>JBAIAA010000901.1:245000-658479 GCA_037893245.1 Crossaster papposus | reverse complement strand
TGTTCATCTGTAAGAGTATATAAAAGTAGGATACTAAACGTCCATACAGCCATCCTTTAAAAAGCTAGGCATATTTTTTGTGTTAACAAGCTCGCGTCGGATGCCGTATATATACACGCAGTGTTAACTGGATGACGGATAAACACGTCACAGGAGATTTTAGGGGGCGTAATGCTCCTTTAAGTCATGTTTACAGTTTTCGCACGATGATGCACGTGAAGTCACGTACACCAATGTAACCGTAAAGCTGAGGGTGGAAGGGGGGGGGGGGGAGGGAGTGGGGGGGGGGGGGGTGGGGAGGGGGGGGGAGGGGGGGGGGGGGGGTGGGGGGGGAGGGTGGGGGGGGGGGGGGGGGGGGGGGGGGGCCAAAAAAAGTGCGCCACCAACGTTGAAATGTATCTCATTCATTCTTCCACGCTCATCACGAGTCGAACATCTCATACAGTAAATACGTATAGATCGCTACCTCGAAGCGCACCATGATTGAAACACGTACAAATTTGCACTCGACGAGCTCCGTGCATCGCTCCCCGAATTCAGTGATTTATGCTACGTCCACAAAGCCAGATTCGTACAGTACAGGCATGGCGTAAACTTTCGCGATTGAGAATTGGCAGAAACCATTTTCAAAAACAAATTTAAAAAAAGGTCAAATATCTAGAGGATGTACCGAGGGATTTTTATTTAACTAATTATTAGTGGAAAAAAAATCAGAGGATGAACGATAATTTTTTTCACATTATGTCGATATTTGTAGCCATTTTAGGTCCCACCTAGCTGCTGCTGCTGCTGCAATAAACCAACGGAAAATTGTCGGTAATATTTTTATTTCCAATTTATTAAAACTAAGCACCTCAACAATTGAAAATACTCTTCAAATATAAACTATTATGTTTTCAGTGCTGTTAAAGAGAGAATTTTAACAGTATACATGGATTTATTATTTATGTTTAATGGTCATCACCTTTTTTTATTTTAATGGAGTGTACCCAAACTGCGATCGCAAATGATTGCCCAACACCCCTTCCGCCCCCCCCCCCCCCCCTGGCCTTACTTAGTTTTCGACTATTCTCCCCTCGCTCTTTTCCGAGGGATCCAATCAGCGACCGAGTTTGAGCCTACTTTTAATAGCATTGTGTGGCCGATCTCCGGGGGCGTGGCAGTGCAAGCTAGCTACAGCCACCGGTACCGTATACCGGTCGGCCCCGCCTCAGCATCGTTATGTTATGGTGCTTCGGCGAGGCGCTGTTTTTTTTTATTCCAGTGTATAACGTACGTCAGTATTAGCCTCGAATCTAGTGAGGTCGTGCTTTATTTTGGCAAACAGTTAATTACCTGCAAAAACTACCTTTCCCTGAAAATAAAACTAAGGGGAAAATTTATGGTGGCCCTGGAGGGACATAAAAGTCGTGAATTTGTTTGCGACTTGTCGTGAATTTATTCGCGACTTGTCGTGAATTTATTTCGCGACTGGTTGTGAATATTTTTGCGACTAGTTGCGATTTTTTTGGCGACTGCTCGCGAATACTTTTGCGACTAGGTGTGAGTAATTCGCACCTAGTTGTGAATATGTTTTCGCGACTAGTCACAAATTTTTTTCACAACTAGTCGTGAATTTATTTGCATCTGGTCGTGAATTTATTCGCATCTGGCCGAGAATATTTTCTGCGATAGTCGTAAATAATTCGTGATTAGTCGTGAATATTTTCGCTACTAGTCGCGAATTTGTTTCGCGACTAGTGAAAATATTGACGACTATTCACGAAACAATATTTACGACTAGTCGTGAATAATTTCACGACTAGTCGCAAAAAACAAGTAACAAATTCACGCCTAGTCGCGAATTTTGTCACGACTAGTTGTGAAATTATTCGCGACTTGTGAAAATATGACGACTAGTCGTGAATTATTCACGTAATATATTCCAGGCAGTTGCAAATAAATTTGCGACTAGTCGCAAAAATATTCACCACCAGTTGCAAAAAATATTTACGACTAGTCCGCAAATAAATTCACTACGAGTCGCAAATTTGTTCACGACTTTTGATATCCCTCCAGGGCCACCATATACTTAGCATCGTTTAGGAGGTTTTCACAGAGCAAAGTAGTTTCACTCATAACAAATTTAAACACCATAGAGAAAACACCTCTGCACCCGCAGTCACAAATAAACGCCGGGGCAGCTATGATTTGTACATGTACATGTACATGTACATGTACATGCATGTACATGTGAAAAGGTCTCCAAAGGGTAATTTCTATATAGGTCCCCATTAGGGATTTCACGAATTAGATTTTTGGATTGTACTTAAATTACCCCAAAAGCTAGGGTTATGATGTGGGTTACTAGGGTTAGTGTTTGGGTTAGGGGGGGGGGGGGGGGGGGGGGGGGGGGGTGGGGCCAACAAAGTGCGCCCACCCCAACAGTTGAAATGTATCTCATTCATACTTCCACGCTCATGAGCCGCCTCATACAGTAAATACGTATGGTAAATACGTATAGATCGTTCGAAAACAACACAATAAAACGCAAGGGGTTCACAGGCAGATTTCTAAAAAAATAAGTATATCACTGCTACATCCTTTTTAACGTAATCCATGGAAAAAAATGAGTGGGTTCGAAGCACGATTTTTCACAATTTATCGATTATTATTGCCTTTTTAGGGGAGGTATTTGTTAACGTCGTTTGAGTATATGTGCACAATCTCCACGCGCATCAACGGTACGTCAACGCTAAAAAATTTTCGACTGCTTTTTTTATTTTCAATACAATTTTTGTCATTGGATGATAAAAATTAAGGTAAATAACAACCTTTTACAACTACAAAAGACAAGATGTTAAGATTGGATGCCAAAAACTCTTTATTTTTCGCGTGAGAAAATTGTTCCCCCCTATTTTGAGAATGGACGGTACATCAGCGTTTCGCAATCACAGTCTCGAAGGGCCCCCCCCTCCGCCCCCCCCCCCCCCCCCCCCCCCCCCCCCCCCCCCCCCCCCCCCCCCGCACCCCCTGGGCTACACATGCATTTTTGACACAGAGTTTGTTCACCTTTCAATCTAACTGCATTTTGTGTAGAACCTAATCCCTTTGTGTATAGCCAGCTTGCCGCTGTCACAATCAACCATCATCTTGCGGCTGGCCGGAGACTAGACTAATGTAAACAACAGCTGTGGTCGATCCTGACCTAGAAAAAGCCTCAGGGTACTTGGCTGGCCTGGTAGGTTGATAGGGGGGGGGGGGGGGGGGGTGGGGGGGTGGGGAGAAAACGCCTTCTGCTTGAGCACCGAAGTGCAACCTTGTATGATTTTTTTTAATGTAACGATGTACAAGTTATAAGAAATAAAACAATAACGTTCTTGAAAATGGCCAGAAGTGTACAAACAAGTTCACCGGTATAGTTCCGCCTCAGCGCAATACCATATCGTGACAAAGTTACTATACACAATTGTTGCACGACTATAGGCGAAGACGGTAATTAAGGTTAGTGGAAACTGCGTTGATAAACTGGGTTTTTTTTTTAAATAAATACAATCTCGTCTCGGCCCACTCCTGCATGTATTAAAGCAGCTGTAATACACAAATCCTTATGACCATGCGGGGCCCAAAATAAAGAAAAAAATGAGTCTTGTAGTCTGTTTGGTTTGAAATATCGCTAAACCCATGATCCTAACCCAACCCCATCCCGGCCTTCCCATCCCATCCCACCCATCCCACCCATCCCACCCCATCCGCCATCCCAAATCCCATCTCATCCCACCCCCATCCCATTCCACCCCCCTCATCCAATCCCATCCCATCTTATTCCCCAGGCCACCCCCATCATCCCCCATCGGCCCTTTTCCCAAATAGCTGGTGGTTAGAAATATATGTGAGCCGTTTTCCAAGCCCCAGCTAAGCCCCAGCTTTATCTCCAACTTGGCTTCGTTCATGCAGTAATTCGTCCATGGCGATGAAGCTCAGATCCTAACTGGGGTTTAAAAAACGGCCAGAGTCAGAACGCTGGGCGTGTCGTCTATTGGGGGCGCTCTTCATGTTGCATTCCATTTCGAGTTGTATTTCCGTGTACTGTTAGTGTTACTGTTAGTGTTACTGCTTCCATGAAAATGGTGACTGAAAGTGCAAGGTTTGCTTATTTTAGCTCGCATCGGCAGAAACTTTAACGGTGTTACCATCTTAACCGGAAACTATAAAAATGTGAGCAAAGATATTATTATCACTATATCAGTCAATAGGGAAATGGGCAAAATATTGCAGCACGACGCTGTTTTTTCAATCACAATGTAGATTGGCTTTGCAGGTACAATGCCAAAATGCTAATAAGTGCTTATTGTCATTGTACATAATTATTTGGACGGCACGTTACTAAGTATTAAACACATTCATATTTAATGCTTTTGACATTACCCAGTATGAAGCTGTGGTTATTTAGTTTATAGTGCATATCTGCACAAATAGCAATGTAAAAACAAATCACATGGGATGAAGAGGATGTGCAGTTTTGGTAAAAGTGTGATTTTGCCCTTCTTTCAAATTCACGTACATCTAGAGCTCTCTGTCGATCCCTATTAATAAATACATGAACACATTCTTCTTCTTTTTCTCAGACAAAACAAAATGGCGACTGGACCTGCAGTAAGTTTAGCTCTAGAGACAATCGGCAGACATCTTGAGTGCTGCATTTGCCAGGAGAGATACAAACAGCCTAAGTTACTAGAATGCCTGCACAACTTCTGCGAGCAATGTCTGCTGAAATACTGCAGCACGAAGCACCAGGGCTGTACAGAGATTCCTTGCCCCGTGTGTCGACAGCAGACAAAACTTCCAGAGGCGGGGGTGCAGGGTCTGAAAACCAACTTTCATCTAATCGGTCTGGTTGATGAGATTGAACTTCAAGAGAAGGTAGTGAGCTTGGGTGATGCTGGCCTTTCCTGTGATATTTGTGAGGGGGGAAACGAGGCAACAAATCGATGTCTGGACTGCGACCAGAATGTGTGCCCAGCCTGTAGCAAAACACATCTTCGATTTGCTTCCTCTTCAAACCACAAGGTGACTCCATTGAAGGATATTCGTGAGGGGAAGGTTACACTGACAAAGGAACATTCAAAACAACATCCCAAATGTCTGATCCACAAGGGCGAAGCAACAAGGTTCTTTTGTACGACATGTGAAGTGTTGATCTGCCGAGATTGTACCGTCATTGGCCACTGTAAGCCAGAACACTTGTACATTGAGGGAGATGAGGCAGCATCAACTTACAAGCAATCGTTGGCTGAACTTATGTCTCCACTTGAAAACTCAATGAAGGCAATCCAGGAATCACGAAAAAATGTCTTAGGACTGAAAGAAGATTTAAATCTCACAATTCAGAAGGTCAAGACAGAAGTGCAAGACAGAGCAGCTAAGATACGAGCAGAGGTAACGGCTCAGGAAAATCGCATCCTTGACGATATCAAACACATCCAAACAGATCGTGAGCAGAAGCTAGAAGAATGTGAGAAAACCGCGAGCTTGGCTGTGGAGAGGTTTCAGTTTTCACTAGATACAGCTAGAGAGGTGACAAGGACTGCATCGGATAGTGACTTCCTGTCACTCTATCCTACAATCAGCAAAGACTTGAAACTGTTGGCTGGTCAGGCTATTCCTGGAGTTGATTACAGGCTGGTATTTATGAAGTTCAAGCAGAGTGAGGGTGTTGGTGACATCAGTCTGGGTGAGGTGGTAGTGACAGAAGGCAAGTGGGAGCTGTGTGGTGAGTTTGGTAGACAGGGAAGCGGTCCAGGAGAGTTTATTGGGGCTTGGGGAATTGCTTCTCGTCAACCTGATGAGATTGCTGTGACTGACTACGGCAACAAACGAGTTGTGATCTGCAGCATCGATGGCAACCAGAAAAGCATGATCCTGATGCAAGGACGTAAGTTAAAATTACCTGCCATCTGTGAAATTATGCACTTGAACAATTTGCCTTCGCTCTTCACTAATATTCTCTGTATTTAATTTCTCTGTATTTAAAAAAAAAGGTAATAAAATTCATTTGAAACTGTAAATTTGAAACAAAATAATGATCTATTGAATATAAAGTTAGTATTCATAGCAAGGGAATGTTTTTTAACCAGTTCGCGCCGGGATTATTTTAACATCACCGAGCCGAGGGGCGGGATTATTTTTAACGAAACTCAATCCGAAGCGGGTTCAGGCCGATAGTGCCGGGAAGCACACCCACGCATTTCCGGCCTTGCTCGCTGCTGACAGACATTTCCGAACTTGAACTTGGCGTGTTTATGCGTCATTTGTTTTGAATTTGTCATCTGGCGCGAACTGGTTTAACCAGTTCGCGGCTGGTTTAATTTCAAGAACAAGTTTATTGTCGAGAACACTAGCGGGACTATTTTTCATGGAAACAAATTTGTTTTTTATTTAGTAAAATATTCCTGTTTTGATAATGCAACTACTACAAGATGTCAACACTTACTGTACTTTATTAGCACCGTTATTTACTTATTTTTGCCAACATTCTGTCGCTTAGGGCATTTTTCTCTCTGCAGTCAGGGCGTCATAATATGACATATGTACTACAACTGCTACCCGCCATAAAATCTGACACATGTATATACGCCATCCGTAGAACTACGAGACCATTGTGCGCGGTAATACAAATATTTGCAAGCCCAGCTGAAAAGCACCCTTTCAAGAATTTCAAAGGAAACTAAGCAACAATAGTTGGTGAATTTGAATGTCAAGAAATTACTGGTCGCAAGGGATAATCCTCGGCTGTATGAATTTAATGAAGACAATGGAACTAGCTTGTTGAATAGGCCTAATCACTAAAGCGCGATACCACAATATAGCGTATACCTCCACCGCGTCAACAAGGCATGCTTGGCAACGTTGACGTATAATTCACGTCCACCACGTGTATGCCATACATGTTGTACATGTATGTCAGTCGTACATGTATATACCCATCCTCCACAGCGCTAGCGGGTAACTTTTGGCATAAATACATTGTACACATCAACCGCAACTTTTTGCGTATATACACGTCCTTCGCGTAATTAGACTGCTGTGCCTGATGAATTAACATGTCATCCGTGGATAGTAAACGATTTTTGGGGGCCTTGCTAGGGACGTGTTTATTCGTTATTCGTTTTAAATCTCGGGAAAATTTGTTGTGTGTATACGTCATCCGGCACGAACTGGTTAACCGCAATGTATATTCCATAAAAACCAAATTTCAAAAGTGGATAAACCTTATCCTTAATGGAAATTTGACCTTATTCCTGAAGCTCTTTGCAAAAGATGGGAAGTCCAAGAAAAATACATCGATAGTTACAGAAAAAATAAATACTGTGAATGTTTGGCAACCAGAAAAACACGATCCTGATGCAAGGATATCAGTTGAAATTACCTGCCATCTGCGAAATTATGCAGTGAAACAATTTGCCTTTGCTCTTTACTTATTCCCTGTATTTAAATGTTTAACAAATAAGAAAAACAAAAGTAAATAAAACTCTATTGAAACTGTAACTTTGAAACGAAATAATAATCTATTTAATAAGTTGGTTTTCATGACATGGGAATGTTTTTTAATCTCAATGTACATTTTATGAAAACCAAATTTCAAAAGTGGAAATTTGACCTCAGTAAATAGATTTGTTGTATTCTTCTAGCTCCAAGAAAAATACATCTGATAGTTACAGAAAAATTAAATACTGTGAATTTTGTTAAAGAAATATTTTAGCTTAAAAGTTGGTATGCGAGTTTACACTCTAAAAGCTGTTATTACCAAGTAAACAGACTTTGTTTGCTTACAGTTAACATGTTTAGCAGCTAAACACCCATATCCAAATCCTAAACATCAATGTTCAATGACTAAACACTATCCATCCTCAAACTAAACATGTTCAGCATGTACATGTAAACACGTTTACTAACTGATAGCAAGAAAGTGTTTAGAAAAGTGTTTACTCGCTGAACACAGTTTTCGCAGGATATGTTTATCACTCGTTGGCATGAGAAACCTTTTTTATATATGTATCGCCCATATTTCTCACAGAAAATGACCCACAATCTGGGGCATGAATAGATAAACACCAAACATAACCAGATTATGCAAGATAAATTATAAGATGCGTTAATTTCTGAAGCGTGTATTTCGAACCTTGACAATGTATTCCTTGACAAACATTTTTTTCTACTGCAGTTTTCGCTCTTTCAAGAATGTCTGTGTTGAATGGATTGTGCAATAACTGCATAGCGTTCGTTTGTTTTGATATCATGACTCCTACAGATCCATCCAGCATCGCAGCTACACGCACCAACAATCGTTTGGTGGTCGTCGAGATAGGCGCATCCCATGTAAAGGTGTTTAACAGCGACAACACGCTGGCCTACGAGTTCCTAACGGTGCCAACGAGTGAGGTCCGTAAGACCGCAGTTGACCTCCAGAGTGTAGCTGTCAAGAATGATGGTACCATCGCAGTAGGTGATATCAAGAGGCTGGTGTTGACGGAACACAGCCCCACTGATGGTGAGCTCCTACGTACCATACCAGTCAAGGTTGCACCTTACTATCTGGGTGTAGATAGCAATGATAGAATTGTCATTAGTTCACGGTCACAGACAGTTAATGTTGCTGATGGCAATGGTACTACACGGCGCACCATCAAACCCACCATCAATGGTCAACCAGTACAGCGCTGCCGCGGTGTGTACACTGATAGCTCAGGTATCTATCTTGCAATGCATAATGGTGATAACACAGGTCATATCCACCACTATGACCCTCAAGGTGTATTTCTCAAGTGCATTGCACGGGGTCTGCACTGTCCCCAAGGTATCACATTCACATCAGATGGGCAGCTGGCAGTGGCTGACTGGCACTCAGTCAAGATGTATCACCAGGTGTGATGCGACATTGCAAGCAAACATGCCGATTTTATCTTCAATGGAAAAAAACTATACCCAGCACGATATGTGGCAGAGGGGTACCCCCCTCTTACCCCTATACTTTATACGCACTCAACACTATTGTAACCTAACCCATCCCCCCTTGAAACCTAAAAGGAATTCCTGAGATTCCGGAACATAATGGTCAACACAAAAGAGGGGGAGTTTTCTCTGCCACATATCGTGTTTCATATGAAAAAAACACAAACAAACATGAAGAGCTTTGATTGACAATCGAATAAAAGTCACAAATACCAATTAAACAAGTGATACCTTGAAATATGGCGCAAGATTATTACCAGCTTGTAAATATCTTATATCAACATATTTAATAAAAACAAATCCAATCCAAAAATGCGAATTTCAGAGTTGCTCTAACAGTAGAAAACAAACCACTCGAAAAGTGTGAATTAACTCACTCTTGTAAAAGAGCCATTTTGGTGGCAATTTTCACTATTTGACATTTACATATTTCTTTGTTTACATGAAGGAAGTATAATTTGTAATAGATATGTTAAAATTATGAAGATGAAAATTTATTTGGAGAAACGTACTTAAATCAAAGACTAAATTTGGTGCGAGTGTGAATATTACGATGAGTTTCTTTAGAATTTATGGTTGATGTATAACAGCCGGTGTGATAAATATATAACGATTAACCTTGTCGAGTTGACCTATATTGGTATTTTACAGAGTTGTATGACTCGAGTCCAGGACTCGGACTCGAGTCCGTCTCGAGTCACAATTTTGGTGACTCGGACTCGACTCGAGTCACGTCGGCAAAAGACTCGAACTCGGACTCGGACTCGACTACCATGACTCGGACTTGACCTCGAGGACTCTTGACTCGAGTCACGTATTTTCACCAACAATACCTTTTTTAGTTTTTTGTAAATATTAAAAACAATTCCGATGATCCGATCGTCATGGTCATGGAGCAAAATTAAAGTTTAGCACACGAAATAAGAACACTGATGTTGCAAGTAATAGTGTTCGTGATTACTGTGTTGCTATGGCCATGTAGTGTACAGCGCATGTACATGTGTATGTGTATGTTCAATACGCATAATAACACTGGGATATATTTCTGTAAAAGCATTATTGTGCACGACACCAATATTAACGCTGGTATTCTGTCAACCTTAACACCATAGCCACTGCTTGATGCATATTACCAGGGAAATAGGAATTCGTCTCCGGAATCCGAATGACGGCTGCGGCTATATCGCTACCTCTTTTTAATGTTAAAACATAGGCGTCTTACACGCTGATCTAGCCATAGACGCAACCGAAGCTGACCGAAGTCTGGCATGTCTGGTACCTGTAAAACACCGCCTGTATATTGCACTGAGATGGCTGTGGGTTGTTTGCCCCAGTTTTCACACATGTCGACACACGCAACCATATCAACCGGACACGCTTGATCACGTCACGGGATCGCTAGTCGCTACAACCATTTTTTGAACCATGGCATCTGTCGTTCCTCGTATTGTTTCTTTTGGTTACACCAACTTTAAAACAAATTTTGAAACTTCCAAATCTGAGTCTGACATCATGTACCACCATTATCACTCATGGGTGCACGGTAACTTAATTAAACCTATCTCCATGATTAAACATGACAGACAGATTTACATAACATTTTTTATTTGTTTCTCTAAAATATAAAACTTGTTGGCTACCTGCCTTTCTAAAATAACTAAATCAGTATATAATTTGTTATTTTGACGAAAATAAATAAATAAAAGATATTCTGGAGAAGGGGCAAGGAGTATTGGTAAAACCTAAAATAAAATGTTAACTGCAGGCACAGAACTTTGTTTAAATTAAATGTGTTTTATTTTGTCATTTCCAATTCTTATTTTACGACATAATTTGCAATCAATAGTGATCCAGTCATCTAAGTGAACTGGTTGAAGTATTTTAACTATTTAATTATTTAAACAAGTGACTCGTGACTCGGACTCGGACTCGAACCACATGAGATCGTGACTCGGACTCGGACCGAGTGACTCGGGACTCGGACTCGGACTCGGACTATAAGCATGGTCCAACGCTGTGGGGAGGGGGCATGTTTACGGCTGCAGAACCAACCTTCAAAGTGATCGCAATATCGTAATTTAAACAGGGACAATTGTCTTATATCCCCAATAACTCCTCAGATTATTTTCTTGGCAAAATTCAGCCGGCAAGGCATTTAATTATCAGAGTTCCGCGTTTTACCGAGCCACGGTTTTCAGATCAGCTGGATTAGATGTGTGCGACATAATATAGGGCCGAGTTCGACACGTTTCAATGGAGTCGCGGCCTTCTCCAGTCACCGCGGTTGAAAACTAAAAACTAAGCAGCTAAACACAACTAGTTTTGACCATAACAATGTCAACATTCAAGAAAATACCCAGCAAAACGAGCGAAATAACTGCGACCCTCACCAATTAAGCAATTAAGACAGTTCAAATCTTCATGTGTAATTCCTACAAGCCTTCGTAAAAATCACTCAACTTTCTCCGATAAAATATGTCAACGATGGCGGTGTTCGTAAACACTTGCGAGCTAGCTATGACCTTTCACCGCTAGCTCAAATTATGCAGTTTCTACGCAACGATCGACCAATAAGAAAACGACTATAAAGGTCAGCTTAATCTATTAGCATAATGAGCACCGCCCCCAAAACCTAATGATCCAAGGCGTTCGAGTATCCTCAGTTAGTTTGCATATAATAGTGGCCGCGTGAGGTCGTAGTTTGAGCTCCGATTACCGCTGCGCTGTACGTACGGACGGGTAACGATGAACGCCTTGACCAAGGCTATAGACCCTTGTGTTATTTCGGCGCCCACCACGCGCGCAACCACGTTAACGCTGTCTCTTTTTCAAATCCCGGCTTCGTGTGCGTTCTGGTCTCACGCATGCGTAGTTTACAAAATGCGGCTGGATCCATGATCGCACTGGAGCCGACGTTTGACAAACGTACATGATTTTGGATTCCCCTAAGGGTCTAGCACTATTTGCACTGCGGCGCGTGAGGGCGCAAGATAAGAGACTGTCAGTGTTAAGTCTGGTTTCGTCATGGCTGGACGTTCCATGTCTTCGCGTCTGTCCAGACCGTTGGCCACCCGGGCCGTGTTTTACACCGCGGCATGGCAGCAATCCAGGATTCAAGAGAGATCATTTCTGGGAAGGTTTTCCATCCCAGTAAAAGTCAATCGCGCTTGTGTTTGTGAGATTGGACACCCGTGCTAGTTTGAGGACTCTTTCTTGGATTGTATGGAGAAATGAGGTAGGATCAAACCACTTATTTGATTTGGCGCAGCTTAAACTGAAGAACCCTCCTCGAAAAGGGGCGTGTCGAAATGGTTTATGGAGCCGAGCTCTGAGATAATTGTATTCTTATAAACGCGCAGGTATTCTTGTTTTACCTCACGTTTTGCCTTTGCTTCGGCAGAGTTTGGAATATGTCCCCCGGGTGCACTAGCGTGTAGGTTTGAAGCTTGCCATGCTTGGCGGCATAGAGCCTTCGTACCGAAGACCACAATTTGCTCGATAGGGAGTGGCCGCACTGATGCGTGGCAATGGAATGTGAGAGCACCACAATGGTCTATCCATCGCCTCGGTCGGCCTACTTGTTTAACAATAGCGCCAGGAATGTAGGTTTTAATAACATAGACTATTTTATTCGCGCTACTTAACGTTTGCATACGTTTTCAGCAATATATATATATTCACCAGTACATGTCCAGTATAATGCAGTTGGTTACATAACAGGCATATGCCGGTGTATGGGCATCCCTATAGCACGCATGTTTGTGCAGCTGTTTGTGCAGCTTTTTCTATGATGTCCCGCTGGACACCTTTCGGCTTTTGTTTCCCAATAAATGTCCCCGACGAATTCACTTATTTAATTTCTGGTTTTGGTAAACGGGTCTGTTTCTCCGTATTGAAATGCCGTATTGTGTTCTTTATGCAATCAGTGATCTTCGGTGATTTCTCTATTCCGGGGGGCGTTTTTCTACAAATCTGATTTTTAGATTTAATTGAGACCTAGCGAGGATAGCAGTCTTATCGAGCCCCTCCTGGTGTTAGGTGGGTATAATACACGTTTATTTACAAGGGCGACAAGCATTCCCTTCATAAACCTTTACCCAGCTGATTATAATGTATGTTCAGTTTTATTGGAATTCTGTGTTGAAATAATATATTTCCGCTACATATCTGTAGGAAAGCCCGTTTAATCTAAATGTTGGGACCCCGGTGCCATTTCATACTATGGGAATGAAATCATGGAGGCTGGTGTGTGCTCTCGCATTGTGCCAGTCAGATTGCAGCGTAGTCATTAATGAGGTACGCTGCGAAGTTTTGTGCGGGTTGACGGCCTCGTAGCCGCGAAATTTTGCGAGGTTTTGTGTGCACGGAGGTGTGCCCCTCGGAATTAGGTCATGTTCTTTTTCACCGAAATGTTAAACAAAAAACCAAATTACCTAGAATCGCGAATTGTCTGTTTTTGAAATGACCTAATTCACGTGATTTATATTGTATACACGTGCGTGTTGTTGCATAACTTTGCTTTATGCTCACGTTTTGCATGTGATGTTTGTTTACGATAGTCAGAGCGCCACATGCTCTTGTCGAGCGCCTTTGCTCTGGTGTGGAGCAGGAGTTCCGACATGCGAATTACAGAGATATCTTGAGTTTAGTATAGCAACGCATGTTTGATCAAGGTGCTAGATTGTTTTGGTATTTGAGGACAGTAGAATTGAGGCATTTATGTGCTTTTTGAGCGGCATTATTTTTGTGAGCCTGCTTTCGGAATGGACGACATTTTGAGTGTTCGTAAGTGTTTGAGGTAAATAAAAGAACCACACATTTTGAAGATAGGTAACTAAATAACATATCTTGTTTGTCACCAAACTGTCGCATTCTTCTGCACAACTTTGTTTAGTAAAGTAAAAGGGTATTTTTTACCGACCACAAAATAAAATGTTGATGAAAACTTGAATAATCTCACTAAACAATAAGACGATACTAGTATTATCAGCCCTTTTGTTGCATACAAAATGTCGCAAAAATAATTAACGGGAGACACGCATACGTAGCAAATAAAAGAGAGCACTTCCGGAAGGCTCTGCACAGCTGATTGCCCTGACTGACAGTAAATTGACACCTCGAGCAGCCATGTCTATTCATTGTAAATAGTTTAGTCTTGTGAATTTAACATTTATATCGATTCAAAGGAGGAACAGGGCATGCAGTCACGAAATCCCATTTGCGGATAAATAATTCAAATACTTTAGTTATGCTATGGCGATATGAGCCACATTGCTACCGAGGCGTTTAATCCCTTTTCTTGTGTAATTCTGTTATGTTTCGAGCAGGCCTACTTTTAACTGTGGTAATTCTCAAAGCCTTGTTGTTTATCTCACTGGCAGGTGCATTGAATAGATGGAGCTGCAAACGGAGTCTTGGAGTCTTTTGCCTGTAGTGATGCACACACATACATGTACATTGAATCATTGCACGACAAGTAGTGCTGGTCGAGCAAGTCGCATGTTTTTGGTTGGGGAAATGTTAACTTTCGGATTTTAATTTGCAACATTACGTGCAGGGACGTAACATAATATACGGGTTGTTTTTTTTTTGGTTTTTTTTGGATTTGAGTTAGGAAATGACAGCATTTAGTGCCAAGGACGAATTATAATCTCTTGGTATATCAACGACTAGGTGCAACTCTGATTCTTGCCTAAATAATAACGGTTATAATCTCATCAACCTCTGTAAAAATCTTGATTTGCATATTGTTAATGTACGAACATGCAGATGGCGATTAAATCATAGGCAGGGTTACCTGCAGTAGCTCAAGCACGATTGACTATGTTATCGTTTCCACTGAGCCGTTCCCTCAAATTACAAATTATACTGTTGGTAATTTCGATGGGTTCTTGTTGGTCAAACATAACCCAATTTCAGTTACCACTCAAGTTAAATATGTGTCATCAGCAGATAGATAGACGTAAGGAGCAAGTGCCAATTGTAGATACACAAACCACCACAAAAACTAATTGGGATTCGACTTTTTCTGTTTAATATAAAAATGCATTTGATGAAGACGAAATTATGAAATTGCAAGCAAAAGTTGTAAAATATTAATCTCTGCAAATGGCACATTCTGATATGGATGACATCACAAGTGACTTGTGAGCTCAATTTTTGAATTCTGCTTTTCAAACTAGAATAAGTAAACAGTGTAATATAAACCGTGGTTTAACATTGACCGCTAAAAAGCCAGATCTGAGTATTTAAAAACTAATATGAGATTAACAAAATCATTTCGCCTGAAGCTCAAGCCAAACCCAAATATGTTAGTAAAAAATATAAGAAGCTCATCAATAAACTAAACATGACTTTAGTAAAAACTCAATAATAAAATGACACTTAGAGCACTAACCCAAAGGAGTATTGGACAATTATTAATGATGCCAGCAATCAGGGTAAAGATAAACTGAGAAATATTGCATTAGAAGCATTATTTGAGTATTTTAAAAAACTTGAGTTAGGTCCAACCGAAAAATATCATATCAAATGGCATTGATCCCAGAAAAATCGATCGCTCGGTAAATGAGGAAACAAACAAGTGTTTCACTAGAATATGAAATTTTTGTCCAAATAAGGAAATCAGGAGATAATAAAGCTGCTGATGTTGATTTATTTATTAATGAATTTCTTAAACATTGTCGTGAGCCAATGATCACACTCACTGTATCTCTGTTTAATTTGATATTAACTACTGGTTTAATCCCAACATAATGGTGTATTGATGATGATCAAACCGCTATATAAAACAAAAAATGGTTCGCTTGGCGACACTGATAATTATAAAGGAATCACGCTGTTGAGCTGTTTGGGCAAGTTATTATCAGAGGCAGGGCCATGAAATATTGAGATTAATTTCTGTTTGCATGCCTAAAAACAGAGGCAGGGCCATGAATATTGTGATTAAAATATATGTTTGCTTGCCTGAAAACAGAGGCAGGGCCCGAAGTATTGAGTTTGTCTTGATTATTGTGATTGTTTTCCTGTTCGCATGCCAGAAAACAGAGGTGGGTCCTTGATTATTGAGATTAGTCTTTTACTAAAAACGAAATTGTGGTTCAAATAAGGAAACCAAAAAATAATAAAGCTGCCGATGTTGATTTAATTATTAATGAATTTCTTAAACATTGTCCTGAGCCAATGATCACACTTATTGTATCTCTGTTTAACTTGATATTACATACTGGTTTAATCCCAACAGGTTGGTGTATTGGTATGATCAGACCGATATATAAGAAAAATGATTCGCTTGGTGACGCTGATAATTATAGAGGAATCACACTGTTGAGCTGTTTGGATAAATTATTATCAGAGAGGCAGGACCATGAATATTGAGATTAAAATGTATGTTTGCGTGCCTGAAATCAGAGGCAGGGCCCGGAGTAGTGAGTTTGTTTTCCTGTTTGTTTGCCCGAAAACAGGGGTGGGGCCTTGAATATTGACATTGTATTCCTGTTCGCATTTCAGAAAACAGAGGTATACGGGCCTTGAATTTTGTGATTGTATTCCTGTTTGCTTGCTTGAAATCAGAGGTGGGCCTTGATTATTGCGATTGTATTCCTGTTTGCATATCAGATTACAGAGGCGGGCCCTCGAATATTGACTTTGTTTTCCTGTTTGTATATCCAGCAAACAGAGGTGGGGCCTTGATTATTGAGATTGTATTCCTGTTTGCATATCAGAAAACAGAGATGGGGCCTTGATTATTGAGATTGTATTCCTGTTTGCATATCAGAAATCAGAGGTGGCCCCTTGAATATTAATATTGTATCCCTGTTTGCATTTCAGAAAACAGAGGTGGGCCCTCGAATAATGAGTTTGTATTCCTGTTTGCATTTCAGAAAACAGAGGTGGGCCCTTGGATATTGAGATCGTATTCCTGTTTGCATATCAGACAACAGAGCTGGGCCCTCGAATAATGAGTTTGTATTCCTGTTTGCATTTCAGAAAACAGAGGTGGGCCCTTGGATATTGAGTTTGTATTCCTGTTTGCATTTCAGAAAACAGAGGTGGGCCCTTGAATATTGAGATTGTATTCCTATTTGCATATCAGACAACAGAGGTGGGCCCTCGAATTTTGAGTTTGTATTTCTGTTTGCATATCAGACAACAGAGCTTGGGCCTTGAATATTGAGATTGTATTCCTGTTTGCATTTCAGAAAACAGAGGTGGGCCCTCGAATATTGAGTTTGTATTCCTGTTAGCATATCAGACAACAGAGGTTGGGCCTTGAATATTGAGATTGTATTCCTGTTTGCATATCAGACAACAGAGCTGGGCCCTCGAATATTGAGTTTGTATTCCTGTTTGCATTTCAGAAAAAAGAGGTGGGCCCTTGAATATTGAGATTGTATTCTGTTTGCATATCAGACAACAGAGGTGGGCCCTCGAATATTGAGTTTGTATTCCTGTTTGCATTTCAGAAAACAGAGGTGGGCCCTTGAATATTGAGATTGTATTCCTGTTTGCATATCAGACAACAGAGCTGGGCCCTCGAATATTGAGTTTGTATTCCTGTTTGCATTTCAGAAAACAGAGGTGGGCCCTCAAATATTGAGTTTGTATTCCTGTACGTTTGCATTTCAGAAAACAGAGGTGGGCCCTCGAATATTGAGTTTGTATTCCTGTTTGCATTTCAGAAAACAGAGGTGGGCCTTCGAATATTGAGTTTGTATTCCTGTTTGCATATCAGACAACAGAGGTTGGGCCTTGAATATTGAGATTGTATTCCTGTTTGCATTTAAGAAAACAGAGGTGGGCCCTTGGATATTGAGATTGTATTCCTGTTTGCATTTCAGAAAACAGAGGTGGGCCCTTGAATATTGAGATTGTATTCCTGTTTGCATGCCAGAAAACAGAGGCGGGCCCTTGAATATTGAGTTTGTATTCCTGTTTGCATGCCAGCACACAGAGGTTGGGCCTTGTTTATAGAGATTGTATTCCTGTTTGCATGCCAGAAAGCAGAGGTGGGGCTTTGAATATTGAGTTTGTTTTCCTGTTTGCATGCCCGTTAACAAACGTGGGGCCTCGAATATTAGTGTGTATTCCTGTTTGCATGCCTGGATATAGAGACAGGGCCATAAATATTGAGATTGTATTCCTGTTTGCATGCCTGAAAACAGAGGCAGGGCCATACATTTTGAGATTATTTTCCTGTTTGCATGCCAGTGAACAGAGGTTGGGCCATGATTATTGGGACTGGATTCCTATTTGCTTGCCTGATAACAGAGGCGAGGCCATGAATATTGAGATTAATTCCTGTTTGCATGCCTGAAACAACAGGCAGACATTGATATTGAGTTCCTGTCTGTACGCCTAAAAACAGAGGCAGGGCCATGATTATTGAGAGTTATTTCCTGTTTGCATGCCGCTAAACAGAGGAGGGGCCATGTAAATTGAAAATGAAGTCGTGCTCGTTTCAGTGAGAGTTTAGGCAATTTAGAATAAAGTTGTGCAAATGTGGAACTGTTGAACTTTGTTAATTTAAGTGTGTCCGTGCCTTTGGGGGTTGCACCCTGAAATATTGATTTTCAAATCGAATTGATAATTTTCTAACATTGCGTTTGTTTTGAGGTCTTGAATGAGACATCGCACGAAAGAATACAGGGCAAAGGACATTAACCTTTTGATAGATTGATAATGTAATTGCTTAACATGCAGGTGCGCGCCAGTTCAGCTTATAAAACGTAGCGCCAGTTGCAAAGTTAAATTTTCGTCTGTTTAGACCGTGTAACCTATAACGGACGTGGCGTTGTCTTCCAACGCCAACGCGCGTTGAGCCTGCAGTCAAATTGATATTGAGCTTTGTGTTTATAAATGCTGGACAAAAAACCAAAATGCTGTTCTTGGTTTTTTGACTTCCTTCAGACGAAACGGTTCAATGTATAGACGTCAGGGAATTATCTGTTTTTCGGTCTAGTTAGCTTGCACCCATTTACCAATGGCCAACCGTATTGGAATTTTATTTTTGGCGATTGCCTGCCGGAAATCGTTGGAAATTAATACAAAAAATCACTTTTCTTCAAAGCCACAACATACCAAGTGCCGTGTATATTGAGATTACATTCCTGTCTGCATGCTTGAAATCCAAGGTATAGGGTCACGGATATTAATTAAATAGGTTGAATTTGTGTTTGCATGCCCGAAAACAGGGGCAGAGCCGTGAATATTGAGAATAATTTCCTGTTTGCTTGCCGGAAATGAAAGCAACGCCCGTGATTATTACGATTGAATTCGTTTCTGCATAGTACGCAAAAATTGATGAAGGCCACGAATATTTAGATTTATTTTCTGTTTTCACGCCTCAAGACATAAGGGTCGTAGATATTGAGATTTAATTATATTTCGCATGCCTGAAAGTGCAATGAAAGGTCATGAATTTCAGGATCAAATTCGCATTGGTGGGCCCCAAGACCGACGAAGATCTTTCATAATCGAGCCGGAAATCTTGCTTGCATCGCGCAAGCTTGGCGGCTTGTTTATGAACATGAAATTGCTTATTTTGTAAAATCCTTAGACTGAACAAAACATGAATATTGAGGTTGAATTCCAGTTTTGTGGGCGGTGGGCAGATATAAAATAAAAACAAAACAAAAAAACCCAGAAACTTTGCCTCGGCCGCATTAGGTTATTTTTGCGCCGATTCGCCCCCCCCCCCCCCCTCCCTTTAAAGACACGTGCAAATAACCACTCAGCTTATTTTATCCCATGCAATTGCAGGTTAAATCGGCACTGGACGTCCACAAGCATAGGCGCCTGGAGCTCCTCGAGGCTTACACTGAGACAGGCTGCGGCAGAAACGTGCTTATGTTATGTCATTGCTCAGAAAATATGTAGAGGAATTTGTTGTTTCCATGGTCGCCAATCCTGGCGAAAATTGCGTGTCAACGGGTTAGCAACTGTCCACAAATCCATTAGTTCAGCCGTGCTGCAAAACTGCTTGTTCCCAACGTATAGAGGAATCTAATCAAACAGACGATGGAGCGCGCACGCACGGACATCGTGGGGGGCCAGTAACCCTGTATTTCTATAGGATTAGCATCACATGGCCTTCCTGAGAATGAAACAACGTTTTTCTTTATATTTGTATCTGTTAGTGTGTGTGAGGATGCCTGAGTGTGGTAATAACAATAATATCAACAAAATAAATAATAACAAAGTTATTAGGGTAGGCATTGACCCACGGAGGGAAATATGAGAAAATAAGGCGCATTGTGCATGCAATCCGGCGACGAGAAAAGTCCCACACGCAGCAGTTTTTTGTTCTGCGCATATTTGCGGCTGTGTAAAGCTCATCTGCAAAATCAATTTATCAACTAAATAAACAGCTTTTAAGGTACGGGGAGGTCTTGTAGGTTTATTCAGAACGCATTCCCCAGTTCCACGCTATTTTGCTTCCCGTGTTCGTTTGGCGTCTGCAAGTCTATCGAGATGTTCCCGAAAGCGAGGTTGGAGTCTAAGCGAGGTGTGACGACACGAGACCCCAGTAATATGCCCGTCATCGACGCTCGTTGGCAACGTGATGCAGGGAATATGTGCCTGTAGGCCTATATTTTAGATATCTCAAAGGTCGTAATTGCGCCGGATGGTTCGAACTGTCGCTCATTAGGTAGTATCCCTCGCCCTAGTAACTACCAGCTTTTGTGACCTCGACATGTAGGTCTATCCGCCCTCTCGCCACTCGCGGTATCAAACTGCATCGTGCAACTCCCAAATATCGGATTTTTTATCCCGGGAGCTGGTCCTGCAGAATCGAAATTTGCACTCCATAGCTCCCGCTTCGGCCTATCCAGTTTGCATTCGACAGTCCGAATGGCTACCGTCGTCGAGGGGCGACATACAATAGGTTGGTTTTCTGTGCACGTTTTTCCACCGCGTCGGTCGAAACATACGTTAGTATTTACGGCAAAGCGCCATCAGATGGGCCCGGAGTTCTCCGCTTTGCTGAATGAAAGTTGACGTTCGGTGCGCGTGACGTTCGGTGCGCGTGACGTTCGGTGCGCGTGACGTTCGGTACGCGTGACGTTCGGTACGCGTGACGTTCGGTACGCGTGACTTCGGTACGTGTGACGTGCCAAGGGTAACGGGGTTCGGGTGAGGTTCGGGTGAGGTATGGGTGAGGTATGGGTGATATTGGGGCGAGATATTGCGAGAATGGGAGAGGTTTCGTATAGGCTTGGTTCGTAGCGAAGAATCTATCCCATATCTAAACCTAGTTTCGATTCTGGAGCCCGAACAAAGCAGCAGTGCAATTAGGTTACTATTTGCACTGCGGCGCGTGAGGGCGCAAGATAAGAGACTGTCAGTGTTAAGTCTGGTCGAGGAGTGGATGAACGACAAGGTAAAGCAGGTCGGTACAAGTTATACATTATGTGTACTTCTTTATCTGTGCCCAGGTTCTAATGGACAGCAGCTGTTACAATTTTTTTTTTTTTTTTTTTTTTTTTTTCTCCTTTACCATCCACCCTCCAGATGTTTGTCTGTTCGGACTCTGGTTTCTATGCTCGAATCTATCCCATATCTAAACCTAGTATCGATTCTGGAGCCCGAACAAAGCAGCAGTGCAATTAGGTTACTAGTTGGCAAGCAATTGTTAACTTTAACCTTAGTTTTCGACGATTCTCCCTCGCTTTTCCGAGGGATCCAATCAGCGACCGAGTTTGAGCCTCATCATGAATTATTCATTATACACAAATACAGGATATGACTGGGTGTGTGTACACAAGACAGTGTACATGTAATGTACATTGTACATGTACAGTGTATGTGATGGCGACTGTATGCACGTATGCATTGCGCGAAATGTGCAGACTTAATAGCATTGTGTGGCCGATCTTCCGGGGCAGTGCTACTACTAGTGCAAGCTAGCTAGCGGGCCGCATTGTACCCGTACCGATCTTGTCGAGTCCCGCTGCAGCATCGCTTCAGGAGTTAGTAATCTGGTGCCGCGGAGAAGGGAAGGTTTTTTTTATTCCAGTGTATCGAACCATAGAGAAAGGAACAGATCGAACGTACGTCATTTTGGCTACATTTCCCTGAAATCAAAGGACAAATTATAATTCGTTTCGTGGTTTCACTCATCACAAATTTAAACACCAAAGACAAATACCTCTGCACCCGCAGTCACAAATAAACTCCGGGCAGCCATAATTTGCTGTGTTGATGTATAATGTACATTGTACATTGTATACTGGGGGGCGGAGGGGGGGGGGGGGGGCGGAGGGGGGGCCCTTCGAGACTGTGATTGCGCAACGCTGACGTACCGTCCATTCTCAAAATAGGGGGGAACAATTTTCTCACGCGAAAAATAAAGAGTTTTTGGCATCCAATCTTAGCATCTTGTCTTTTGTAGTTGTAAAAGGTTGTTATTTACCTTAATTTGTATCATCCAATGACAAAAATTGTATTGAAAATGAAAAAAGCAGTCGAAAACATTAAGCGTTGACGTACCGTTGATGCGCGTGGAGATTGTGCACAAATACTCAAACGACGTTGACAAATACCTCCCCTAAAAAGGGCAATAATAATCGATAAATTGTGAAAAAATCGTGCTTCGAACCCACTCACTTTTTTCCATGGATACGTTAAAAAAGGATGTAGCAGTTATATACTGAATTGTTTAAAAAATCTGCCTGTGAACCCCTTGCGTTTTATCGTGTTGTTTTCTAACGAAAATGGCAGAAAATGACATCGCCCCAAAACAAATTCGTGTAGATCGTGCCTGTGTACCTGGCTTTGCGGACGTTATATGAATCACTGAATTCGGGGAGCGAGCGCGGAGAAAATTTGTACGTGTTTCAATCTGCGCTTCGAGAGGGCGATCTATACGTATTTACTGTGTGAGATGTGTGGCTCATGAGCGTGGAAGAACGAATGAGATACATTTCAACGTTGGTGGCGCACTTTGTTGGGAACCCCCTCCGCCCCCTCCCCCCCCCCCCCCCCTGATTGTACATGTACATGTGTACACAGGTCAATGGCGGCGAGTCTGGACATGTTTTGCGCGACACAATAACCCTCGGGTCTGCACGTATTTGCTTAACCGTCAATCATTATCACGTGATATGAATACTGCATATATTACAATAGTCTGACCTCGCCCCTAATGAGCCAACTTATCCAAGACCTTCGACAGGGTCCAGTTCACGGGTGGGGTCACTGATCTCTATAGAGATCAGTGGTGGGGGTTCGTCGTGAAATAGCGCCCTCTATAACATCGGTGGTTTGTGTCAGTGATCGCGAAATAAACAACACGAAGGTCTTGGAACCAAGACTATACACTACATGGCCATAGCAACACAGTAATCACGAACACTATTACTTGCAACATCAGTGTTCTTATTTCGTGTGCTAAACGTTAATTTTCCTCCATGACCATGACGATCGGATCATCGGAATTGTTTTTAATATTTACAAAAAACAAAAAAAGGTATTGTTGGTGAAAATACGTGACTCGAGTCACGAGTCCTCGAGGTCAAGTCCGAGTCATGGTAGTCGAGTCCGAGTCCGAGTCCGAGTCTTTTGCCGACGTGACTCGAGTCGAGTCCGAGTCACCAAAATTGTGACTCAGGACGGACTCGAGTCCGAGTCCTGGACTCGAGTCATACAACTCTGTGTAACAATAACACTTGTATTGTAATAAAGAAAAATAATACAACTGGCTGACAACGCAAAGATGATCGGACTCCGCACGAAACGATGTCGACAACAACACGCCGCACCCCATACGACTCTGTATTGAATGAAATGATAACTGACAAAACTTTTAGATTAAATATAAGAAGTGTCATAAGTATGTTGATTTTAACTTAAGCATGATTGAACCACAAATGGGTTGATGAGGTACAATCTATTGAGTTTCTGCGTGTGTATATTTTGAGAGGGAACTATTTTAATAAATTAATTAGGTTGAATGTTCACTAGAATTGAAATGTTTGTTTAAATATTTCTCAGTCCATGTACAATATTACAAGTAGAAAAGTTTTTGGTGAAGAAATATACTGTAGTTTGAAAGTGAAAACTATTTTTGTTTATTGTTTTTTTACTTCACCACTCCAATTTTTGTTTAACATCCCACAAAAGGTTTCTCTTATCACAAGAAAATTAAAGGAAGTTTGACTGCTCAAACGACCCATACAAATAAAATTGGCCTTTACAAAACACACAATCTATAATCATTGTCTTCAATAATGTAAGCTAAATTATAAAAAATAACTGCTAAAAAACAACCTCTTATGTATCCGGGGAATGCACATAATTGCAACATTCAATTTAAACTTATTCATCATTGTTGTCTTCGTCCAAATCTACAAGTGTGTTTGGTGAGTTCATATTGCAGCAGGTGGCATCTCCTTGGCAGTAACAGAAGATGGTGCATGGCAGCCTTGCTTTGTTGCATCCACATCTCATCAACTTGCAAGGTGTGTCACTCACACAGGAACACTTGATTAATTTCAGCACAGTGGCGGGTGCAATTTTAACATTTCCAGGTACATAGACCATGGGACGAGTGCGATTATTGTGTTCGTTCGTGATCCCCATTTTGGTACAAAATGAAAACATCGAAGTTCATTCAAGTTGTTGTTGCTAAATACAAAAATGACTGTTCATTTTTGCAAAAGTGGCACTTTTGGTGTATTTTTGGCAAAAATATTGACCGATTTTTATTTATTTTTTTAAACTTGCCGTTACATGAACCTAGGCTTTGGCCCGTAAGTGGCTCCAGCGTTATTGCCAAACTGCATAACTGAAGCCAAAACTGAAACAAAGTTTCATTTAAGAAAACGGCACTCACGTGACTAAACCTAATTGTGACCAATCGGAAATACTGTGTTGTGAATCTCCGTCGGCATCCAATCAGCGCTCTCGTTACGCACAGTTTCTGACCCGGTGTACAGCAATCCAACATGGCGGCTTCTAAAGACGACGCCGAGCCTTTATTTATGTGCATTTTGCACTGTGATTCTGGAGCCAAAGGCAGGGTTTCACCTTTTTCTAATCAAAGCTGGTGTCGCTTCCTCGAGTTTGCTGACAAATGGAAGAGTTTGAAGGGAAAACAGTCAGATATAGCGAGAGAATTACTGGCCAAACATGACTCCGCGTTGCAGAGAGCGGATGGGTTTAGCATCGGCAGGCTAGGCGGCCGCGGACAACCGAAACATGTTGGATTTTATCGATCTTGCTACGCCCGGTTTACGGACATCAATATGATAGAGCAAGTCACAGCTGTCCAAGAGAAACGACAAAGGACAATCGTTGGAACCGGTAGGTGTTGCAGTAACGTTCAGGCCTAGACTTCAGACTTCGTTCAGGGTGAAGCTTTCACCTCAGTGTTTGTTTGTGGTTCCGAAAAAGATTCTGATGCTCTTAAATGACATTTACGCCAACAGGCCATATTCTCTTAACTATGATATTGACCCCGGGCCACACATTCGAACACGCTTTATGTTATTATAGTTCTGTAACTATTTCTTTTGTCATTTGTCAATGTAGAATATGTTATGGAATGAATGTGCTGTCGGTGCTGTGCATGTTGTCGGGGGTCATACTAATAACCGACAACACGCGCACAGCACCGACAACACATACAAAACATATTTGATATTGACCAAAGAGGAAGTGAACTGTAATAATACAATACAAAAAGTCAAAAGATTGTCATTCAACTCGAGGTTACAATTCATTTTTAAAATGGATATTTTTTTTCACGCGAATTTTTTTCTATATCCAGCATGAACGTTGGCCGCTATTTTGCCTTCTGGATGCAGTTTGGCATTATGCACGAGTCTATAAAATGTGGTTGTAGCTGCTACCATAGACTCATGCATAATTTCAAGCCGCAGCGAAGTAATCCGGACACAGCCTACAGAAACTCCGCGTGCTAATTTAATAAATGAAATTGTTGGATTCACGACAACTTAGCTACACATACATGTAGCTCGTCAAATCTCGTTTATGTCAAAAAAAATTAGCCAGCTCTGGCTAAGTACATGTATACACCTATCTTTTATCCCCTTTTTATAAGGGTGGGGGGGGGGGGGGGGGTGTTTGAGAAAACATTAGGTGTGAGCAATTTTTTGTTTGTACATGTACAAGGTTACAAATAAGACCATACCGGTATCTCAGGAAAATGCATTGTACGGCAAGTTTGCATTTCAAATCGTAAAAATTCCGTTCAACTAAAGAAATTTTATTTCAATTAATTTTTTTGTGGTGGGGGTGGGGGGGGGGGGGGGGGGGGGGGGTGGGAAGCGTGTGCAACTTTGGCTCCATATTTTTGTGTAGAACATTTAAAAAGAAAAGAAAATAGGAACAAGTGACGAGCTAAAAAAAATTCTTGTAACAAGTCATTTCCAAATTCCCTCATTGATTGTATTTTTCCCTTCTTTTTTCTCTCTAGATTTAACCTTATATGCAGTTGCTAATCAGGAGACGAGCAGTGCTAATGACAGACCTCCACAGAAGACTTGTCTTGTGTTTACTCAGATCCAGTGCCAGCCTACTATCTAAGCCCCAACATTAGAAGCATGTCGTACCGGCTATGTGCATTATCTGCCCCAAATCGCATGGGTTGTGAATAATTGTAACAATAATGTGCTCACTTCAGTGATTTTGTGATTGTTATAATTCTTAATTTTAGAGGGAAAAGCTGAGAGAATTATGCTAGAACTGGTTTTTGTGTACTAAATGACTAAATATTTAAGACAAGTCAGGAGCATTTTTCTGACATTTTTCATTCAGTTAACTTCCACTATCCCTGTTCCAATGAGGGCAACTATTTTCAAGGCTTTTTCTAATTGAAAAGTGTAACCTAGTTAAAACTTATTAGAGCTACATACTGAAACATCCATGATGGAGTATGAATATCCCTCTTACTGAGAAAATATGGTACTCAAATAGGCATTTACACAAATTTAGATGTAATTATTATTTGTAAATGGTGCATACAATTCACCATTTCTGTAATTTTAAATGTTATTATTACAACCATGACTTTAATCACAAACAATTCAGCTTCCCAGTAATGTTACATGTCCATTGTAAAATAAACTGTAGGGTTGGGGCAGGCAGCTCACTCCTGGACCACAGCAACCAAAATGTGGGTACAGGGCCACAAATTTTGAACATTCATTTGTTAATTCTCAATTTTCATGTGATTCTATTTATTTTAATGTCACTTTGCAAGTTATGTTCCATAAAAAAAAAAATGAGTGAGTACTGAAGTTTATGTACTAGTGCTGACAAGAATAAAATGACAAACAATACATATTGTGTGAATCTTATCTTTTGATGTATTTCATTATTATGTATTTCATTACAAGCTCGCCTTGCATGAAACCCATTAAAATTCCCCTTTAAACAAAACACTGAGCTGATTGACCCACCCCCCCCCCCCCCCCAAAAAAAAATAGAAAAAAAAAATTGCAAATTGAATATAAGCCATTTTATTTATCAATCAATTATATAATAACACACTTAAATGGATCCATCTGGGAACCCATCAAGAGTGATTTACATTTAAACGATGGTAATAGTTCATGTTTGTCACTGGCAACTTTTTCCTGTCATGTACATGCTCTATGAGGCGAGTTGGCTTGAGTCAATACAATATTAGGTTAACAAAAGTATGGGGCGAACTGGCTTTGGGGCGAATTTGTTATGAAAACTAGGCGAGAAAAACCAACTCGCCCCATGTTATTTTCGCCCCATCAAATTTGTTACGTGAAATAACTCTCCAAAGTGCCACTTTTGCAAAAATGAACACCCCAAACGTTGTTAGGTATGCCCTAAAGATCAATTTGTGAAAGTTTTATCATGTACCAAGTTGGGGATCACGAAAATGTCTTTCTGAAAGGATTTTGTGACTTCGTCCCATGGTCTAACAGTGGTAGGAACCATGAATTTGGCACGCTCGATCATTACAAGTGAATCCATACTCTGAAGGATCTAAGGGGGTGGGTCTGCACCAAGTGCTGCATTTCAGATGCATGCTTGGAGATGATCCCTCTTGACATTTTCCTTGAAAGCTTCTGTTGTTGGAGGCAAACTGCAAAGCATTGGAATAGATGTCGAGCCTTTGCCAGTTTTCTTCGCCCTGACAAGTTTCTGATAATGCTCCCACAGTTGGAATACCCGTAGCAGGCACTCGTGAATTGTGTTACTTGTTCAATGACATCTGCTAAAGCTGCATTGACATCACCTAGTAAGGAAAAGGAATGTTCCCGATAAGGCATTTTTACGGCAGTTTTCTTACAAATGCCAGAACAGCAAGCAACTGTGTCACATCCTGAGAGTGCATCAGCAGCTAACCACTCCGGAACAACAGACTTGTAAGCCTCAACAGTCTTACAAATGTCTAAAACTGCTCTTTCCTGAACTGGGGATTCCATCACCACCAGATATTAGCTCCTCCTTTAACAGAACATAAACATCTGCGTCATCTGACAAAACCGATATGCCGACTTGATCTACATTTAAGACCATCATCATATGCTGAACAAGAATGTTATCTGCCTCTTCATGTAAAGTACGCATATCTTCTCTGTTAACGACTACACCTTAATGTATTTCTACCGGTGTCATTCTCACCTGGAATGACTAATTTGTTTAACTGACGCATGCAATCATACTATCCCGCAATACTGACGCCTCTATCTATGATTCTCTTGATGAAGAATGCGTAGTACATGTACCTATAATGTTACAGAAGAGTTGGTTCAAAAGCAAATATCATCGGTTGGGAAAGCCACAGGTCTAGATGGAATTAGCGTTAAAATGATCAAAATTGCTTCAGCTTATACCATTAAATCTTTAACTCGTATTTTCAACCTGTCTATAAGATGTGAGCCATACCCACAACATTGATAACATGCTTTAGTAACACCAATTCACAAGAGAGGAAATACATTTAGTACCGGTACAGGTAAATATCAGCCTACTTCTATACTGCCAATTTTCTCTAAGGTTTTAGAAAAATTGGTGCATACATCAGTACGGTATATAGCTAACTTGATGAAAACAATTTGATTCCTAGTTGCCAGTCAGAATTTAGACACCTGCACTCAACTGAAAGCCTAACAAACTAGTGTGTTGAGGGCATGGAGAATAGAGACGTCATAGGCAGTGTGTTAATAGATCTCAGTAAAGTATTTGATTGCGTTAATCATGAAATATTACTAGAGAAACGAGAAAAAATTAACATGTCATATTCTGTATTTAAATGGTTTATTCAAGTCCTACCGTGATCGTAGTCAGCCTGTAAATATTGGCGGCACCATATCAAAGGTCCTGTCCGTAAACACTGGCGTTCCTCAGGGGTCGATACTAGGTCCACTTTTATTCTTTGTTTATACTAGTGATCTTTCATTTTGTATATCCCCAAACTGCAACTTATTTATGTAAGCTGATTACTCCACATCAACATGTAGCTCATCCAACATTAATATAATAGAAAGTAGCTTAAATACAGCTCTTACTAGTTTTCATAACCTGTGCGTAAGAAACAAGCTAGCATTAAACGCCACCAAAACTAAATGCATGCTTATTGGTACAAGGCAGAAAATACCCAATGTTGACTTAAAGGTAATATACATGTACACCATTTTCAGATATCGAACAAAATGTCTACCAAATTATTAAGAAATATTTTACTTATTTGAAAGTAAATAACGATTGTAGGCATCCAGCAAAATTATTGCGCTAGATATCCTGTAATTGTTCCAAAAATTTATTTATATAAACAAAATCGCGATCGCCGGACGGCGATTGAGAAAAAACAAGAACAACATAAGAACGCCGGTTGAAAACGAACGCCGTTTTTGTTTTTTTGATGTTCTCACGATCCATGACTGTAAAACTTCAGACAGGTCAGTTAAACGATATTCTTCCAATTAAACGAGAGAAACGAAGTTCATTCATTCATTCATTTCATTCATTATAACATTTATTTCCAAATTCCTCAATCAATATAAATACAACGTAAGCAAAGTGATACAAGAATTGTAAGAATTGGGGGCACAGCCAAGTAAGCAAAGCTTGTGTTAGGGAGTGCCCATACAAAAAAATCACAATAGAGTTAATACAGACAGAACAGACAAAGCACAAAGCACAAGACCAACAAAGACCGGGACAACAAAGACACACAACATTCCATTGGTTTGGTCCTACACTCAAGTAAGAATGAAAATGAAAACAAGATTACGGGAAAAAGAAACCAAACAATTAATTTTGAAGAAGGTATGACTTAAGATTACGTCGGAAACTGAATAGATTCTGACTATTCCTTGAACTTACAGGTAATTCATTCCAGTGGAGAGGCCCATAGTGTCTAATGCTATGTTTAAAGGCAGAGGTCCTAAACTTAAACAAATGTAAAAGGGAAGAAGACCTGGTGTTGTGGCTGTGAACATTATAATTTGGTTGAACCATATTGACAAAATGTTGGGGAAGTTGATTAAAATGGTGTTTATAAATAAAAACCAGTTGCTGAAAAACCAGTTGCTGGGAAACCCATTAGCCCAGACAATATTACAGTAAGAAATATAAGGTAAAATTAAGGAACAATAAAGAGTACGCAGAATAATACCTGGAAAAACTGATCTGAGACGGCTAATAATACCAATAGATTTAGAAAGTTTGTTACATATAGCACTGATATGAGGCTTCCAAGTTAACTGGCTATCAATAACAACACTAAGAAATTTAGTAGAATCAACCCGAGAGATTTGTTCATTACACATGGTGATGTTAAAATTATGTAAACGTTTTTTGTTTCTGTTACAGAAAATCATGAAGTTGCATTTCTTATAGTTGATAGATAATCTGTTAGCAATGAACCAGTTAGAAAGCTTATTTAAATGAACATTAGCATCCTGAAATAATGTACAAAGGTCCTTGTTTGAACATAACACATTAGTATCGTCTGCATAAAGTATGAGAGAAAACAAGTTAGAGGAATTACAAATATCATTAATGTAAATGATAAATAAGAGGGGACCCAATAAACTACCTTGTGGAACACCGCATGATATTTCAGAAAGATGGGAAGTGGAATTGTCATAAATTGTACATTGAGAACGGTTGGATAAGTAGCTAGAAAACCATTCAATTGTCACCACGAAAGCCATAATGTACTAACTTGTCTAGTAAAATACGATGATTAATTGTATCGAAGGCCTTCGATAAATCTAAGAAAATACCCATAGTATACAAATTATCTTCGAAACCATCATAATGTTGTTAGTTAAATCAATCAAAGCCATAGCAGTAGACCGATTACTAGGAAACCCATACTGGCCGTCATGAAGTAATTTAAACTTGTCTAAAAATTTGACCATCCTGTTGTACATGATTTTTTCAATCAGTTTAGAAAAACAAGATAAAACAGAAATAGGGCGGTAATTAATAATGATAGTAGGATCTCCACTTTTAAAGATTGGAGTTACTCTAGCCACTTTTAACTTGTCTGGAAAAATACCGGTGGTTAGAGACAAGTTAATAATATAACAGAGCGGTACACTAATACTCCTAATAACAGATTTGACCACCCTCGGACTAATATGATCGAAACCTGCTGCTGCATCTTTAAAGGACCCGACAATTTTACAAATCTCAAAAGAAGAGGTTGGATCCAGAAAAAAAGAATTTATATTGGGCTGATCAAGGTACTGCATAAAATGGTTGGGGGCAGGAGGAATATTTTTGTCCAAGGATGGTCCAATCTGAGTAAAATAATTATTGAAAGCTGAAGCTATTTCAGTGAAATCATCAATAGTCCTGCCCTTATAATTAAATTTCACTTGACGACGCACTTTAGAGTTTGTCTTCAACACAGAATTAATTATATTCCAAGTTTCTTTGATATTTGATTGGGCATTAGAAAACAACTCTGCATAGTACTTTACTTTCAATTCTTTAATAACAGTATTTAGTTTGTTACGATAACGATTGTAAGTACTTTTATTAACATTATTAGGAGTCAAGAGAAATTTTTTATACAACTTATTCTTATACTTAATTGAATTCAAAACACCAGTATAGTCATCCAAGGTTTAAGTTTCTTGGTTTTGTGAACAGGACGTATTGGAAAATAATCATAGAGAACTTAGAAATAAAGACATCATAAGCATTGTTAGGGTTGTCACATTGAGATAATGCATTCCAGTCAAGATCTTGAAGACCACAATGAAATTCATTAATGGTACGAGAATTGATACATCTAGACAAAAAACGGCATACCCTTGTCTCTATGTGAGTGACCACCCAATGACACAATTTTAAAAAAAAGGTAAATGATCAGAAATGTCACAAAATAAGGTACCTGATTTTAAAGATAAATCAGTGCAATTTGTAAAAATGTTGTCGATCAAAATTGCAGTAGTCACAGTGATACGAGTAGGTTTGTGAATGAGTGGCAACAAGTAATTGCTAAAGAGACAATCAATAAAATTAGAAGTTGGGTTATGAATTTTATGTTTCAACAAATCAATATTAAAATCACCCATTATAAAAACATGCTTATTTTCTATGTTAAGCTTAGCAAGGATATTTTCAAATAATTGAACAAACTCATTAATGTTGACATCCGGGGGTTTGTAAACAGTACCTATACTACTATGTTTTTACTACTGGATTGAGGAATTTCAAGAAAAAGAGACTCACACTGGGCATTTTCAAGGACCAAATCCTGACGTATTGTAAATGAATAGGCATTATGAATGTACATAGCCACTCCCCCACCTGATCTCCCCTGTCTGTTGTTATAAGTACAAGTATAATCAGGAATATCAAATAAATGATTAGGGCTTTGATCAGTCAACCAAGTTTCACACAAACCGATAACACTAAATTGAAACTGTAGAAGTTCAAGATACTGAGTAATACTTTCAAAATGTTTGGACAAACTTCTACAATTCAGTTGAAAACATGATCAATTCTGGTCACAAGGCAAGTTGCCAAAGTAATTGACAAATTGATCACTCAATAAATAATCATATGAAGTGTGAAGACTTTTGTCAATAAAACAAATTCTATCGGGGTCAAGATCCGAGTTACATGCAAAATTTTCGTTAAAAACAAACGGGTTGAAAATAATTTATGCAAGCTCTCGACATCAATTTTAACATCGGTATGAAATTCAAACAAAACCAAGTTGAAATCTTCTTGATCAAGATGATTAAATGGGAGAGCCTGTAAGAGACATGTCTGACAGATCTGTAAAATCAATATTTATGATTTGGTGACACAATTATTACTCTCATTACCCTCATAACCGACAATAGAATTACCATGCTGGTAGTTATACCAGAATATCCTAAAACACTATCCACAGAAAATCAGGGATCCAATACAGACTTGAAAGACCAACCAATCGATTGGGGGGGGGGGGGGGGGGGGGGGGGGGGGGGGGAGACAACAAACCAAAAAACAAAAACAAAGAACGAACAAGCAACAACAATTTCTGATGAGATACTGAAATGGGCAAAGTACATGTCGCAGGACAACCAAATCGGACTTATGAAAATGAAGTGAATCAGCCACGGTACTCTTTGCCGTCAATGAAAAGCTTGTCATTTCTGAAGTTTGATTCATTACCGTAATAATGAGTCACGTGAGAGAATGTATTGTTCAGTAGCTAGCGGTATGCCACACTTGAAAGAAAAGAATACAATCCCTGCCGGTGTGCCCCTATAAAAGGCCTAGCCACAGGCACGCTCACCAGTGTATTTAAAGTAATATAAACACATTACACTGGTCCCCCACACCAGGGTGGGTAATATAGCGACGCAAGTCGTAAGTTGTACTAAGGCACATTGGGTGGGAGTCACGTGACTCCTCATTACGGTAATGGATCGGTAGAATCATAATCAAACTTCGTTTCTCTCATTTAATTGGAAGATTCTACCTCACCATTACCTCCATTCAAACTCACATGAGACTTTCAAGTGGGACAGTGTAATGTCAACCAAGTCTCATACAAAAAACGCACATAAAGTGCAAATTTAAGTATGATATTTATTTTTGCAATCTTCTTTTCAAGCTTTTTCCCAGTCAAAACTATTTTGTCTTTGACAACAGTATACAGTCTAAATCTCATTAAGACGTTTGTCTACGACAAAGTAACGGTACGATTCGTATAAAGAAAGCCAAGACTATTGTCTTCTGACAAAAATAGACACTGTGTGGTTCTTATAAACGAAAACAACACTATTTCTTTTGACAAAAGTAATATAGCATGGCAAAGTATACAATACGAATCTCGTAAGCAAAGTCAGATTATTCTGTCCTTTGACAAAATGTATAATCTTGCATAATTCTGATTATAAACAGAGTGAAGGCTGTTTCGCCTTTGACAAAAAGAATACAGTTGGAAACGATAGCCGAATTGGCACTAGTTTCATACGAGTTGAATCAGTACTAAATAAAACCGTAGTTTGTCTTATAATTATTTCAAAAAGCATGCTAAGCTAATCAATCTGTATTATTTAGGACAGCTTGAGAGAAATGACATTGTGCTCCTGGGCTTAAAATGCTGTCACTTCTGTTAGAAAACTTAGCTAAGGTTGTCGAGTTTGTCCAACCCGCCGTCTGCAAAATTAAGTTAATCGGTACACCTTTTGTAGCTGCTGCCGAAGTTGAGGCAGTTCTGAAGCTATGTGCTTTGAACTCTGACACGTCTATACCCGCTTCAGCTTCAGTCAAGGATTGTTTAACGAACGCGAAACTGTGGCAGTGCCTATCCCTTATGCGGCAGTGTATATAGCTTAAAAATAATTTCGACCTAGAACCTCTAAAACTTCTTGTTCTTTTGAAATATTCTAAAAGGGTTCGCATAACACATACACTTTTATCATGTGGGTATGCTGACAGTACAACCTGTGGTTGAGGTTTGCCCGGTTTAGATGTTTTAACCAAATCAGTTATTTTAATGAAAACCCGTTTGTTTCTAACCTTCATACTGAATATGTCAGATAGGCTTAATGTCTGAGCCCGCTGTCCAGTGGTAAGTGCACACAAGCAAACCAGTTTGTAAGTCAACTGTTTCAATTTTGAACGTAATATAAATGGCTCCATCTTGCTAACATAACGAAGTAAAATATCAACATCCCGTGTATGGGAATATCGAGGATATTGAGGTCTTAAATTATATACTCCTCGCATAAAACGAATGACCAAAGGATAACTACCAAACTTGGTTTTAATGTCAGCCGTTGATCAAAGCAGTGATGACAACGCACATCGTGTTGTATTTACAGTGCTGTATCCTGCTCCCGAGTAAAATAAATTGGTAAGAAATTCCAGTGCCGAGTTTACAGACGCCTGAACTGGATCGACAGCCCGTTCAGTGCAGAAACGTACCCATTTATCGATTGATGATGCGTATTGCTTCTTGGTTCTCGGTCTCCATGACTGGAGGATAATGTCAACAGCTTTGTTCGAAAGGCCTCTTGAGCTGAGCGATCGCTGGATAAGAGTGAAGCACACATTGTCATTCGGTCCTCTAGAGAATGGTGATATTGTAGGGCGTGTGGTAGACTCAACAGTCCGGATATCTTTGGAAGTGTTACCGGGGTAGCTACCAACAGACGCAGCATTCTTGGGAACCAGTATTGGGTTTGCCATAGTGAGAATATAAGTAGGCCTATACCCATGGCTCCGTCTCTCTCGATTTTCTGCAATACCCTGTCAATTACAGCAAAAAGAGGAAATGCATAACAAACTCCATTTGTCCAAGACATTGTAAAAGCATCACATGCAACTTCGTCTGGGTCAGGCAGCCATGACACAAAAGGCTTAAATTGATAATTGGTTCTAGACGCAAATAAATCAATACTCGGTTCGACACCCAAGTTAATATAATTTCCTTAACAATATTGGCATCTAGTTTCCATTCAAGATGGTCCTTAAATGGTCGTGACAAAACGTCCGCACAAGTATTTTGTACACCTGGTAAAGCCCAGTCACACACTACCGTTTCAGCTGAACGCACGCCTAACGCACCAAATTATTTTCCTGCGTCGAAATGCGTTGATACACTGTAGAGGTGCGTCAGAGGTTCGTCCAGATTCGGTAGAAGGCCGGCGGTACACGGCGATACACGGGCATGTGCGCCTATGCCAAAAAATATTTTTGAACATGCACTAAAATTGTGAACGTACGATAATTACGCGCTGTGTGCGGCAAAATGCGTCCGAGGTGCGGGGAATGTGGTAAAGCCGCGATGGGGCTTCGTTGAGTGCGTTAGCAGTTCGGTACAGTACGGCCACAAAAGTTGGACGACATCTTCAGCGTACACCCCGAACGCACAGATCGCGACTCTACCGCGCGTCTATCGCGCGTCTACCGATTGTGAACGCACGTATAGCATTTGTGGACGTATGTCAGCGCACATATGACGTTAACGGACGTCTGTATGCCGTAGTCCTACCGCACCCAGCGCATGTCTACCATGTGTCTACCGTGTCCAGCGCACCGCCACCGCATGTCAGCACACGTCTAGCATTTGGCACTCGTACGTCGAGAAAACTATCTAAAAATGCACCAAAATCTGGATCTCCTCATGTTTCTTTGTGCTCGCCATCAGGGCACATCGTAAACCATTGAGGTAGCTCTTCTGCAACACAACCATGACCTGCTCCACCTGACCCTCAACCAAGTCAAGGGGAAGACGAAGAAGAAGAAGGAGGGATGTTTGGGTGCGGCCATGGATAGCTAGACGAGCAGAGTTTGGCCTCTACGACCAGTTGATGGTTGAGCTCCGCAACGAGGATGCCAGGTCCTTCAGGAACTTCCTGCGTATGCCACCGGAGATGTACGATGAGCTGCTTGCCAGAGTGGGGCCCAGGATCACCAAGCAGACGACCTGGTACCTAAGACCTCTAGAGCCTGGCCTGAAGCTCGCCATCACACTTCGCCACCTTGCATCTGGGAGTACCTATCACAACATGCAGTATGGCTGGAGGGTACCCCCCAACACCATCTCCGTCGTCGTCAGAGAGGTCTGCCAAGCCATCGTGGACGAGTACATGCCTGAGGTGATGACCTGCCCCTCGACACCTGATGGCTGGCGTCCCATCTCCGACCGCTTCCTGCAGAGGTGGAACTTCCCCCACACCATGGGTGCTCTTGATGGGAAGCATGTAGCCTGCAAGTGCCCAAACAACAGTGGATCCGTCTACTACAATTACAAGGGATTCTACTCTCTGGTGCTGATGGCCCTCGTGGACGCGGACTACAAGTTTGTGTGGTGCGACATCGGAGGCACTGGTGCTGCATCTGATGCCCAGGTGTACAACAATTCAGAGCTGAAGGAAGGTGCAGACAACAACACCCTGGGATTTCCTGAGCCAGACCCTCTTCCCAATGACATCAAGGATGTCCCCTACTACTTCATAGGGGATTATGCCTTTGCCCTGAGAGACACCATGATGAAACCCTTCAGTCTGCGAGGCCTCTCCATGGACGAAAGGATCTACAACTATCGCCTCTCCCGTACCAGGAGGGTTGTGGAGAACATTTGGGATACTGGCAAACAGATTCAGAGTGATGATCACCACCATGCAGCACCACCTCTTCACTGTGAAGAAGATTGTGAAGGAATGCTGTACGCTCCACAACCTGGTGCGCATCCGCTACCCTGGCCTCCAGAACCAGCACTTAGACCATGAGAACCTGCAGCATGAGGTGATCCCTGGCGCCTGGAGACAGGACCGCAACCTGGTTGACACCCATGTGGTGCCAGGTGGCAACAGAGCCACCAAGGAAGCCAAGAAGCAGAGAAACCTCCTCAAGCACTGGGTTAACAGCGAAGCTGGATCCGTTCCCTGGCAAGGCAACATGATTTGATCTTGTTTTACTATGTATTTTGTTCCATATGAGCTCTTGATGATTGTGTTATACCTGTTGTACCAGGATATGAGATCTTGTTTATTATAATAAAAGTTGTTAACACTTTTTACAACTGTTGTTTGGTGTTTATCTTAATTTCAATTGACTTGAAGCATAATTTGAAATATACAAGTAATTATCTCTGGCCCTTGCATTTAAAATGTAATTAGCCCTAAAACTATGTCATATGATATGTAATTACCCACATATACCACCATTCTACAACACACTTTATTTTTAGATAATAACTATAACACATGGCCCTACAATGTTTCAACAAACTTCATATTTGTAAATGCTAACTTTAGTGTAAATTGTAATATTGAAATTACATTTCATTAAAGTATGCATAAATAAGTTTTCATATGTAGGCCTATGGGAAATAAATAGTTAGAGTTTATTAGTTGCCATATGAAAAAAGTTATTTAATTACATCTCAAATAAAAGGAGGCCAGATATGGTAATTGCAAATTGTATGGGAAATAGTTACAGTTAATTTATATTGCAAGTGTGTTGTTAAAACTATTTAATTACATCTCAATAGAAAGGGCCATAATTTAGAAATTAACTTGTGAAATAATTGCACAAACTAAATAGATTACATGTTAAAAGTGTCAACTTTTATTTATAAAACAATATTCTACAACAATAACACATGTACAAAGTCTACAAAGTCTAGTAGTCTGCTGGAGATAGGCAAGGAGGGGTGTTGAGAGGCTCGTCATCCTGGATCTTGGTAGAGGTAGAGGTCTGAGAAGCGTCAAGCGTCCTGAGGAAGTACGTGCCTGGGGTGTTGTGGAAGTCCTTGAGGCTGGCAGAGCTGCTGTCCATGGCCGCGTGGAAGGCAGTGCTAAGGATCTCACTGGCTGGCACTGTGGAAGGCTCTGTGGAAGGCACTGTGGAGCTGGCAGAGGTCTGGGGCTGGGGTGATGGCACCTGGAGTCTGGGCACTTGCAGCTGGTGGAACTGCTGCTGCTGCTGCTGGTATTGCTGGCGTCGCAGAGAGTACTGCTCCATGTAGGCTGGCTCCTGGGATTGCCACACAGAACCATGGGGGAGATGTCACAGAGGGGTTCCACAGGTTGGGGCTGGGCTGCCAACAGGACTGGGCACCACCAAAGGTAGGGGCAGAGCTGGATCTGGGGTACTGTGGCTGTGGCTGGTACTGGGGGTGCCTTGGGTGAAGGGTGGAAGGATCGCCTCCCAGGGCAGCAGGGGCAGCACGGGCAGCAGGGGCAGCAGGGGCAGCAAATGTCTCCTCGTCCTCTTCCTCGTCAAACTCCATCAAGGTCTTGTTGATCACCCTCTTCATCTTCTTGAAGTGAGTTGGTGACATGGTGCGGATGAGGTCCTTAATGTAGTTGCCGTAGGTTTCCTGGGCGCTCGGGGGATGCAGCTGTTGGGCTCGGAGGGTGTTGATGGCTTCGCCTGAGTCCTCCACTCTCTTGGCCAGGGTGACAAGGATACGGTCCTCTTCAGGTGTGGCAGCGGAGGTGGTGGTGGGTCGCCTGGAGGTGGAGGCTCTGGGTGGCACAAGGCCCAGCTGCTGGTCGGCACACGCTTCTTCGGCTGCCTCGAGGTCCCCGCCATGGCTCTGGATCACCTGCTGGACACTCTGGAAGGGCTCACTGCGGTGGGTGATGATGGTCTGCAGGAACTTGAAGTTGTCCCACACCCACTGGTCCCTCTCGGTCAGGGCTGGTGGAGCTCCATCGCCGGACTTCTTCTTGTGCAGCGTGGTGTTGTTGTCTCGGAGGGAACGCCACCAGCCGAGGATGTGGTCCACAGTCTTGCCTAGGTTGTCTGCCTGGGTCTTGCAGAGTCTGTCCTTCATGGGACGGTCCCTGTAGTGGGTCATCTTCGTGTTCCACACGCAGGGGTTGTCGTGTAGCCACTCGAGCATGCTCTCCTCTTCTGTCATGAAGTAGGTCTTCTTGGCCACCTTGGTCGTCCTCTTCCTTTTGGTCAACTGGGTGGTGGAGGCAGTGGAGGCGACAGAGCCGGCAGTAGAAGTGGCATCCGACTGGTTCCCGTCAGCAGCAGCAGCATCACCACCAGCCAGGCGCCGTATATCTTCTTCAGCAGGAGGGGTAGGGGATCTGGGAGGCTCCTCGGACAGGACAGGCTGGACAGGCTGGACAGACAGGACAGCACCTTGGTCGTCGGCACTGGAACTGGTCTGGGCTCTCGTACTCTTGGCAGGGGAGCTGCAGGTGGCTGCTGTGGATGCTTTGGGGCAGTCCTTCCACGGCCTCGGCCTCGAGCTGAGGTCTTCGTCTTCTTGGCAGTAGGCTTGGGAGGCATCACTGGATCGCAGGACACTGGTTAGTAGGTAACAGGACCGCAGAAAGGCAGATACGATAATCGAGAGGTTTGAAAAGTGCCTCTTGATGTCAAGATCTGATGTCGATATACCGAAACGCAGAGCTTATACTGGTGCGGTCATGTTCGGTCGGCATGCGCCGAGTGCGTTGTGTTACCGGTGGGGGCGCGGTGGCTAGCGGTGGGGGCGCGTTGACTTTCGGTGGCTTTTGGTGGCCTGCGCTGACAAACGGTGGGTATTTACGGTGGGTAATTTTTGTGCGTTGGCATGCGCTGTGTGCGCTCAGCATGCGCTGTGTGCGTTCACCATGCGCTGAGTGCGTTCAGCATGCGCTGACAAACGCACTTATTTTTCCTAATTTTAAGGTGAGTTTTGACTCTAGACGCTGGCCTGCGCTGGTCCTGTGCGGTGTCTACGTTCGGCACGCGTTCAGCCCGCGGTGAACATGCGGTACTATACGCTCAGAACGGCCGATTTGGGGGTATTTTTGTGCGTACAAAAATTATTGGTTGCACGCTTCGTGCGCTGATGGCGTGCGCTAGTGTGTGACTACAGCTGTACATGGCGTGCAATCAACCAAATGTTATTCTGGATGCACCAAAGCCAAATTTGTCTGGCTAAATTATTTAGTTCAGCTAAATAACAGCCTCCCATGTGATTTATGTACGAGACTCCTGTGGTATTGTTCATTACGATGGACACAGTTCTGTTTTAAATGTCAGTTTTAAATGACCTTAGAGCATAACAAACCGCAAGGAGTTCTAAAAAGTTAATAAGAAACTTTGCTTCATGCCAATTCCAACGGCCATTAGTTTGAATGTTAGCCTTCGGACAAGTGGCTCGATCCCCAACCTCTGAGGAAAGCATCAGTAAACACTTCAATGTCAGTTACACGGGGTTGAATGGGTCGAAAAGTGCATGGTAAATTCTCTATCCACCATTGCAAATCGGACTTGGCGTCCAGAGAGAGATGCATTTTGGCCTGGTAATTTCCATGATGATTTTTTCAAAGCAAAGTCTTTGTTCGTTTTTAAACTTCAGTAATGTAAGGGTCCGAGTGGAACTGCAGGAAAACACGATACAAGTTTCCCTATAACCAGTGACACCCGATGAATTAGTGGGTTTGATTGTTTTACGAGTTCAAGGCATGCCTCAACCGTGGCTGATTTTTTTAAGGGGCGGTAAACGTACCGTCATTTGTATTGAATTAATGGTGAATCCCAAAAAATCTAATTCTTCGACTGGGGTAATGTGCGATCTAGATTGATCAATAACAAACCCCAATTCATTTGTCAGTGCACAACGAGCTGCAATGTTTCTGGTACATTCTTCTAATGTGTCACCAATAAGTAATGAGTCATCCATGTAATTTGCTGAAATATGGCCAGCATTACGTAGAGTTGATACGAGTGGTTTCATGACCTTTGTAAAGATACGAGGTGCACCAGCAAGGCCAAAACATAAACACGTAAATTGGAACAGTTTATCTCGTCACTGAAACCGTAAAAACTTCTGATGTTCTTGGGCAATGGGTATCGTGAAATTTGGCCGAATTAATGTCACTGCAAATTCAAAAGCCTCCATTTTAAAATGATGGTAAGTGACAAATTTGTTCAAAGCTTTCAGATTAATAATTGGTCTCATTGAGCCATCATTCTTTGATCGAAAAAAGACATTGGACAAAAATTGTCCCTGGCAAGGGGTGACCCGGATAATTGCTTCTTTTTCTTGAATTTTTTTTAATTTCTACATCACTCAGTTGCGCCTCTGCGGCAGAGTTTTGAATAGCTTAAGATTAATTGCCTGAACTGGAGCGAAATCAAATTCGATATGGCAATGTGCCACTGTGTCTAATACCCAATCACCAAGAAAACGGACGTCTTGCTCTTCAAGCACCAATACACAACCGTACTAACTGTGCACAATTATCTTTGTTTAACTTCTTTCCCCGATTTGTTAACTCTCTTCACTGTGATCTTCGAGATCTCTGTCTGGAACCCTCTTCTAAATGCTTCCTAAATGCCCTACGTGATTACCTTCTCGACCAAGACCCCATCTCACACTTTTTTTAGAATGTACCCATCCTGCAAATTCTTTCATTATTTCATAATAAAAAAACAGATAAATACATTAACAAGTATCTTTTTTTTCCTTTCAGATGACTTATCCAAAATTTATGATTTGTATTTATAATTTGCAATTACTACTTTGACTTTTCCTAATTGTTAATAATTATAATACATCCAGACAAACTTGTACATTAGTTTTTAATTTGTGTAAATATCATATATTTTTATTTATATATTTATATATTTATGTTTAATTGTTTTGTCATCCAATCAGTTTGGTAGGGCCCCCTGACAGAAACTAGTTTTTTTGGGGCAATCCTGCGGGAGCTAATTGGATGGTTTTTGTTGTTGTTTATGTTAAGTTGCATTTTGTATTTCCATTTATTCTTTATTATGTTCATGACTGTCTGTAGTTCTGTGACATTAAGTGTAGGCCTATATCCCGGAAAATGAAATAAATAAAATAAAGCAAAATAAAAAACACCAGAGGTTATGTTTTCCCATGCAGTGATAAACTGTTGCAATCTTCCAGCAATGGGTGATGTGCACGCACTTACCAACTCTAGTGGTGCCACTAGTTTACTGGCTTCCTGGCTGTCGAGGCCCCAGTGCTGGTATGTCATACACTGACCTCTACCCGCTATACACAAATCCAAATTGTTCGGCAAAAACATATAGTCAACAACAAATTTCTTTGCGGACCCACATTTAGGTGAAAGTACTGGCCAAAAGGACGCGGACGGCCATTCTGCAACGATCACTGTTCCTACCAGGGTTGTAGTCGAGTCCCTGCAAGTCCTTTCACAAGTCCTTTCGTGAAGCCAGTCACAAGTCCCTTCATAAAGGCAGTCACAAGTAACTGGATGAACAATGACAAAGGAATGCTTTTGTCAAAGCTGATTTGAATAGCTTGCTATTTGAATTGGAACTGGAGGACTTGTGATGGACTTGCAGGGACTTACAGGGACTTGCAGGGACTTGTGATGGACTCGACTACATCCCTGGTTCCTACTGCTTTACAATGCATCATGTATGTTACCGCCTTCAGTACAATAGCGACAGGAAGGCAAATCCAATTGTTATCAAGAGACCAATCCTGACTAAAACAATCGGCGGCTTCACTGCCAGGATTCCAATATCTAGAATTGAATCTTGATAATTGAGTGTTGTAATAAGACGCAAACCTATCGATTGCATGGGACCAAATTTCTTGTCCAAAATAGTGAAAATACCCGGATTTAGTGATCAATCATCTGTATCAACAATCCTGCTCAATTCGTCTGCACGTTTGTTTTGCTCGCAAGGGAGCCATTCGGGCTCAATAGTGACGTTAAATTCTGAACAACTGTCGAACAGGTCTATACTTAAATTGTGCAGATCTGGGTTTGTGCTTCCAACCAAAATAATGCGGCAAGCATTCTGACCATTTAGAGAACCATTTCAGCTTTTGTCCGGATAATTTTGGACCTATCGATCGCAAAACAAACAAAATGGCCTTAAGTTCGCGTTTTGTGGAACTTTCTTTTCGCTCACTGTCCGACCATAAGCCTGTGCATATTGAATCAGCAAGATGAACTGAAAAACCACCAAAACCAGACTTGCTTGCATCTGAATAAACTGCAGAAGTTGCGCGAAAAGCCGGTTTCATCGGCTGCCCGTTTATGTCGGCTAGGTTTTTGTCCCAAAACTCCAGCTCTGAAATGCAACCAGGAGATATGTTGCTTGAACAAGTTTAGCCGTGATTCTATGGCTCTGTACAAGTGTCGTGTGAACAATCTGGTCAGTTGGCCTAAAGCCGGTGAAGCAGATGTGATAAAACCTGCGATTCGTGCGACTTCGCGTACCGGGACACGATTCGAAATTTTGTGTACACATTCATGAATGACACTGTGAATTTTGGACAACTTTTTGTCTGGAAGTTTAAAAGTCATGGCAACAGTATCAATAACCTTTCCCAACCATTTTCCTGATTGTTTAGGTTCAAAATCGCTTTTTGAAATCGATACTTTCCAACCGGAAAGCGCTAGGTCTTTCTGTACTATCTGACTTGCCGCTAAGGCTGAGATCTTGTCGGCATGGCCTGAAATGCCATCATCAATATACATGATAGCGGAATGGCCCATAGAACGCCATCTCTTGACCAATTGGGTCTCAACATTTTAGTGAAGCAATGACTTGCTGTGTTCAAACCAAAAGGAAGCACGTTAAAGGTAAAGTAACGATTTTTTTTTTCTCCAAAGGCCCAACTGAAACCGAGAAACCTTTGATGGGGAGCGAAAATATCTATATGGTGGTAACCGGATTCGAGGTCAAAGGTAACGAAATAAAATTGCATGGAAAACATGTCTGTCAAAACGGGAAGGCCCTCGTATCTGAATTTGGGAACGTAAGTATACATGTATACGTGACGTAAATCTAGGACGAGCCTAAGTTTTTTACCTTCGAAAACGGTAAGAGGATTAACGACATGGGGAGGAGAATCTTGTTCTGTGATACTTCCTGAACTTAATAATTTTGAAATGGTTTCAATAACAAAATCAGGGTGGGTCAAACTTGACTTATTGTTCTTTAGAAAAGCTTTTGGTGGAAAACTTTGAAAAGGAATTATGTAATCATGCTCAAGGATACTTTTAACGAGTAATGGCAGGTCAAATGTATCAAACCAGTATTGTTTACAATGATTCAAGCGGCCAACAACGCCAACGAACTCTGAGTTAAGTTGGAAAGCTTTGATTTCATAATCTTTACAATATTCTCCACTTAACTTTAAGCAATTGCTGTGATCCTCCTGCTTTCTGTGGGCACTGGTACTGAAAATGCCGGTCTGTCCGCAAGTCCAGCATGTTTGGTTGACTCGGGACGATACAGCTGCTTGATATTGACGGGGCTTGGCGATAACTCCTGGTGTTTGTGAAGGACTTCTGGTTCCGAAGCTTGAGGGACGAAAATTGGTACGGCCTTTTGGGGTTTCTTCGGCGTTTTTTCTTTTCTTTCGGGCCTCTTGTATTACGCCCGACGAACTGCTCTGAATAGTCGCTTGTCGTCTTCGCTATCACTAGCAAGGTCGTCGCTAGCATAAGCTTGGACAGTATCCCAGCCATGTGTATCTGCTATTTTGATTATTTTCTGGCGCTTGTCGATAAGTGAGATACCTTCTTGAAGAAAGTCTTTTGCTTTCTGCACTTTGCCTGCGTCGATGGTAGAGATAGCGTCTTCTACTTTCTCCTTCACTAATTCGTTGTGCGTGTACTGATGCTTACAACCTTCCTTCTTGAATGTCGCGGGGGTAAGCCTGGCTCGTTTTACTGCTGAATGCAGCTGTGTCGAAGACTCTTCAGTCAGTTCTCGCTTGAATTTATCAAGCTTCGAGTCCAGTATTACAGAGAGCTGACCGATATCGATGTTAACTGGCCCGGGAACGTTCTCGGAAAACGTTGGTTTAGCTGCATTGGTATCCATGAGGGAAATGTGCACGTACGACGGCGAGGTGAATGCGAGGGTGTGGTATAAACAACGATAAAATGTGTGGCGTGACGCGTGGTGACTGCGAATGCCACACAACCGCATTTTAGCTACGCCTTATATAACCATACCCACTTGCTTCACTGCACACCACTTTGCATAACAGCTGCACCTTTTCAGCTTCAACTCACACTTACGATGAGATAATTCTCTTCTTATTTGCTTGCCGAAGAGAATTTATAAATAATGTTACGGCCGAGACAATCTTTGTGAAAATGAGAACGAATTGGCAGAGAAGTTGGTGAGCCTAGACCTGCTACTGTGTGCTAAAACTGTCGTACGATAATTGGTCGTGAAAACCAGCCAAACAGTCGGGACACTACACAGAACATCATGCATCGGGTTTACGCTAACGCTGTGGCTATTCTTACGTGGCCGTAACCTAACGCTAAACGTTGCGTGTTAGTACCGCTGGGATATTGATCCCGAACGTCGTCTGACAATCTGCAATATGCGTGCGGCATGCAGCGGAGAAGCATAAACGTGCAGAGACACTGTCGGAGAAAGCACATCTGCCTCCTAAAACTTAGTCTCAGCCTTGTCGGGTTCGCTGTCATCATCGGGTCCCGTATATTGCCGCCAAGATCAGTACTTTGTGTCAGTAGATCATGTATTATTGGCAAGCAACTAAGCAAGATGTTGAGTTACCCAATAATCTCGGACAGGCCAAAACAGTGAAGATGCAGGTAGGTCATGTACACGTATAGGCTATATAGTAAGGTCAAACTTAACGATCTAATCTCCTTCCCCAGCTTCCCAGATTGTGTCTATATCGAATTTTGAGAGGCTGTTTTACCTTAAAAATGTATGTTGAATAGACATACAAGTAGACAAAATAAAATAAACATTCATTTCTCTTACCTTGGCGCCGGAAAATCTGCTTCTGAAGTTCTGGTTATTACCAGATCTACCCCGATTTTGACAGCCCAGACAGTGGGTGGGGTTGGTTAGGGGTTGGTTGGGGGGTTGGTTGGGGGGTTGGGAAATAACCCCTGCTTATATGCTTCAGTCCAGCTTCATCACCATTATCAAAAATCCATTATTGATATATTTCCCCCCTCTTGTTTATCACCAGATTCAACCTTTTTATCCAGTTGCTAATACAAAAACAAGCAGTGATGGCAAATCTCTAAAGAAGCATTTACTCAGATCCAGTGCCAGTCTACCATCTAAGCCCCAAAGTTCGAAGCATGTCCTACCAGCCATGTACATCATCTGTCAAATATCGCATGGGTTGTTAACATTGTAACATTAATGTTCTAACTTCAGTGATTTTGTTATTTGTTCTAACGGAAAAGTTGAGAGAATTATGCTCGAACTGGTTATGATTGAACTGGTTGATGATATTTAAGACACGTCAGGAGCATTTCTTTTTGACACTTTTATTATTTGTTTTCAACGCTCTTTCTAATTGAAAAGTGTAACCCAGTTTAAACTTATTGGAACTACACACTGAAACATCCATTATGGAGTACGAATATCCCCCTTTTTGAGAAAGTATTGATAAATTGTACTAAAAATGGGCATTCGCACAAATTTATTCAAATTGTGCATGCAATTCACTCTTTCTGTCACTTCAAATGTTTTTGTAACATTGACTTTAATCACAATAATTGTTTAGAGACAATTCAGTATGCCATTGATTACAGTATGCCCAGTAAGGTTAATACAGATCCAGTGTAAAATAAAACTGTAGGGTGGGTCAGGCACTATCACTCGTGGACCACAGCAACCAACATGTGGGTACAGGGCCACAAATTGTGAACATTTATTTGTTAATTCTCAATTGTCATGTGATTCTGTTTATTTTAATGTCACTTTGCAATGTTATGTTTCATAAGTGAGCACACAAGATTGTGTATTGCTGACAAGAATATAATGACAAGCAATAGATTTTGTGTGGATCTTATTTTATATTTTTTTCATTATTATGTATTTTATTACAAGCTTGCCTTATATGAAACCTATTAAATTGACCCCTTTAAACAAAACAGCTGATTACCCATCCCCCTCCCTTCAAAAATATTAATAATAATAATTGTTTTTTTTTAAATTATAAAAGAATAATGCAGATTGAATAAGCCATTTTATTTATCAATCAAAAATCAAAAAACGTATTTAAATAGATCAATCTGGGCACCTATCAAGCCAAAGGGAGTGATTTACAATTACATGTAGACGGGGTAAACAGTTTTATTTGTCAAAAAAACGTTGATGTCCTGTGATGTACATGTGTTATACAGGGCAAGTTGGTTTGAGTCAATATACATTAAGTGGGGGGGGGGGGGGGAGTATGGGGCGAAGTGGCTTTGGGGCAAAATTGTTATGCAAACTAGGTGAGAAAAACCAACTCGCCCCATGCTAGTTTTACCCCGTCACATTTTTAAAGTGAATAACTCAAGTTCGACTGGATATTTTTTGGAGAACATTTAGCATAGTATTTTAAATAGCTACTAGAAACTATATATGCCTTCAAAAAGTAGACCCATGCATGGGGGTCGAAACGAAACTCATTTTCTAGGCATCTTTTCAGTTACACCATACGGCCTAGTACAGCAACGGTACCCCAACGTTTATTGTTTTCGACTGCTTTTTCTATTTTCAATACAATTGTTGTCATTGGATGATAACAATTAAGGTAAATTAAGAACAACCTTTGGTCAACTACAAAAAACAAGATGTTAAGATTGGATGCCAAAAACTCTTTATTTTTCGCCTGAGAAAATTGTTCCTCCCTATTTTGAGTGTCAGATCAAAACCAGAGTTTTGTATAATACATGTGTGTATAGGTGTTTTCAGTTTAATTCTTTCACAAAGTTTGTTGCAACTGATTTGTAGTGACCTATTTTACAAGTGTTCGGTATTTGTTTTGTTCCTTGAGATTAAAATTAATTTGCATTTAAAGTAAATGCTCTTGAACCACAAAAGAGGTAAGTATGTAAATCTGGGGGGAATTTAAACAATTGGGTGGGGCATTTTAATTATGTGCGCCAGTGCGAGACAGTGGTATGTATGGGTGTGTATATAAGTATTCCATCCACTGTACTCATGGTTCAGTTGTTTAGCTGTCTATGCAACCACCAGTGGTCAAGCTCTGTCCATTTGGCAAGCTTTCTACATTTTATGTTAGAGCTGTTGGCTATTAGGATTTGTTTTTCCCCCATTGCTTGCTGCAAACTTGAGCGTGCTCGACGGAGTATTGGTAGCTCCCTGTTTGACTTTGGGACTGGTGACTGACTGCAGGCAACGATGGAGGCCATAAATCTGTAAGAATAATATATTTTCTTTAATGTAATTTTGAGTTTAAATTAGTAATTATATAATTATTATGTGGATACTGCCACGACTTTATGATTGATACTGGTGTTTTGTATTTGTGTAATGCAATGTAAATGCACAACTGTTTTGGATATTGGATTCATCACTCTTTTCAGAGAGCCCTTGTAATGGTGTTTTACTACCGGGTGACAATACTCTCATCCAAGCAGCGTCAGTATGACGGAGACTTCAGTCCTGACTACTGTGGGTCTGTAAACAGATAGAGCCTGTGTAATGGTGTTTTACTACCGGGTGACCATACTAAAATCTCATCCAAGCAGCGTCAGGATGGCGGAGACTTCCGTGCTGACTACTGTGGGTCTGTGAACAGATGTAGGCGTGACTAGCGATAGCTATAGCACCGGAACCCACGAGCCAACGTCTGGATGGCGGTTTACTATTGAATTTGGTGGAGAGTTTCAATAAAAGTGTGTATGCATTACTATTGTTTTGGCCATTTGTTGGTCTGCCTTTTGTGGCACTAATCAATATGAGGATTTTACCTTAGTGTTTTGTGCCTTGGTGGTACGTGGTTTGTGCCTTGGTGGTACCATGGAGCTATAAAGAGAAGGAGGTCGAACGATCCGGAGATCAAACTAACCAACTCTCACGCCGCGCTCATTAAATTTGTTAGGATTAACCGCAAGCCAGCCATTACGTGCACGGCCTTACAACCGCAAAGAAAGCATTATGTGATGTGTGGACATGCGCATTGTTGGCAAAAAGCGAGCGGCGTACGCAAAGCAAGAGTACTACACTGAGTCGGATTTAACGATTTGAGCGAAAATGAACGATGTTTTTGCAACGTAAAAAAAATCGTACACCATCGTACACTATAGCCCCATACACGAACGGACAGAGAAAATCATCCACAACACCCTGTAAAAGTTTGATCTTTAGGAAGTTTGATAATTTTTTTATATTAATGAAATAAATCCCCAGTTTTCTCAGGATGATTTGATAAATAACTTATCGTAACTTGGCAACAGAAGGTCCAATTTTGAAACGTACAGAATGCAGAAATAAAAATGGCGCATAAAAAACACACGCGAAGCTACTGCGCATGTGATAATTAGATTGTTTCAGCGTTCACTACTTTAAATTAATTAAAAACATTAATTAAACTGCAATCGAGTTTTATGCACGGACGAGCGGCGTGGGAGTCCGCCTACTAAGACCTAGCGAGACTTATCTTGGTCGTTAATCTGTTTGCACAGCAGGGGGAATTCTATAGGGTTGCGGTGCGCCAGACAATAGCTCCAAGCTTCACTATTATTGGCGGATAATTGCCTTGGAAATTGCGGCGGGCCGTTTGAACTCCTTCTCTTTATAGCTCCATGGTGGTACGGGGTTTGTGCCTTGGTGGTACGTGGTTTGTGCCTTGGTTCGCTTTATCCTCTTAAACTTGTGAAAAGAATTGTGAAATAACCTTGTTAAAGGAATTGTAAAGAATTGAATGCGACTTATTTGAACCTGGTAAGACTTTGTCAATAAATAGATTGAATAGTATCTAGACTATTATAGCCGAGTTTGATTTGACTGACAGAGTTCTCACGTTGGGAATGGGTACCGCAGCGTTTTGAAATCGCAGCCTCGAAGGCCTCCGCCCCCTGCGGCCCGTCTTTCTGTACCCACTCCGTTTTGGAGGCATGATGCTCGTAATTGTCGATGTCGGAAATCTTCGAAGTGTTAATATGCACACGTTTAAGCGTCGGACGCGAATGTGGACTGGCAACAACGCGCTGTGTATATTTATAGCCGTCCGTCCGGCCAGCGAATTTTTTTTCCAAAACGACATCGCCATAGAACTGGTTTTTAGCGCATCCGATTGGTTGTTTAACATCTACGTCATCTATTTATCAAAAGGGCCGGGTCGCATTGCATGACGTGTACCGGATCAAAAAGGGTTAGGGTCAATAAGTTGAGAATCCTAGGGTCAATAAATTGAGAGTAAAATTTACTACCATGACATAACAGATAGCCAATCAGATGCACTAAAAAACAGTTGTATGGCGATGTAGTTTGGGGAGAAATTCGCGTCCGGCCAGGACGCGATTGCAATTACGTTCAGAACGCACTAGGGACGAGATAAGGACGTGGCGAGAACGAGGTAAACTGTCTGGGAACGACTGAGCTGTCGAGTTAGGAAATAGTTAGGACGTATTAGGAACGAGGTAGAACAAGTTCATAACGGGTTTAAACCACTGACCTCTATACATGGACAGATCATCATTGTTTCATTTTGAAGTCGGCATGCGGAGAAGTGCAACATGGCGGACCCACGACGTGACTCTGTGAGCCAATGAAATGTCCAGGTGTTGGTACGATACGTATTACGTAATGTTTATCAATACAAAATGTACAGAATAAATCCGCTGACCTTCACACCTGGACATTTCATTGGCTCACAGCAGTGACGTCTCGGGTCCGCCATGTTGCACTTCCAGTTCGCGCCGACTTCAAGTGTTAGCACAGCAGAATATGGACAATGGTCCGTTCAGGTGAGGTCAGTGGTTTAAACTGACTACAGACAAGCTTGCACTGCTTGGAAACATTGTCCGCACGAGGTGAACGGGCAATCTTACCCGATCTGAACACCAACGGACTGCGGACGGGTTAAAGACAAGATAGACATATTGAGCACTAGTTCTGAACGAAGTAGCATCGTATTTATGACATTATTTAGCAAAAGTTACGATTTTTTTAGGACGGGGCAGGACGTTTTGAGAACTAGTTTCGTGTGACGGAAGCATTAGTTCACTCAAACATAGATTATGTCCCCACAGCGGGTGTTCGTGTCCACCCACTCCATACTCACCCCATACCCACGTACCCCCATAATAATTTCGCCAAACCCAGATCCCACCACGGTCCCCACCACGATCTCCATGCCATTGCCCACCCCACCCCATCCCACTCCCATCCCATCCCCATTCAACATTCCATCTCATCCCACATCCCATCCCACCCCATCCCATCCCACATCACCTATCCCATCACATCCAACGTCCCATATCCCATCCCCAATTCCATACCCCATCCCATCCCATCCCCCATCTAACCCCATCACCCACCCTTTCCCAACACATCAGTGGTCATGGAAAATATCTGTGAGCCGTTTTTCAAGCCCTAGCTTCGTCTCCGATGGGCTTTATTCATGCAGTAATTCTTCAATGGTGATCAAACTCGATGGATCCTTGGGTTTGAAAAACGGCCAGAGTCGCTGGGCGTGTCGTCTATTGGGGGCGCTCTTCATGTTGCATTGTATTTCGATTTGTACTTCCTGCTCCGACAAAAATAGTGACTGTGAAACTGCCAGGTTTGCTTATTTCAACTCGCATCGGCAGAAACTTTAACGGTTTTACCATCCAAACCGGGAACATAAAAAAATGTAAGCAAAGATATTATTATCGGTCAATTGAAAAACGGAAAGGGATGCTGCAGCCTGATCATGATCAGCCTGACGCTGATTTTTCATACCCCTAGAACTCTGGGTCTCCCGACGCCCGTAGGGCGGAGACCCATAGATAGAGAGGGTTTTTACAGGTTAACCGCCGTTAAACAATAGAAACCGTGCACAAATTTCGGGCAATAACTCCATACTGCCGCACGGTCTACCCCAACCAAAAATTTGTATGAGTACTTTATCAACTCACCCAGCTGCTGCCCACCAAAAACCGGTCGAATCTCGGCCAATTTATGTAAAAAAGGTGAAAACTATGCCCGTTCCGCAAACGCGACTGTTACAATACAAGATGGCGAATAACTCGTGCGTAATTTCCACTGATCTCTATAACTGGATAGGTCGAGCGTACATTGATGGGATAGCGAGCCGTGAAGTAACCGGCGGCCATGATGGGATATTCAAAACATTGCCTTCGTGCATGCAAAAGACGCGTAGACACGTCGAGAGTGAGACAGTGGCAGCAGCGATGGTGGGTAAAAATGCATTAAAATCATTTGTAAATAAGTAAATTTATTAAATAAACTCGCAGACTGTGCGATCAGTATCTATCTTTGTAAAAAATGTCAGGACTACGGTTTTAAGAGAGATTTAGGAGAACATTGTTGGGCGAAAACGATATTTTTGTTTCCACATGAATTCCAGCGGGATTTTTTCATATTGTGGTCCTATCCATCATTTTATCTGAAAGAAAAACTGGGATATTTCGAAAGAACAGTAGATTTATAGAATCAGTTGGTCTAGGATACCTTACAATATGATTGAATTCCACAATACAGTTATTTTCAGACCAATTTTGTACCCATTCCATGAAGACTGTCCCGTTGACTTGCACGTCAAACAGTTCATGGTGGTAATTTGTGTACACATTCGTACACAACATATTGTGTCATGAACTATTTGACGTGCATAAATTTAATGTTTTGTAGAATTATCCAAATATCGCAATGATCACAGTTTTTTCTCTCACAATTCTGGAAGTGTAGAGCCACCTATTAATAATAATAATAGTATTATTAAATGCATGGTGTAGGCCAAGGCTATCATGGTGAAACTTGGATGTAGACACTGTATTTCCAATACTTCAGAACAATTTAATTTTCGCCCACAAATCTCTCTTAAAAACGTAGTCCTGATGACATTCCTTACAGTGCTCAAATGAAATTTCACTCTCTGAAGAAATGGGTATGCCAAATAAATTTTGTGTTTTTAAAATAGCGTCATGTTACAACATTCTTTCCTTGGCATTTAATTTATACCTGTATATTTGTTTTCTTTGTACACTGCAGCTAATTGGTTTACCCAAGTCCACTTCTTGCTACTAAGTTGTCAGGCTGTACAGCTTATTACGGCTGGACAAGTCATAGGACGAACTGCTCCCATTATGACAGAGGGACAACAGATGACAGCGAATGTCAAAATTTATTTTGTTTAACCATCAGTAAATACGGAAGCTTAATTGACCAACTACGTTTTCCAAGATAAGCTATCTCGGTGTTCCACATCCCTATAGATGTGCTGCAAATATATTGCAGAACTCTGAATCTTGGCATTTCATGTTTCAACAATATAAGTACAGATAATAAAACAGTCGCAACAGTCACAAACCTATCTTTGTAACATGGAAATATATTGAACATGTGTTTTATGAAAACTGACAAATCTGGTTAAAATTGTATTGTTAATATTCAAAGCAAATTATACAGATGTTAAAATGACATGGATTTACCCAGTCAGTGTTCTGCACAATCACTGGGTAGCGGCCGCCCTGTGTACATGTTACGCTGTTCTGTCATATTTTTATGCTGTCAAATTTTGCTTTTCAATCATGGTTTTATTTTGCTTTCTTACAAAACAAAAATTGTGGTGTACAAATCTTTAATATTGTGTTCATATCGCACAAATATCTAGAAACACTCACAATTCAAAGTTAAAGCCGTACAAGGGTGTCCTATTAAAATTTGGCCTGTGAAGAATGCTGCCAAATGTATCTTTGCATAGTATCAACAATTATTATTCTAAAATGACATCGCAAGTTTTGTTTTGGTTTTAAATTCATAAACTGTCGGGGGTTAATTGTTTTTTATTTGGTTTTCTAACATCAGTAAACAATACATAATAAGCATATTGTTACTATGGCAGTAGTTATTACATGTTATATGTAATGTATCAATGTAAAATAAAAGCATTAAGCAACATTGAATCCATTGTGTGACTTATGTCATTATTTACACATGTGATTGATATTTTTAATTGCGATTTATTTCAAGTTTCTCAAGTTCATAGTTTAAGCCATAGAGGTGTATCTTTATTATACAGCTCTATGGTTTAAGCTCAAAACCACATAATTTTTTTTTTCTGTCCACTTGTCAAGCAAGAATTTTTGGGACCCTTTCTAAAAAATTTACTAAACATTAGGTTGATTCTAAATCTGGACACTGCCTTAAAACCCCACGAACAAACCATGATGTGCCAATTAAATTTTCCTGAAACACACTGACATTTTTTCAATTTTTTCAACATCTTTTTATTTTATCATAAAACTGGCACTTTTTAGTGTCTGGATATAAAATTAAACAAAAAATTTCAAGAATGTTCTTAATCCCCAAAATCTCGTTTTGCCTTTTCCTATGGTTTGTGCATAAGGTTATGATGTGGAATTCTTCCTCCCCCCCCCCCCCCCCAAAAAAAAAAAACCAACAAAACCCCCAAAAAGAATTTAGAAGTTGGAAATTCTTGAAAATACTTGTCCGACATATCCCATATACTTTGCACTGCATTGCATCGTTTCACACGAATGTCTCATATCTTTTCCCAAAAATAGGCCTATTTAACATTGAAACTTGGCGTATACATGTAGTTCTTGGGTGTTATTATGTTTAACTTAATTTTCCTAATCAAACTGGATCGTTTTTGTAACGTTAACTTCGTTTCCTGTGATATTACATTCGTTTTCTCGGTCGTGCGCTATACAAACGTGTGTACGCCTGCAATGTCTTTAATATCCCAATATGGCCGCTGATGGCTTCACGTGCAGAGCCGCTCGACCTATCCAGTTATAGAGATCAGTGGTAATTTCAAGCCGCAGAGCCGTTTTTGAAACACAGGCTTCATATTCCGCGGCCTTATTTATACAGTTTAGCAATGCCCCAGAGGTACAGCCACAATAGACCGAAGCCAGGGTTTGGAAAACAGCACCCATTGAACGATGTTTTTCGCCATCTTGTATAGTCGCGTTTGCGGAACGGGCATAGTTTTCACTTTTTAACAGAAATTGGCCGAGATTTGACCGGTTTTTGGTGGGCAGCAGCTGGGTGAGTTAATAAAGTACTCATACAAATTTTTGGTTGGGGTAGACCGTGCGGCAGTATGGAGTTATTGCCCGAAATTTGTGCACGGTTTCTATTGTTTAACGGCGGTTAACCTGTAAAAACCCTCTCTATCTACGGGCGTCGGGAGACCCAGAGTTCTAGGGGTAGATTGTTCATAATCAAACGCAGCCTGCAGCCTGTATTAACCTGTTCGCGCCGGATGACGAATATAAACGCAAAGTTTTCCCCAGATTCAAAACGCATGACGCATACACACGCACGAGCAAGGACGGAAATGTCTGTCAGCAGCGAGCAAGGCTGGAAATGCGTGGGTGTGCTTCCCGGTACTAGTATTATTGGCCTGAAGTGAACACGCCTCAGATCGAGTTTTGTTTCAAATAATCCCGCCCGTCGGCTCGGTGATGTTAAAATAATCCCGGCGCAAACTGGTTAAAACCAATTGAATTAGTGCAAAAATGCTGAAAAGATAACGGGTGCTTATTTTCATTTTACATAATTATCTGGACGGCACTAAAGTATTAAACAAATTCTTTTGACAGTGTGTAGCTGTGGTTAGTTTTATTGCATATCTGCACAGTTTACTGGCCTCCCCTGCATATCTAGAGTATATATACACGGATGTACTAAAAAAAAATCGCCAAACGGTGTACTTCAAAAATTTTATATCTAGACTGTCTTCCTATTGATGCCTGCTATGAACTCTAACAACAGCGGAGAAAATCAAGGTCAAAGGTGCATGATACATGACCTTGAACCACATCTTAATTCCCTGACTAATATAATTATGAAATTCCGTTTAATATTTGTGTAACAACTTGCATGGCTTTCAACATGACTGCAGGTTTCTTCTAAAATTATCAGCCTTCTCATTAACAGATTGGATTGGCAAATAGCAATGTAAAAACAAATCACATATACAATCAAAATAATGTCAGTTTGAAGAGGATGTGCAGTTTTGGTAAGGGTGTGATTTTGCCTTTCTTTCAAATTCACGTACATCTAGAGCTCTTGCTGTTGATCCCTATTAATAAATACATGAACACATTCTTCTTCTTTTTCCCAGACAAAACAAAATGGCGACTGGACCTGCAGTAAGTTCAGCTCTAGAGACGATTAGCAGACATCATCTCGAGTGCTGCATTTGCCAGGAGAGATATCAACAGCCAAAGATATTGGAATGCCTGCATAGTTTCTGCGAGCAATGTCTGCTGAAATACTGCAGCTCGAAGCACCAGGGCTGTACGAAAGTTCCTTGCCCCGTGTGTCAACAGGAGACGAAACTTCCAGAGGCCTGGGTGCAGGGTCTGAAAACCAACTTTCATCTAATCGGTCTGGTTGAGGAGATTGAACTTCAGGAGAAGGTAGTGGGCTTAGGTGATGTTGGTCTTTCCTGTGATATTTGTGAGGGGAGAAACGAGGCAACGCATCGATGTCTGGACTGCGACCAGAATGTGTGCTCAGCCTGTAGCAAAATGCATCTTCGATTTGCTAACTCTTCAAACCACAAGGTGACTCCACTGAAAGACATTCGTGAGGGGAAGGTTACACTGACAAAGAAACATTTAAAACAACATCCAAAATGTCTGATCCACGAGGGCGAAGCAGCACGGTTCTTTTGTACGACATGTGAAGTGTTGATCTGCCGAGATTGTACCGTCGTTGACCACTGTAAGTCAGAACACGCGTACATTGACAGAAATCTGGCTTTATCAAAGTACAAGCAATCGTTGGCTGTTCTGTTTTCTCCACTTAAAAACTCAATTAAGGCAATCCAGGAATCACGGGGAAAAGTCTTAAGACTAAAAGAAGAATTAAATCTTACAATTCAGAAGGTTAAGACAGAAGTGCGAGACAGAGCAGCTAAGATACGAGATGAGATCACGGCCCAAAAAAACCGCATCCTTGACGACATCAAAAACATCCAAACGGATCGCGAGAAAAAACTAGAAGAATGTGAGAAAACTGCGAGCTTGGCTGTGGAGAGGTTTCAGTTTTCACTAGATACGGCTAGAGAGGTGACAAGGACTGCATCAAATAGTGACTTCTTGTCACTCTATCCTACAATCAGCAAAGACTTGAAACTGTTGGCTGGTCAGGCTATTCATAGAGTTGATGACAGGCTGGCATTTCTGAAGTTCAAGCAGAGTGAGGGTGTTGGTGACATCAATCTGGGTAAGGTGGTGATGGAAGGCAAGTGGGAGCTGTGTGGTACGTTTGGTAGACGGGGAAGCGGTCCAGGAGAGTTCTGTGGGGCTTGGGGCATTGCTGCTCGTCACCCTGATGAAATTGCATTGACTGACTACAGAAACAAACGAGTTGTGATCTGCAGCATCAATGGCAACCCGAAAAGCACGATCCCGATGCAAGGGCGTAAGTTGAAATTACCTGCCATCTGCGAAATTATGCACTTGAACAATTTGCTTTCGCTCTTCACTAATATTCTCTGTATTTAAATTGTTCACAAATAAGTTTTAAAAATAAGTAAATAAAACTCCATTCAAACTGTAATACAGAATAATGATCTATTAAATAGTTGGTATTCATGGCATAGGAATGTTTTTCAACCTCGATGTTTGTTTCATGAAAACAAAATTTCGAAAGTGGACAAACTAAAAATGGAAATTTGACCTCAGTAATTTGCTTTGCTTTCTTCCTGAAGCTCTTTGCAAAAGATGGAAAGTCCAAGAAAATTACATTTGATAGTTACAGAGAAAAAACATTAATACTGTGGATTTGAGTAAAGACATATTTTTGCGTAAACATGGGTTTACACAGGTTTACACATTTTGTTTGCTAACAACAGTTAACACGTTCAGCAGCTAAACACCCGTGTTCAATTCCTAAACATCGATGTTCAATGACTAAACACGTTTACAAACTAAGAGCAAGAAAGTGTTTGGAAAATTGTTTACTCGCTAAACACAGGTGAGAGACTTGAACAAGTTCAAGGAAACCCCCCAAATTTAAGATTTTTGTTGCTTACAATAATCATATCTACGTTAAAATGTATTTTGGGGATTTCCTTGAACTTGTTCAAGTCTTCCATGTTAGGCAACCCTTTAACTACTTTTTAGCCCAATTTATAGACACACCATTTTTCCCCAGTTTTGGTTTTCTGGGCTAAATATCACAATGTTATTATTGTTCATATGATTTTTCATAAGGTTTTAATATGATAACTGTGCCAGTAAGCAACTTGGTGAATTTGAAGCTCACCAATACTGACTACATGATGATATCTGGAGACAGTGTAATGTGCGCACATTTATAGGGTCACAAAGTTGTCATTTTTGATAATTACTGTGTTCTCATAATTATTCAGTTACTTATATGCTTTAGCAAATGTTATTCAAGTAAGGATATGTAAGTAGAATCACCAAAATAAACTTTTCAAAAAATAAAAATAAAATATATACCCAAATATGGGAATAAACATATTACATGGCAGGGATTAACGATTTATGCAAATTAGACATATTTCCACCACTTGGATTTTTGTAGATTTTTAGTATGTAATTCTAGGAACCTTATAGAAGTGCACTGTGGTGAAAAACAATTTGTTGCAATTTGTTTGAGGTCAACAAAACAAAATTATGTATTTTGCCTGGACTAAGAGTATATAAACCAGCTTCCAGAGGGGATGTTTGTCCCTAATGATTATTAGTGCCGTCCACGCAAACAACTTTTTTGTATTACCGTCAGACATACCAAAACGCGGATGCTAAGGCATCCGCGTTTTGGTATGTCTGACGGTAATACAAAAAAGGGTATTCTATTTCCACCCCAGAGATAGAAAAGGGGTATATTAACTCTCACATCAGAACCAATAAACGTGCACCGTGACCCACCCCCAAACATAACATAAAATGGGGCAACTTTGTCATGCTGGGTAACTTTGGCCACTACATGCAAAAACAATCTTTTGTTGATGATTTTACTTGTATTTTTGTATTTGGTTTGTATTATTTATGTAAATAAGATTTGAAAAATAACATCAAACTGGATTTTATGTGATTTTTTTAGAAATGTTTTTCCCCAAACGATCTGACCAAAGTTGCCCTAACCCTGAATTTCTTTAAATGATTATAAAACGTACAATACGCTTCCGGAAACTTATTCAACTCATTGTGTTTAAAAAGGGCAATCGTCAATTTTAGCTTTTCAGAAAATTCTGGGGTGTTTGAGCAATCAAATCGATTTTTATTTGTAGTTTTTTTTTGTGCAAACGGATTTTGTTTACGGTCAATAATGTTTGTTGGCTCAAACCCAACTCTATTGTAAAACATAACACGGAAAATATAACATTATTGTAAATATTGACTAAGGTTTCCCATTTTACGGTACAATGTCCACCACACTGACACTGCGTGAGCAACGAGCAGTCGTTCGTGTTCCCTGCATTTAAATGGTTTGATCCCGACAACCTGCATGTTGAAAATACCATTACAATTCCCGCTATTGTACATGTACATATCTGGCGTGTCAGTCATGCGACCGGGGGGGGGGGGGGGGGTATACTAATGATTATAATAATCATGTATTATGCCAGACCTTATTATGAATAACAATAAGCTACGGTACAGTCCCAATAGTTCATTGGATGGAACGCAAGCACTGCTGACCTCACGAACACTCGCATGTGCTGATTGGCTAGTCTTGCGTACAACGGTAATTTACGGTCTAAAACGCACGAACTCTCGTTAAACCATACGTAACGTTAGACGTACCTGGTTGAAATGTTCAGTATAATATTATGTATAATAACAAATTAATAAGTACTCTGTAAAGTACGAAGCTGTCTAAGGGACACGGTGAAAATAATTATTTTCTCTCACTTCAGCTAACTCGTACGTACGACTTATATGTCGTACGTACGAGTTATATGTCGTACGTACGACTTAAATGTCATACTTATGTCGTACGTACGACATCATGTAGGCCTACGCCGCGCGCACCTCATTCGGTAGGGCGACCGTGGAGCTACTCCAATGCTAATAGTACTAGTATTATTAAATATAAAAATGTATTTATATGTATTTGTTGTGGCCAAATTTAGGTTTCGTCTTTTGCCAAGTGAGGGCGCTGTTCAAGATTACCGGTAGTACACATTTTAGAGCGTCATGGCTGCAAAACGTTTTAGCTGGTGATTTCTTTGCCCCTTTATACAGCAATCCCGCCAAGGTTTATTAAACGGTTGGTAAATTAGTTTGTTCTTAACCATATTATAGAGATTATGTAGTGATTAGTGCATGATTATTGTTGATAGTAAGCCTAAAGGATTGTCTGGTAACGTTATAATTGTCGGAGAGAAATGGGTTGCATAAAGTTATATGTACACATGTATGTGAAATTGTGCATGTCAAAACATCTAGAGAGCCACATGCATACAGTTTTGGAGATAAACAGGTTATTGAGCCATTCACCAGTATTCTATTAATTAGTGCGAGTGTTGTAATAATACTGGGTTGGGTCAGTTTTGTAAACTCATGCTTATATATTTACTGCATTCTAATGAGCGAATATTTACTGAATGAGAAGTTACACGAACACTGGATAATTGCTAAAAACATATTTTATTTTCCATTTGTTATAGTCAATCTATGCTTATGCCTGTGCCTGCAAATGATCAACTATACAAGTAAACAAGAGAGCGAGAATAAACAGTTTCTGGATCTGAATAAAGCATGGAATTGGCGTGGTAAATGTTTGGCAGATTCATCATTGACGTTTACACACCAGGATGGATAAAGGGGTGGAAGACACTACCGTAGAGGGCGCTACAGGCCATGAACATTATGAAGGTGACACACAGAGTAAAGACACTTCATCGAGGGCAAGAATGCAAACAGAAAAGGGGCTTGCCTACCACAAGGACACTAAAGCGAAGTGTGTGTCACAGCTGTTCAGGCAGATAAAGTCACAAACAGAAAGGCTTGAACTTCTCATGAATGAAAAGCATGATCAAGGTGAAGTTCGCACTAAATACAAAGAATGGATGTCAACTTACGAGGACTTGCTCAAAGAGAACAGCGAGTACTGTAGTTTGCTGTCCACAGAGGAACTACAGGAATATCTGGACAATAGTTGGGACAGTAGAGATACCTACCTGAAGAACTTCAAGGTGTATTACTCCAACTGGGAAGCTGTCCAGTCACAGAAGGAGCAAGAATTCCGATATCAAGGCCAACGCCATGGCACCAAGACCATGGAAAACCTGACAAGCGTCTCACGCATGAGCGGGAGGGCCTCAAGAGCTTCCGTTGCCAGTGCAGTATCATCGGCACGTCTGAGGGCAGAACAGGAGAAAGCAGCTTTGGAGGCAAGAATCAAGGCACTCAAGAGGAGACAAGAGATAGACATGGCAAGGTTTAAATTAAGGCTAGAAGAAGAGGAGCTGGATTTGACTACTGAACTGGACATTGTGCAAGCAAAGGAAAGAGTTTTAGATAATTTTGAATTGCAACCCAATGCAGGTTCAATTAAGGATCCAAATTCAGTTCAGCAGTTACATGATAATGCCGTAGCACACCCAAATAACGAGTCAGATTGTGTAGAGAAGAAAATTATTGATCAATCCACACTTCATGTAAATGTTCCTTGTTTTGTGCCAGAGAGTAATAACCATAGTAGTTGTGCACAAGTACATGTTCAAGTTAAACATAGTGGTAATAGCTTATCATCCCATGGTAGTGTACCAGTGCCATTGTGTGTCAATAACAACAATTCTGTTTCAGGAGAAGATGACAAGCACTGCACCAACAACCGAAGTGAAACTGCCATGTCATCCAGTGACAACATTCTTCTCTCTGTTGTCAGACAACTAAAAAGGCCTACCCCAGAGATCAAGCGGTTTAGCGGGGAACCAGCTGAATACCGAAAATTCATCCGGCAGTTTAATACTAAAGTGGCAGTACACACTGAGAATGATGATGAGCGACTGAGCTATTTGGAGCAGTTCACTACTGGTGAGGCATATAGAGTTGTCTCAGGTTTCAGCCACCTTCCTGCCGAGAAAGGATACCCAGCAGCTCTAAAAGAATTGGAGTCCAGATATGGAGACGTGCATCTCATGGCCCACTCCTTCATCAAGAAAGCGCTTGACTGGCCATGTGTTCGTCCTGATAACCCAAAGGCGCTCGATGACTTCTCAATTCTTCTGGTTGAATGCGAAAATGCTGTAAAATGCATCCAAGCAGTGAAGGTCCTCGAGTACCCTGACAACATGAGGAAGTTGGTGGGGAAACTACCATTTTATCTCCATGACAGATGGAGAAGCATCGTCCGACAAACTTTAGACAAAGGCGAGACTGTCCAATTCAGCCAACTGGTTCGATTTGTAAGGATGGAGGCAAAGAAGGTGATGGATCCAATGTTCGGCAAAGATGCAATGAGCCAAGATGTGAAAGGCAAGGGTTCAAAGGTCATCACCCAACATGCAAATCGTTCAAAGGGCAGCTTCGCAACAGAGGTCTCAGGTGTCCAACCCGAGCAGACATGGCATAACAGAGAAAAGTACAACAGGTCGACAGCTTGGAAGTCTGGCAATCAAGAAGTGAAGAGAGCATGCATATATTGCAATGACACGGGCCATCTCACAGAAAAGTGCAAGCGTCTGTCTGGTTTGCCTCTGTCGGAAAGGACAGAGTTCGCAAAATCCAAAGGTCTATGTTTCGGATGTCTCAAGCGTGGACATCAAAGTAGGGAGTGTCGTCGTAGATCCGTGTGTAACATCTGCAGGCTTCGACATCCAACCTGCCTTCATGATGAAAACAGAGCCATTCCCAAGCCCGAGTCATGGCCTAGTCCAGATGGAAGCAAGGGTGAATGTGCAAATTTTGTGAAGCATGCAGGTGGTAATACGAGGGCTGGCCAAAGGGGTCAGTGCACCATGGCAGTTGTACCAGTTCAAGTCAGATTGAGAGATGGCATCAAAGCTGTTAAGACATATGCATTCATGGATCCTGGAAGCACTGTTACCTTCTGCAGTGAGAGTTTAGCACAACAGTTGGGTGCAAGTGGTCCATGTAAATCCATCACTTTGGATACCATGGGGAACCCCTACTCCATGAAGACGTATCTCATCGATGGGCTTAAAGTCAGTGACTTGGACTTGAAGAATGAGGTTGACCTTCCGACTACATACACCAAAGGCACAATTCCAGTATCCCAGCACCATATCCCAAAGACAGAGGACATTTCCAAGTGGGACCATCTCAGAAGCATCAACTTGCCAGAAATAGATGCAGACATCGGACTCCTGCTTGGCAACAATGTAGCAGACGCCTACACACCGTTTGATCTGAAGACTGGTCCAGCAGGTAGCCCTCATGCTGCAAGAACCATGCTTGGTTGGGTGGTTTGGAATTTAGTAAGAGATGCAGATCAAGTACAGAGTGACGTAAGCTGTAGCTTCTCTGTAAACAAGGCTGAGGTCACAGCAATAGTAGAAGTTGATCAGCTGAGGCATCTGGATAAACTAGTCAGAGAGACCATCAACATGGACTTCCCTGAGAGGCTTATTGATGACAAGAAAGAGAATTCGCAAGAAGACATAAGATTCCTGGCATCGGTGAGCAAGTCAATCACTCACAGAGATGGTCACTACTGCATTGGTCTTCCTTTCAGAGCGGCTGATGTGAAACTACCCGAAAACAAGTCTATGGCATTGAAGCGCCTTGAGAGCCTCAAGAGGAAACTACAGAGGGACAGTGAATTCAGCGGTGACTACAAAGAGTTTATGTCAAAGATTATGAGTGCAGGCTATGCTGAACAAGTCCCACAGGAAGACCTACATCGGGCTGACGGCAGGGTGTGGTATATTCCACATCATGCTGTCTATCATCCCCGTAAGCCAAAGAAGATTAGAGTGGTCTTCGATTGTGCTGCTGTATACTTGGGTACATCTCTGAACAGCGTTCTACTTCAGGGACCAGATCTCACCAACAGTCTGCTAGGCGTACTCTTGAGATTCCGCCAAGAAGAGATAGCCGTAATGGGAGACATAGAGGCAATGTTTTTCCAGGTTCGAGTACCCAGAGAAGATCGCGACTGCCTCCGATTCTTCTGGTGGCCGAATGCAAATCTTGAGGAACATCCAGTCGTCTATCGCTTGAGAGTCCACCCTTTTGGAGCTGTGTCATCGCCGAGTTGCTCAAGCTTTGCCCTCAACCAGACTGTGGAGGACAATGGTGATCGGTACGAAGAGGCTTCATGTGAAGTAATGAAGAAAAGTTTCTATGTTGATGACTACCTTGTCTCTGTTGGTACAGAACAAGAAGCTACTCACCTGATTCAGAGTACCACAGCTCTGTGCAAAGATGGCGGCTTTCATTTGACAAAGTGGATGTCGAATAGCTATCAGGTTCTGCAGACGGTGCCACCAGAAGAGCGAGCGAAAGACGTAAGAGAGTTGTCAGTAGAAAATCAAAGCCTTCCCAATGAGAGAGCTCTGGGGGTGTATTGGTTTGTTGAGTCAGACACCTTGGGGTTCAAGGTTAAGTTGCCAGAACAGCCTGCTACCCGACGAGGAATACTGTCCATCACAAGTTCAGTTTATGATCCGTTGGGCATAGCAGCTCCGTTTGTGTTGAAAGCCAAGATTCTCCTACAGAGTCTTTGTCGGCGAAACATAGGATGGGATGAAAAGATCCAAGGAGAATCTCTTAGAATCTGGCATCAGTGGTTCAATGAGGTAAAGGACCTGGATCAGCTGAGGATCAGGAGATCCTACAAACCTTCGGGTTTTGGCCAGGTTGTCAGCTGTCAGCTTCACATCTTCGCAGATGCCAGCGACTTGGGCTACGGTGTGGCAGCCTATCTGCGGCTTTCTGATGAATCTGGGCACATCAGCTGTTCACTGGTGACTGGCAAGGCAAGGGTGGCCCCTTTGAAGAAGATCACAATCCCGCGTATGGAGTTGACAGCGGCGACAATTGCAGTTAAGCTTGGCAAAGTTCTTGCTCAAGAGCTCGACTGCGATATACACAACACCTACTACTGGACAGACAGCCAGACGGTACTGCGGTACCTGGCAAATGAGAATTGCCGATTCCAGACCTTCGTTGCGAACCGCATTGCAGTCATAAGAGATGCCACTCGCTTGCATCAGTGGAAGTACGTGGACACCAAGTCCAATCCTGCTGATTGTGCAACACGTGGTCAGTCAGTGAATATATTTCTTCAATGCTCCATGTGGTTTGAGGGTCCAGCATTCCTGTCTCAGCCAGAAACAAAATGGCCTCAGCAAGACATACATCTGACCAAGCTACCAGATAATGATGTTGAGGTGAAGAAGACTGTGCTTATGACAGCAGAGGCACCCATCAATCCAGTCGACCGACTTCTGGAGCACTATTCTGATTGGACAAGACTAAGGCGAGGAGTTGCCTGGATACTGGTTTGGATGAAGCAGCTCCAAGATAGAGTGGCTGCACACAACCAGTCGAAACGAGACTTAGCAAAGCAAGAGTCAGAGCAGCCAAACAAGGACAGAGTAAAGCAAACTCCTGCGTCAGAGACCAGAGAATGTTTCCTTAATGCAGATAACCTTCAGGCGGCTGAGAGGGCTTTGGTGCACTATGTCCAGCAGAAACATTGGGCAGACGAAATCAAATTGCTCAAAAGGTCAGAGGGAACACCACTCTCGGCAGTAAAGAAGTCTTCTTCGTTGAGAAAGCTTGATCCTAAGCTTGTAGATGGCCTTCTACGTGTTGGTGGTCGAATTGAAAGAGCGAATCTTGAATTCGAGTCCAAGCACCAGATACTGCTGCCAAGAAACTCACTCGTATCCAGCCTGATTCTTCAGCATGTACACAAGTCAGTTGGTCATTTGGGGAAGAATTCTATCCTAGCAGAGCTTCGTCGGCAATACTGGATAATCGGGGCACCTTCCCTCATCAAAGGTATCGTCTCGAGGTGTGTCATTTGCAGGAGATATCAAGCCCCGGCTGAGCAGCAGAAAATGGCCAGTTTGCCGCAGGAGCGACTTGCGTTAAACGAGCCTCCGTTCAGCCATGTTGGAGTGGATTATTTTGGTCCCTTTGAGGTGAAGCGTGGTAGAAGTGTTGTGAAAAGATACGGGGTCATATTTACTTGCCTGACTTCACGAGCTGTCCATTTGGAGTTAGCACATTCACTTGACACAGATTCCTGCATCAACGCTATTCGCAGATTCATTGCCCGTCGTGGGTCAGTGAAGAGCATTCTCTCTGATAATGGCACCAATTTTGTTGGTGCGGAGCGTGAGATGCGAGAGTCGATAAAGACCTGGAATCATCAGAGAATCCACGACAGCTTGTTGCAGGAAGGCATATCCTGGCAGTTCAATCCCCCAACCGGATCGCATTTTGGAGGAATATGGGAAAGATTGATAAGAAGCGTAAGGAAGATCCTATACTCGCTGATGCGAGAGCAGAACGTCCAACTGAGTGATGAAGCTCTTCAGACTTTGTTGTGTGAAGTGGAGGCTATCATGAATGATCGACCGCTTACAGAATGCCCTAACAGTCCAAGTGATCTAGATGTTCTTACCCCGAACCACCTGCTGCTTCAACGATCGAGCCAGAGTCTTCCTCCTGGTTTATTCAGCGATCGTGATAAATATCCTGTTAAGCAGTGGCGGCAAGTTCAGTATCTTGCTGACCTCTTTTGGAAGAGGTGGTCAAAGGAGTACCTGCCTCTACTTCAAGAAAGGCAGAAGTGGACTCACCCCAAACGGAATCTGGCCGTGGGAGATATTGTATTGGTGGTGGATTCTACTCCAAGAAACTCATGGGCACTGGGGAGAGTACTGGAAGTTGTGAAGGATAAGAAGGGACTTGTCAGGAGTGTCAGGTTAAAGACGAAAGCATCTACTCTGGTTCGTCCTGTGACAAAGTTGTGCCTGTTGGTTGAAGTCAGTGCTGAGAAGTAGTTAGTTTTATAGACAAAGATGTTCATTGTAGTTATGAAGTGTTGCATGTTTGAACGATTTATTAAGGTTTGGCCTGGTTAATAAGTGTTATGTAATTGTTCATTGGTTGATAAACAATTAGAGGGCTGGTATGTTGTGGCCAAATTTAGGTTTCGTCTTTTGCCAAGTGAGGGCGCTGTTCAAGATTACCGGTAGTACACATTTTAGAGCGTCATGGCTGCAAAACGTTTTAGCTGGTGATTTCTTTGCCCCTTTATACAGCAATCCCGCCAAGGTTTATTAAACGGTTGGTAAATTAGTTTGTTCTTAACCATATTATAGAGATTATGTAGTGATTAGTGCATGATTATTGTTGATAGTAAGCCTAAAGGATTGTCTGGTAACGTTATAATTGTCGGAGAGAAATGGGTTGCATAAAGTTATATGTACACATGTATGTGAAATTGTGCATGTCAAAACATCTAGAGAGCCACATGCATACAGTTTTGGAGATAAACAGGTTATTGAGCCATTCACCAGTATTCTATTAATTAGTGCGAGTGTTGTAATAATACTGGGTTGGGTCAGTTTTGTAAACTCATGCTTATATATTTACTGCATTCTAATGAGCGAATATTTACTGAATGAGAAGTTACACGAACACTGGATAATTGCTAAAAACATATTTTATTTTCCATTTGTTATAGTCAATCTATGCTTATGCCTGTGCCTGCAAATGATCAACTATACAAGTAAACAAGAGAGCGAGAATAAACAGTTTCTGGATCTGAATAAAGCATGGAATTGGCGTGGTAAATGTTTGGCAGATTCAGTATTTATTAAATATAAAAAGTGTCATAATTATGTTGATTTTTAATGATTGATGAGGTACAATCTATTGAGTTTCTGCGTGTGTATATTTTGAGAGGGGACTATTTTAATAAATTAATTAGGTTGAATGTTCACTAGAATTGAAGTGTTTGTTGAAATATTTCTCAGTCCAAGTACAATATTACAAGTGGAAAGGTTTTCGGTGAAGAAATATACTGTACTTTAAAAGTAAAAAATGTTTTTCTTACTGTTTTTGTTTACTTCACCATTCCAATTTTTGTTTAACATCCCACTAAAGGTTTCTCCTATCACCGGAAAATTTTAAGAAGTTTGACTGCTCAAAATGACCCATACAAATGAAATTGGCCTATACAAAACACACAATCTATAATCATTGTCTTCAATAATGTAAGCTAAATTATAAAAGAACTGCTAAAAAAACAACCTCTTATGTATCCGGGGAATGCACATAATTCCAACATTCAATTTAAACTTATTCACCATTGTTGTCTTCGTCCATATCTACAAGTGTGTTTGGTGAGTTCATATTGCAGCATGTAGCATCTCCTTGGAAGGAACACAATATGGTGCATGGCAGCCTTGCTTTGTTGCATCCACATCTCATCAACTTGCAAGGTGTGTCACTCACACAGGAATACTTGATTAATTTCAGCACATACAGTGGCGGGTGCAATTTAACATTTCCAGGTACAGTGGTGGGAAACATGGATTTGGCACGCTCGATCATCGCACGTGAATCCATACTCTAAGGGATCTAAGGGTGGTGGGTCTGCATCAAGTGCTGCCTTTCAGATGCATGCTTGCAGATGAGCCCTCGGCGTTTTTCTTGAAAGCTTCTGTTGTTGGAGGAAAACTGCAAAGCTTTGGAATAGATGTCGAGCATTTGCCAGTTTTCTTCGCCCTGACAAGTTTCTGATAATACTTCCACAGTTGGAATACCCGTAGCAGGCACTCGTGAATTTTGTTGCTTGTTCAATGACATCTGCTAAAGCTGCATTGACATCACCTAGTAAGGACAAGGAATGTTCCCGATAAGGCATTTTTACAGCAGTTTTCTTACAAATGCCAGAACAGCAAGCAACTGTGTCACATCCTGAGAGTGCATGGGCAGCTAACCACTCCGGAACAACAGACCTGTAAGCCTCCACAGTCTTACGAATGTCTAAAACTGCTCTTTCCTGAACTGGGGATTCCATCACCAGTAGAGATTAGCTCCTCCTTTAACAGAACATAAACATCTGCGTCATCTGACAAAACCGATATGCCGACTTAATCTACCTTTGAGATCATCACCATTTGCTGAACAAGAATGTTATCTGCCTCTTCATGTAAAGTACGCACATCTTCTCTGTTAACGACTACACCTTAATGTATTTCTACCGGTGTCATTCTCACCTGGGATGACTAATTTGTTTAACTGACGCATGCAAGCATACTACCCCGCAATACTGACGCCTATATCTACGATTCTCTTGATGAAGAATGCGTAGTACATGTACCTATAATGTTACAGAAGAGTTGGTTCAAAAGCAAATATCATCTAAGTCGGTTGGGAAAGCCACAGGTCTGGATGGAATTAGTGTTAAAATGATCAAAATTGCTTCACCTTATATCATTAAATCTTTAACTCGTATTTTTAACCTGTCTATAAGATGTGAGCGATACCCACAACATTGGTAACATGCTTTAGTAACACCAATTCACGAGGGAGGAAATAAATTTAGTACCGGTACAGGTAATTATCGGCCTACTTCTATACTGCCAATTTTCTCTAAGATTTTAGAAAAATTGGTGCATACAACAGTGTATAGCTAACTTGATGAAAGCAATTCGATTCCTAGTTGCCAGTCAGAATTTAGACACCTGCACTCAACTGAAAGCTTAACAAACTAGTGTGTTGAGGGCATGGAGAATAGAGAAGTCCCAGGCAGTGTGTTAATAGATCTCAGTAAAGTATTTGATTGGGTTAATCATGAAACCTTACTGGAGAAACTAGAAAAAATGAACATGTCATTTTCTGTATTTAACTGGTTTATTAAAGTCGTACCGTGATCGTAGTCAGCCTGTAAGTATTGGCGGCAACATATCAAAGGTCCTGTCCGTAAATACTGGCGTTCCCCAGGGGTTGATACTAGGTCCACTTTTATTCTTTGTTTATACTAGTGATCTTTCATTTTGTATATCCCCAAACTGCAACTTATTTATGTAAGCTGATTACTCCACATCAACGTGTAGCTCATCCAACATTAATATAATAGAAAGTAGCTTAAATACAGCTCTTTCACAACCTGTGCGTAAGAAACAAGCTAGCATTAAACGCCACCAAAACTAAACGCATGCTTATTGGTACAAGGCAGAAAATACCCAATGTTGACTTAAAGGTAAGATACATGTACACCATTTGCAGATATCGAACAAAATGACTACCAAATTATTAAGAAATATTTTACTTATTTTACGAATCTCATAAGCAAAGTCAGATTATTCTGTCCTTTGACAAAATGTATAATCTTGCACATTTCTGATTATAAACAGAGTGAAGGCTGTTTCGCCTTTGACAAACAAATTACAGTTGGAAACGATAGCCGAATTGGCACTAGTTTCATACGAGTTGAATCAGTACTAAATAAAACAGTGGTTTGTCTTATAATTATTTCAAAAAGCATGCTAAGCTAATCAATCTGTATTATTTAGGACAGCTTGAGAGAAAATGCTGTCACTTTTGTTATAAAACTTAGCGAAGGTTGTCGAGTTTGTCCAACCCGCCGTCTGCAAAATTAAGTTAATCGGTACACCTTGTGTAGCTGCTGCCGAAGTTGAGGCAGTTCTGAAGCTATGTGCTTTGAACTCTGACACGTCTATACCCGCTTCAGTCAACGGGAAACTGTGGCAGTGCCCATCTCCTTATGCGGCACTGTATATATAGCTTAAAAATAATTTCGATTTAGAACCTCTAAAACTTCTTGTTCTTTTGAAATATTCTAAAAGGGTTTGCATAACACATACACTTTTATCATGTGGGTATGCTGACAGTACAACCTGTGGTTGAGGTTTGCCCGGTTTAGATGTTTTAACCAAATCAGTTATTTTAATGAAAACCTGTTTGTTTCTAACCTTCATGTTAGATATGTCAATTAGGCTCAATGTCTGAGCCCGCTGTCCATTGGTAAGTGCACACAAGCAAACCAGTTTGTAAGTCAACTGTTTCAACGTAATAGACTGTAATGGATCCATCTTGCTAACATAAGGAAGTAAAATACCAACATCCCATGTATGGAAATATCGAGGACATTGAGGTCTTAAATTATATACTCCTCGCATAAAACGAATGACTAAAGAATGGCTACCAAACTTGGTTTTAATGTCAGCCGTTGACCAAAGCAGTGATGACAATGCACACCGTGCTGTATTTACAGTGCTGTATCCTGCCCCAGAGTAAAATAAATTGTTAAGAAATTCCAGTGCCGAGTTTACAGACACCTGAACTGGATCGACAGCCCGTTCAGTGCAGAAGCGTACCCATTATCGATTGATGATGCGTATTGCTTCTTGGTGCTCGGTCTCTATGACTGGAGGATAATGTCAACAGCTTTGTTCGAAAGACCTCTTGAGCTGAGCGATCGCTGGGTAAGAGTGAAGCACACATTGTCATTCGGTCCTCTAGTGGATGGTGATATTGTGGGGCGTGTGGTAGACTCAACAACCCGGATATCTTTGGAAGTGTTACCGGCGGGGGTAGCTACCAACAGACAGCTTTCTGTGGAACCAGTGTTGGGTTTGCCATAATGGGAGTTTAAGTATACCCATGGCTCCGTCTCTCGATCTTGATTTTCTGCAATACCCTGTCAATTACCGCAAAAGGAGGAAATGCATAAAAAACTTCATATTGTCCAAGACATTGTAAAAGCATCACATGCAACAACGTCTGGGTCAGGTAGCCATGACACAAAAGGCTTAAATTGATAATTGGTTCTAGACGAAAATAAATCAATACTCGGTTCGACACCCAATGCTAATATAATTTCCTTAAAAATATTGGCATCTAGATTCCATTCAAGATGGTCCTTAAATGATCGTGACAAAACGTCCACACAAGTATTTTGTACACCTGGTACATGGCGTGCAATCAACCAAATGTTATTCTGGATGCACCAAAGCCAAATTTGTCTGGCTAAATTATTTAGTTCAGCTGAATGACAGCCTCTCATGTGATTTATGTACGAGACTCCTGTGGTATTGTTCATTACGATGGACACAGTTCTGTTTTAAATGTCAGTTTTAAATGACCTTAGAGCATAACAAACCGCAAGGAGTTCTAAAAAGTTAATATGAAACTGTGCTTCATGCCAATTCCAATGGCCATTAGTTTGAATGTTAGCCTTCGGACAAGTGGCTCGATCCCCAACCTCTGAGGAAAGCATCAGTAAATACTTCAATGTCAGTTACACGGGGTTGAATGGGTCGAAAAGTGCATGGTAAATTCTGTATCCACCATTGCAAATCGGACTTGGCGTCCGGAGAGAGAGGCATTTTGGCCTGGTAATTTCCATTTTCAAAGCAACGTCTTTGTTCATTTCTAAACTTCGGTAATGTAAGGGTCTGAGTGGAACTGCAGGAAAACACGATACAAGTTTCCCTATATCAAGTGACACCCGATGAATTAGTGGGTTTGATTGTTTTACGAGTTCAATTGGGGCGCAGGCTTACAACCCCTCATACATAGATATATCTATTACATGTTTGTACATTTACGTTGAATATCGTTTTTCATAAAATATTATTTTACATGGACAGTAAACTTAAAACATTTTCATCGTTGTAGGTACTAATATTAATCAAAGTTCGAAAAAATCATAATGTCCATAAAGTAAATAACTTGATGTTGTTCTTATTTATATTTGTTTTTATAAATACAACTTTTGGGGCTGTATTCTTCCGAAATTTATAGATTTCGGGTGGGTTTTGTTCATAGCAAATATAATTAAACTGACCTGTTAACAGTTTTGTGTTTACCTTTAAGGGAAGATTTCCTGGCTTAATTAATAATAAAGAACTGTTGTTAATTTATGTCTGCTCCTGACCAGGCGCTTGTGCACACCATGCTCGCATTTATCCCATGCGAATATGCAACTCAAACAAAATTAAGTTACCTTTCATTATGAACATTCGGCCAAAATTTCAATTTGTTCAATACTGGTCAAAACTTCTAAAATTTAATTTGCTATGATGAAGCATGCAGCTACTCTGGTCAGATGTACGTACACAATGTACAACTGGCTGGTGCAAGCTTGGTTCACACAGGCACTAGGTACATATTATGTGTTTTATTTTTTTCAATAACGTACACAGTTTACGGGCAGATAGGGGAAATATCAGGCGAAATTGTGCCTTTGATGAAACAAACAGCATTTGGCACAGTCAGAGGATATCTAACGCAATATACATGGGCCATCACAGATTTGTTGATATAATTCGTATCGCAAAAACATTAAGAGAATATAAGAGCAATTTTCAGAATTTTCAAAATGGCTGCCATTACTTGTTATATTTACCTATATTTTTTTTCAAATGACAAATGATCTGCGATGGCCCTGTAGCCAAATATATTTCTCATGGCACACTCTGACTGTTTGCCGAATGCCATGCCTGTATCATCAAAGGCATTGCACATCACCTTTGATCTGCCGTACTTTAATCCGAAAATAACTACACGAAAGTATCAAAAGACTGGGTTATTTTTATCAAATTTGTGTCATGTTGAAGAGGTAAGAAAGAAAGTAATTTAAACATTAGCGAATCCTCAAAATTACTTCATTGAGTGTTTAATGCTGCGGGCTACGTGGTTTCACGGACGTTTCAATTTGTTCTACTTACTAAAACTGCTGACAAAAAAAGGTAATTTTAAAGGGAAAAAATAGTTTATTGGGCTAAAATGTCTGGTATAAAAATTGGTAGGGGCCAGGGCCCGTATTCATAAACATTCTTAACTTAGTCATAAATAAACCCTAAGTATTATACTTAACTAGTCATGACACTTATGTTGGTATTCATAAATGGCCTCAGTATGACACCTAGCTGAGTATGATCCCTAGATTTAGGTATCATGCCTAACATTCAAGGTTAGTTGTTCCCAGGGTATGAAATAACATTTCAATTGTTAATTTGTCTAGTTTTCTGTGGTTTGGCTGCTCGCCACCTGGTAGTGGTTGACTAATCTTACTTAACTCCTGCCGGTGTGTTACGTTTATAAGCTGTAGCGGTTCGTAATGGGGCTTTCAGTGCGTTTCTTCAGTATGGCAGCGTCGGAGAAGTCCAAACGAAAGCCAAACTTCACGGAGGCGGAAAAGATCCGCCTCTGTGAAGAGTTTGAAGTTAATGTCATCTGTGGAAAATTTAGTTCAACGTTGTCGAACCGAAAAAACACGAGGCGTGGCAGAGAATAACCTAGGCTATGAACAGACGCAATCCCGCCGTCGTTAGGAGCGACTCTGATTATCTAAGAAGCAAGTACTAGCCACTAAGTACGCCCAGCTCCTCCTCCTGTGGAAAGGAGTTCCGTTTGGTAAATCTCAAAAGAGAGGTTGTAATCGCACACGAATGACATAAACGTAACAGAAATTGTAGGCCCTATATGTGTGATACATATTCGTCATACCTCGTCACGATAGAAAATTATAGGGCAACACTAAATCGGATAACTTGCATACGTACATGTACGTAAACATGTATAATTCCCTTGCTTTACAGTTCACGTCCACTTAGTCACTTTGCATCCAGAGTGCAACAACCGCAGAGGTACCCGCCAGCCAAAAACTCCCAAACCCTTGTCCACCAGCCACATCTGACGAGGAGGTTGACAACAGCTCTGCAACTGGACAAGGAAAGAGAAATAATGCAAATGATGACGACACTAGTGCGCTACATAAGGAACTTTTGATAATGGAAAAAAACGCGCAACACTTGAAATTTATAAACTCAAACTTGAAAAATCTAAGGGTTGGCCTTATAAATTGAAGTCCTCCAACTCAAGAAGAGAAAACTTGACAGTCATTTACAAACCAGTAGGTACGGATATAGTGACCAAATGCCGTCTACCTGCATGCCGAATGAACCTTGTGATTACTCACTGACCAGTCTCTGATTTTGCATTTATTTTGAAGAAATAAAGCAAACTTGAAAGGAAGAGAATTGTTGTTGTGGACTTACTTCATTGGAAATGCAAGTTGGCGATAACATTTCTTCTGCCGACACCGGTAGGTCTGTTTGTACGCACTATTGCAACTTCTTCAAAATCCGGCAACCCTCGTTTTCTGGCGATATTTTGAAGGAGGGCACAAACCGCAATAATTTTGCAACATTTCTGTGGTGAATTTAGTAACTTGCCAAGGAGACAATGAAAACGTCACTTCCAATGTCTGATACCCCTCTTTACTAAACACCGTGTGTTTTGAAGGATCGTTCCTGTGGAGTGTTCGGATTCATATATGGCGTCATGAGCCACGATCTCGGAGGATATGCACTGTCGCCAAGAAGCATTCCTCTACGTCTTTGAGGAATGCTGGAACTCCGCTCTCACGCAAAATGACAGAGTCGTGTGTGCTCCCCGGCCATTTTGAAACGACGTTGATAAATCTAAACTGGGCATCCATCGCGACTTGTACATTTATCGAATAATAATTATTTCTGTTAATATAGCGCCATTCATGCTGTGAGGGTCTAATGATCCAAACATGGGTTCCATCAACAAGTTCGACAACTTGTGTGCTATTTGATAACATTCATCGACAATGTTGCGTCTCTCATTGGCGTTAGGAAATTTAACAATACGAGGCAAAAGTGGGAGAAGAGTGCGAGTTACCTGTGTTATTACCCTCGATATTGTTGGTTGAGATACATGCACCATGTCAGCACCAGCCAGCTGAAATGACCCCGAGGCATAGAACCTTAGAGCAGCAAAGACCTTTAGCTCACAAAGGAGGGCATGATTCTTCAATGTTCGAGGCTCTAGTTTATCTTTAAGAGCGTCAATTAACTGACGAATTGTCTGCCTGTCAAGCCGGTAACGTTTGTAGAGTTTCACGTCATCATACACATCTTACGGATGAACCCTATCTCGAAATACCCGTTATCGACGGATTGCACGTCGTCTCATCAGTTCCTCATGCGCAGCTAACATCAACGCGGCCATATCGCACCGTGGTCTTCAGCCAAACGAACGATTTTTGTCGTACGGGTCCAACCTACTCAAAGTTAATACACCTCGGGGGGTGTCTTAGATATAGCAGTGATTTTAAGCATGATACTTAGGATAAGCTGTTTATTGAATACAACTTGTTCATGACACTTGGGATAAGTAGGTAGATAGGTATCATACTTTGACTTAAGTACGTTTATGAATACGGGCCCTGGACTCCAATTTGGATTTGTCCGCAGCCGTGTAAGGGGACCAGGCAGGCAAACCATATTCGATAACTGGCAGGACCTAGAATTTGTAAAGGGGTGCAAGGGCTTGAGTCAAAGCTCCACCTGCTACTTGCCATATGAATCATAGAGTTATGTTGGCTTTGGAAACAACGCTATTAGTGTGATCAGCCCAGGTCAGTGTGTTGTTGATAGTCACACCCAGGTACTTGTATGTTGAAGTGATGCTGACGGGAGTGCCATTGAGGATGTAAGTTGGATAAACCATAGATTTCTTAGCCCGTGTCATATGAAGTGCCTTAGTCTTTTTTGCGTTGAGGTGCATGCCATTTGCTTCACTCCATCGACCAAGTTCAGTGAGGTCTGCTTGTAGCACACGCTCGTCATCTGGCGACTGGATGGGTTTGTAAATGAGCGTGTCATCAGCGAAGAGTAGGAACTGTGTTGATAGGTTGTGGGAGATGTCATTGATGAACATGTTAAACATGTTGAACATGGCCAAGGACGCTTTCTTGTGGGACACCAGATGTGACAGGAGCCCAGTCCGAAAAACAACCATGATGCACAACACGTTGTTTTCGGCCAATTAAAAAGGATCATAAGCCATGCCCAGGTTTGTTGTAACTGCTAGCCAGCTTGTTGAGCAGGATGTCGTTTGGCATGACATCAAAGCTGCCCTGCTGAAATCAAGAACAATGATGTCTATGCGATGAGGATGCGGTCTATCGAGTAAATTAAGCCCCAGTCCCACTGAAACCGGATATGCTACGGATCGCCCCTGATCGCCCCGAATGGCCCCGGTTGAAACAAAAACAAATTCTTGGGATGCAGTCCCCTATAGCAGCATCCGATATGTCCATGAATCCGTCCCATGAGGCTTCGGGGTCATCACCATTCAAGAAAGCCGACCATGGAGCAAGGTGTAAAAGCATCTCCGTTATTATGTGTGAAATCTGCCTTTCTGTATTGAAGAAATAAACGGATAACTTGTGCTTGGGGTGAAGCATTGTGGCAAGAGAAGGTGGAGAAAACTGCATGATGATCACTACTGACCGGATTAGCGGATGATTCAACCAAATTAAACTTCTCTGGTCGATTTGTGAAGATGAGGTCAATGGTAGTTGCAATTGATGAGGAGTCACGAGATGGACAAGTCACATCCTCGACTAGTTGAGGGAGACCAATGGAATCAGTTAACTCTTTTAGCCTGTATGATTGTTGGCATTATTAACCTTTTGGGCATTATTAACCTTTAGCCTTGTACATTTTCGTCAACAATTTAAATTCCAATTAATGTAACGATGTACAAGTTGTAAGAAATAAAACTATACCGGTAACGTTCTTGAAAATGATCAGATGTGTTTCTAGGCATCTTAAAACGCCCAAAACAGAATTAAGAAGACTGAAATGGAAATACATGTATTCGAAATGCACGAATATTACATTGATTTTACAATCGATGCTAATGCAATGCTGTATTATGAGTATGCAGGCATCCCATCCGGCCATTCGACCCCCCCCCCCCCCCCCCCCCCCATCCCATTACATTCCATTCCATTTCATAACATGCCATCCCACATCCCACATCCCACATCCCTCATCCCATCCCTCATCCCATCCCACCCCCCATCCCTCATCTCAACCCATCCCCCATCCCATATCAAATCCCACCCCCATTCCATGTAGTAATTCGTCAACGGTGATGATCCTAATTAGAGCTTGGGTTTGGAAAACGGCCAGTCAGAACGCTGGGCGTGTCGTCTCTTGGGGGCGCTCTTCATGTTGCGTTCCATGTCGACTTTTACTTGTATTTCCGTGTCTGTAGTACTGGTAGAAGAAAATAACTGAGTGAAACTGGAAGGTTAGCTTATTTCAACTCGCATCCAAACCGAAAACTTAAAAAAATGTGAGTAAACATATCGATCAATTGAAAAATGGCAAAGAATGTTGCAGGTTGACGCTGGTTTTTTTCATAATCGATGACAATGCTGTTGCACTATACTGCAGCTAGCTAAAAGTGCAAATGCCAAAATGCTCAAAAGATAACATTAACAAAAGTGCTTATTTTAATTGTACATAATTATCTGGAGTGCACTTTACTAAATATTAAACATTAATATTTAATACTGTTGTCAGTGTGTAGCTGTATTTAGTTTATTGCATATCTGCACATTTTGTGATGTAGCTTGTCGCTATAATAAGCCAGTTCGATATTCCCGCTGCGCGTGTGCACATGGAGATTTGACGATTTTTTCTTTGAGATAAACATTTCAGCGATTGCGTGCAAAAGCATAGCGGGGTACCAGCGAATTTAAAGAGATCGTCGTGTTCTAAAGTTACTAAGTAACATTTTTGTTTACGTTTTGGTGTTTTCAGGTGTTTTGTGGGGCCAAACTTTTGTTCGAACAAATATTTTTATTTTTTTTAGATTTCACAAGAAAATGTAAAAAATGCGGATTCGGTTACCACGTCCCCCATAGCCTTGTGTGCATTTGTCTGCCGTGTTTATCTCAAGAGAAAAAATGTTGAATCTTGTTGTGCACATGCGCAGTTGGAATGTCGAAGTGGCTTATTGCCTCCCTGCATCTAGCATGTCTAGAGTAACACACCCATTGTGCTCAAATAATTTCGCCAAACGATGATTTTATATCTAGACTGTCTTCCCATTGATGCCTGCTATATGGACTATATACATGTAACACCAGCGGAGAATATCAAAGGTCAAAAATGCATAATACATGACCTCGGCTCGAACTACATCTTAATTCCCTGAATATTATGTATGAAATTAGGTTTAATATTTTTGTAACAACTTGCATGGCTTTTAAGATAGGATGTAACCCTAACCCCCTTCCAAATCCTCCAAATTCCTCATTGCAAAATGCAGGATTTTGCAGGATTGAGGTCACTTGGAGTTTGATGCGTCGCAGGATTTTGCAGGATTGAGGTTACTTGGGGTTTTACCCCTGCAGGAATATGGAGGATTTAGGTTATCAGGCTGAATGTGACACAAGAGGATTTTGCAGGATTGAGGTCACTTGGAGTTTGATGCATCGCAGGATTTTGCAGGATTGAGGTTACTTGGGGTTTTACCCCTGCAGGAATATGGAGGATTCAGGTTATCAGGCTGAATGTGACACACAAGGATTTTGCAGGATTGAGGTCACTTGGAAGTTGATGCATTGGAGGAATTTGCAGGATTGAGGTTACTTGGAATTTGAAGCATCGGAGGATTATGCAGGATTGAGGTTACTAAGTTTTTTTGCCTGATAAGATAATTCATATGCACTGAGCCTCAACGTGATACAGTAAATGGGGATTTATGAGGGTTGAGTTAACTGGGGAGTGGGGACTTAGGCTAGATTTTTTTGGGGGAAGATTCAGATTGTTTCATAGCTAATACGTGTATGGTACTGTTCATTTACTATACGGGGTGGGAGATGACAACCTTCACGCGGTCCACCCTGTTTTTACTAATGTCATCTAACTGATGTATGCAGTAGCATGTTAAGCTGCTCAGTAGCACGTTAAGCTGCTCAGTAGCACGTTAAGCTGCTCATCATCACACAAAATAAGATGTACTATGCATATTATCAATGGAGGTCATGCAGATATGATATGTACACATCTTATTTATGTACATGTTCAATATAGAAGCCCTATTTGTGTATACAATGCCTGGTGTGTCCAGGATATTACAAGCATATTGCATGCACTTGTCTCTTGTTACAAAGGTCTAGTGAAAGGTCAGCTGGTTATTTTTGGTTATCCATGAGTCAATCATCATGACTACACGCGAGGCTAAAAATCTTCAGCATTCCCTATCGACCCAGGAGTCGGAAGTGTTTTTGAGAACAATAATGGGCAAATCTGTCGAAAAAAAGGAGCCAAAAAAAGCCAAGAGTGAAAAGAGAGATAAAGATTTTGCAGGGAGTGATGATGTTGCAGGTAGTAGCAGGGGAAAGAAGCATGGAAGAAAAACTTTAAAAAGTAAAAGTAAAGTCGGGAAAAGAGGTGCAAAAAACAAGGAGTTACTCCAGGCTGAAAAGAAAGCTGAGCTACGCCAGGCTGTGCGGAGGAGTGCCATCGAAGCTGGAGTGCGGATGGGACGAACCTACAGGGCATTGGCAGATACCTCTGAAAGCTCAGAGGAGGAGTTTCTAGACAACGCCTGTGCGTCCTTGTCATCAGAAGATGGCCAGTGCACAGACAGCAGCCATGGGGAGGATGAATATGAAGAGCAGGGAGATGATGAGGAGCAAGATGAAGAGGAGGATGGGGATGAAGATGAGACAGGGAGTGACATTCCTGAGCCGACACCAAAAAAAAAACCAGCGACCATCATCACCAAAGAAGACTGGCAGAAAAAAAAAATATGTGGATCCTGATTCTGATAATGACCGAGATCCGCCATCTGTTCTCCAGCCAGATGTCCCCCCTGATGAACATGGATGGACACGAACGCTAACGGATGTGTTCGTACGACCATTCAAAGGGAAAAAACCAGCAGGGCCCACATTCAGAAGACACACGTCACCCCTCAAATATTTTTTTCAGTTCTTTCCCCTAGCTTTGATGATGTCTATTGTCAAATGGACCAACTTGAAACTAAGGGAGGCAGGAAAGAAAGTAACCAATATTCAAGAGATTCGAGCCTGGTTCGGCCTTCACATCCTCATGGGCCTTAGCAAGCTGGCTAACTACCGTGGATATTGGTCCAGACACCTTGCCCTACGAAATCCATTGATAGCGTCGACAATGTCTCGCAATCGGTTTGATGACATCAACACATACCTGGCATGTAATGATCCAGACAGAGATCCAGCCCTCATCGCCGACAAAGCAAGACAGCACTGCTTAAAAAAAAAACATCCCCTTTACCCCCTCCAGCCTCTCTGGGACAAGGTTCGAAGACGCTGCATTCGCCGCTACAACGCCCTCCGAGAGTTAACCATAGATGAAGCGATGATCAAATACAGGGGCTACAAAGCTAGCATTAGGAAGGTATTCATGCCTCTTAAACCCATCAGAGTAGGCTTTAAAATCTACGTCATAGCAGAATCAGCTACGGGAGCTATCTTGAATTTCATGGAACAACCCTTGCGTCCAAACGTCAAGATGACATTTATCGCAACTAAAGTAGCAAAGCACCACCTGGGTAGATTTCATCATGTGTATACCGACCGCCTGTACACATCCATCCCATTGGCTATAACACTGCTCTCTCGCAATACCTATCTGACTGGTGCTGTCAAGTCCAATAGTCGAGGTCTGCCCAAAGATATAAAGGGCAGGTTGAGGGGCATGAGGAAGGTTTGTAGAGGAACATTTTACTCCCGCCAGAATGGACAAATGGTTGTCACAATGTGGAAAGATAGCAAGGCTATGCGACTCTCTCAACAGCTCATCAGGGATGGCGAGATCCAGAACAACATACAGTTAAACGCAAGGTACCAGTTGACAGCGGTCGCAGAAAGACCCAGGTGGTACCAGCTCCGCCTCAAGCCATCGACTACATGACAAACATGGGAGGAGTTGACCGTAGTGATCAACTCCGGTCCTATTACACCTGCTCCAGAAAGTCCCAATTCTGGTGGAAGAAAGTTCTGTACTTCTTGATAGATATAAGCAGAGTAAATGCCTACATCTGCTACATGAAACACCGCAATCAAGAAGTCAGTGTATCAGAGGGCGGCTCCAGTGATGATGTTGCCACTGGTGGTATTAAAAAGAACCCCAAGCCACTTGGCCACAGCATGTTCATCTTGGAGCTAGGCACAGAGCTGATTGACGGCTATGCAGGAGGATCCACAAACCCGCAGTGTAAAGCTGCTTCAAATGTCCCAGGCCACAACATCAAGGGCCACTACAACACAAAGATGCCCGGCCTGTACCCAAAGCGATGCAGATGGTGCTTAGAAAATGATGGGGTGACAAAATCTGGGCGAGTTAAAACCACAGGAAGTGGCTGTGCAGTATGTATGGTAAACCTGTGTCCCGGGCCCTGCTTCGTGAAGTTTCACCAAAAAGCATCCCGTCAGGGCTCTGCAACTACCACAACCACCACAACAAACACCACAACGGATGAGTCAGAGCCTGAGCCTCCTAAGAAGAAGTCAAAGAAGTCAAAGAAGTCAAAGAAGTCAAAGAAGTCAAAGAAGTCAAAGAAGTCAAAGAAGTCAAAGAAGTCAAAGAAGTCAAAGAAGTCAAAGAAGTCAAAGAAGTCAAAGAAGACAAAGAAGACAAGGAAGACAAGGAAGACAAAGAAGTCAAAGTCAACAAAGTTCATTCATAAATTTATAGCATACAATGTAGAATGAAAAGAAGCAAGAGCAAAAAAAAAAGTAGAAGAAAAAAAGAGTAGAAGAAACCTTTCAGTTCTCAATGGGGTGGGAGATGACAACCTTCACGCGGTCCACCCTGTTTCCACTAATGTCATCAAACCGATGTATGCAGCAACAAGTTAAGCTGGTCATCATACGAAAAAAAGAGTTCTCAATTATAACTTAGTTCAAAACAAAGAAGAATAAGAAGTAAGATAAACCAGAGAAAATAATTATAAAAGTACAAATGAAAAATACACCAAAAAATGGAAGAAAGAGGGGCCAATGATAAGAACATGACATCCAGCAACCAAACAAAATTTAGAGGCCGTGTGAGGCCGTCTTGGTTGCAGTCAGCGGGCAAGTGCTGGTGATTGCTGGCCGTTAAAACAGCATAGATGAAAGACCCAGTGTGGATACCACAATGTCTGGTTTGCATTTAGGGGGTGTCTGATTTCTGAGCACTCGAGCATAATGGTGTAAGGAGTACACTTCTAAAAATCTTTGTTTTTTAAGCCATATCCATTTTTTATAAGGTAAAAATTAGCTATCCAGCAAGCAAGCCAAAGTTGTCAATGTCAAGTTTACTGACCCTCCTTCCCCCCCTAACCCCCCCCCCCAAAAAAAAACCCAAAAAAACAAACAAACAAACAAAAACACCAACAAATTTTTAAGAGGCTGTGTAAGGCCGCCTTGCCCGACTGCAGTCAGCGGGCGAGGGCTGGTGAATTATGGCCGTGGATAGACGGGGAAAAATTTTCCACAGTGGTGCACTGGAAGTGCACATCTGTTTTGTGTCACCAATATAACAGTTGGCATACCAAGGGCATACCAAAGTACCTGTGTTGGTCCCCTTGCACTTAACTGCTGTTTGGTTTTTTTATTGGGTGTACATGTGTATACATGTACTGGTACATACTTTTATCAAAGGCCAGGCTTTACTGTTATAGAGAAAGGACCCATCGGGATACCACAATGTCTGGTTTGCTTTTGGGGGGTGTCTGATTTCCCCCTGTCCATCCACGGCTAGCATTCACCAGCTCTCGCCCGCTGACTGCAGCCAGGGCAAGACGGCTGGCATTCACCAGCTCTTGCCCGCTGACTGCAGCCAGGGCAAGACTGCAGGATTTTGCAGGATTCAGGCTGTATGGTCACTAGTGACCAATATTGGAGGATTTTGCAGGATTCAGGTTACTTGGAGTTTTAACAATTTTGGAATTGGAGGATTTTGCAGGATTCAGGTTATGTGTAAGTAAAAAGGGGTAGGGAGTTAGGGTTAACAGATTGGATTGGCAAATAGCAATGTAAAAACAAATCACAGGTAAAATGAAAGTGATGACAGTTTGAAGCGGATGTCCAGTTTTGGTAAGAGTGTGATTTTGCCCTTATTTCAAATTTACGTACTAGAGCTCTGGCTGTCGATCCCTATTAATAAATACATGAACACATTCTTCTTCTTTTTCTCAGACAAAACAAAATGGCGACTGGACCCGCAGTAAGTTCAGCTCTAGAGACGATAAGCAGACATCTTGAGTGCTGCATTTGCCAGGAGAGATACACACGGCCTAAGATACTAGAATGCCTGCACAACTTCTGCGAACAATGTCTGCTGAAATACTACAGCTCGAAGCACCAGGGCTGTACGGAGATTCCTTGCCCCGTGTGTCGACAGGAGACGAAACTTCCAGAGGTGGGGGTGCAGGGTCTCAAAACCAACTTTCATCTAATCAGTCTGGTTGAGGAGATTGAACTTCAGGAGAAGGTACATGTAGTGGGCTTGGGCGATGCTGGTCTTTCCTGTGATATTTGTGATGGGGGAAACGAGGCAACGCATCGATGTCTAAACTGTGACCAGAATGTGTGCTCATCCTGTAGCAAAACACATCTTCGATTTGCTTCCTCTTCAAACCACAAGGTGACTCCACTGAGGGACATTCTTAAGGGGAAGATTACACTGACAAAGAAACATTTGAAACAACATCCGAAATGTCCGATCCACGAGGGCGAAGCAGCACGTTTTTTTTGTACGACATGTGAAGTGCTGATCTGCCGAGATTGTACCGTCGTTGACCACTGTAAGCCAGAACACGCGTATTGACAGAAATCTGGCTTTATCGAAGTACAAGCAATCGTTGGCTGTTCTGTTTTCTCCACTTGAAAACTCAATGAAGGCAATACAGGAATCACGAGAAAAAGTCTTAAGACTGAAGGAAGATTTAAGTCTCACAATTCAGAAGGTCAAGACAGAAGTGCGAGACAAAGCAGCTAAGATAAGAACAGAGATTACGGCCCAAGAAAATTGCATCTTTGACGACATCAAAAACATCCAAACGGATCGTGAGCAGAAACTGGAAGAATGTGAGAAAACCGCTAGCTTGGCTATGGAGAGGTTTCAGTTTTCACTAGATACGGCTAGAGAGGTGACAAGGACTGCATCAAAAAGTGACTTCCTGTCACTCTATCCTACAATCAGCAAAGACTTGAAACTGTTGGCTGGGGAGGCTATTCCTAGAGTTGATGACAGGCTGGCATTTCTGAAGTTCAAGCAGAGTGAGGGTGTTGGTGACATCAGTGTGGGTAAGGTGGTAGTGGCAGAAGGCAAGTGGGAGCTGTGTGGTGAGTTTGGTAGATGGGGAAGCGGTCTAGGAGAGTTTGATGGGGCTTGGGGCATTGCTGCTCGTCACCCTGATGAGATTGCAGTGACTGAATGCTTCAACCACCGAGTTGTGATCTGCAGCATCGATGGCAACCAGAAATGCACAATCCCGATGCAAGGATGTAAGTTAAAATCACATGCCATCTGTGAAATTATGCACTTGAACAATTTGCCTTCGCTCTTCACTAATATTCTCTGTATTTAATTTTTTTATAAATAAGGTTTTAAAAAAAAAGTGAATAAAATTCATTTGAAACTGTAAATTTGAAACAAAATAATGATCTATTGAATATAAAGTTAGTATTTTTTTTGGCAAGGGCATGTTTTTTAATTCGCATCGGGTTTATTTTTAAGAAAAGGTTTATTGTCGAGAACACCGGCGGGATTATTTTTTTTTAAATGGTTTTTTTTTTTTAGTAAAATATTCCTGTTTTGATAATGCAACTACTACAAGATGCCAACACTTACTTTATTAGCACCGTTATTTACTTGTTTTTGCCAACATTCTGTCGCTTACACAATGTAGGGCATTTTACTCTCTGCAGTCAGGGCGTCAACATAATTATGACATGTACGACAACTGCTACCCGCCATAAAATCTGACACGTGTATACGCCATCCGTGGAACTACGCACCGGGTCGGAGACAATTGTGCGCGGCAATGTATATACAAATAATTTGCAAGCCCAGCTGAAAAGCACCCTTTCAAGAATTTCAAAGGAAACTAAGGAACAATAGTTGGTGAATTTGAATGTCAAGAAATTACTGGACGCAGCTGATAATCCATGGAGCTAGCTTGTTGAATCATGGAGGAAGGAAAACAGATTCCTCCATGGTTGAATAGGCCTAATCACTGAAGCGTGATACCACAATATAGCGTATTTACACGTCCACCACGTGAACAAGGCATGCTGGGCAACGTTGACGTATATTCACGTCCACCGCGTGTATGCCATACATGTCAGTCGTGTATACCCGTCCTCCGCAGCGCTACTGGGTAACTTTTGGCATAAATACATTGTACACATCAACCGCAACTGTTTGCGTACGTTTCCTCTGCGGAATTAAACTGCTGTGCCTGATGAATTAACACGTCATTCGTAGATAGTAAACGATTTTTGGGGCCTTGCTCGGGACGTGTTTGTTTGTTATTCGTTTCGAATCTCGGAAAAATTTACCGTGTATACGTCATCCGGCACGAACTGGTTAACTGCAATATATATTCCATAAAAACCAAATTTCAAAAGTGGATAAACCTTATCCTTAATGGAAATTTAACCTTATTCCTGAAGCTCTTTGCAAAAGATGGGAAGTCCAAGAAAAATACATCGATAGTTACAGAAAAATTAAATACTGTGAATGTTTTGCAACCAGAAAAGCACGATCCGGATGCAAGGATGTCAGTTGAAATTACCTGCCATCTGCGAAATTATGCACTGAAACAATTTGCCTTTGCTCTTTACTAAGATTCCCTGTATTTAAATGTTTAACAAATAAGAAAAACAAAAGTAAATAAAACTCTATTGAAACTGTAACTTTGAAACAAAATAATAACCTATTTAATAAGTTGGTATTCATGACATGGGAATGTTTTTTAATCTCAATGTACATTTCATGAAAATCAAATTTCAAAAGTGGAAATTTGACCTCAGTAAATAGATTTTTTGTATTCTTCAAGCTCCAAGAAAAATACATCTGATAGTTACAGGAAAATTAAATACTGTGAATTTTGTTAAAGAAATATTTTAGCTTAAAAATTGGTATGCGAGTTTACACTCCAAAAGCTGTGTTTACCAAGTAAACAGACTGTTTGCTTACAGTTAACATGTTTAGCAGCTAAACACCCATATCCAAATCATAAACATCAATGTTCAATGACTAAACACTATCCATCCTCAAACTAAACATGTTCAGCATGTAAACACGTTTACTAACTGATAGCAAGAAAGTGTTTAGAAAAGTGTTTACTCGCTGAACACAGTTTTCGCAGTGTATGTTTATCACTCGTTGCATGAAATACCTTTTTTAAAATTGATATCGCCCATTTTTCACACAGAAAATGCCCCAAAATCTGGGGCATAAATAGATACTCCAAACATAACAAGATTATGACAAGATGAATTATAAGACGCGTTAATTTCTGAATCATGTATTTCAAATCTTGACAATGTATTCCTTGACAAACATTTTTTTCTACTGCAGTTTTCAGTCTTTCAAGAATGTCTGTGTTGAAAGGATTGTGCAATAATTGCATACGTTTTGTTTGTTTTGACATCATGACTCCTACAGGTCCACGCGGCATCGCAGCTACACGCAACAACAATCGTTTGGTGGTCGCCGAGAACAACGCATCCCGTGTGAAGGTGTTTAACAGCGACAACACGCTGGCCTACGAGTTTCTAACGGTGCCACCGAGTGAGGTCAGTAAGACCGCAGTTGACCTCCGGAGTGTAGCTGTCAAGAATGATGGTACCATCGTAGTAGGTGATATCGAGAGGCTGGTGTTGACTGAACACAGCCCCACTGATGGTGAGCTCCTACGTACCATACCAGTCAAGGTTAAACCTTACTATCTGGGTGTAGACAGCAATGATAAAATTGTCATCAGTTCATGGTCACAGACAGTAAATGTTGCTGATGGCAATGGTACTACACAGCGCACAATCGAACCCACCATCAATGGTCAACCAGTAGAGGACAGCACCGGTGTGTACACTGATAGCTCAGGTATCTATGTTGCAATGTGTAATGGTTTTAACACGGGTCATATCCACCACTATGACCCTCAAGGTGGCTTTCTCAAGTGCATTGCACGGGGTCTGCACTATCCCAAGGGAATCACATTCACATCAGATGGGCAGATGGCAGTGGCTGACTACTACTCAGTCAAGATGTATCACCAGGTGTGATGCGACATTGCAAGCAAACATGCCGATTTTATCGTTGATGGAATAAAACACAAACATGTAATGTAGAGCTTGGTTTGACAATAAAAAAAAAGTCACAAATACCAATAAAACAAGTGATACCTTGAAATATGGCGCAAGATTATTACAAGCTTTTGAATATCTTGTCAACATATTTGATAACGAAGATTCTAATCCAAAAATGCAAATGTCAAAGTACCTTTAACAGAGTGGAAAACAAACCACTCGAAAAGTGTGAATAACTTACTCTTGTAAAAAGAGCCATTTTGGTGACAACTTTCCTTATTTGACATTTACATTTACGTTTCTTGAAAAAAATATAATTTGTAAGAGACATGTTAAATTATAAAGATGAGAATTAATTTGGTGAAACGTACATAAATCAATAACTATATTTGGTGCGAGTGTGAATATTACGATTAGTTTCTTTATAATTTAAGGTTGATGGTTAACTGCCGGTGTGATGACCTATCAATATAACGATTAACCTTGTCGAGTTGACTTATATTTTCTAGAGCCATCTTGTTTTTTTAGAATATAATTTAGTAGACTGCATCCTTTCCGAAAATTGTTTGGGACCACAGTTTTTGTTCTGCTATGTTCCAATCGCAAATAAATAAAGAAAACAAAACACGCATGTAAGCATACTACCCAGTCTAAAAACTAAACTAAATAATTATGCAGACAACAAACTTCACCGCTAATGACTTTACTAGCCTTATTAAGTAGACTGGTGTAGCGTGAATTTCAGACCCCATGAAATCCGGACTCATTGGTAGTATTGCGCATGCTTAAGTGGAGATATTTAGAAGTGTAACCTGTCACCTGAGAGGGTTTAACCAATAATAGGAAAAAAGGGTTCGATTTTCATAGGAGTGTGATTTTCATATGACACCGGCTACTTCAACTGATTTCAATTTCAATATTACATGTAGTAGTGGTTCTTATGTCCAAAATTCGGCCCAGGTGTTTTCTAAGACCAAGAAGCGATCTAAATACAGTTTTGGAATGCTTCGTGGTTCCATTTCACTGATTTATATGTTTCCAACATTTCTTTTAGGGGTTTTGTCATTTTCCATGGCTATTTTTGGAAATCACTGTATATTTACGCAAACATGAACACCAATTACCGATTTGTAATTCCTCACGGCGAGTTAAATCTGAGAAATTATCCACAATCTTTTCAAATGATAATTTATTATGTTTTATGTATAATATCTCTTTTAAATTAACAAGCCACATCCCTTTTAGGGGTTTCCTGATTGTAAGTACATGTACATGTAGTACGCAATTTTCAGCATTTATCAGTGCATGTGTTTTGGGTTCAAACCAGTTTGAACTTTTAGACCTAGGCCTATGCCTTGCAAACATTTGACACCATTTCAACCAGAACTTAGTTGTGGGCGTGGCTTTTAAATTAACAAACTACGCCCCTGTTGGGGTTTTCCCTGATTCTCAGCAGTACGCATTTTTCAGCGATTATTGTTGCATGTGTAGACCAATGTAGACCAATGCCTTGCAAACATTTGTCATCATTTTAATGAGAAATTAGTTGTGGGTGTGACTTTTGAAAATTCCTACATTTTCTGTTGACCTTGAATATGAAAGCACGCGCACTGTATACAAAAGCACACGTGTTTGTACATGTATATGAAGAAGTATAGGATATGAATGTATTGTGAATAAAAAAGAGCTTCATTTCATTCGGTAAGAAAATTGCATGATTCATATCATTTGTAGGTTCTTATGCCCCTATCACACCAAACTAGTTCTCCTTACGTTCTTGAAAATGTTGGTGAACGGGCTCAAACTGTGTGTGAACGGAGTGGACGTAGTAGCAACTGTTTACGAACTTCATGAACGGTCTCAGACGGAAAAGGTGCTCCAGAACTTTGAGTCTACTCAACATTTTCTGGCGGCCATCCCGTTCTGCAATTAAACGGAGTGACAACGTACCTAAAACGAGATGGACGATACTGTACAACAAACGGAATTGCCGTACTTCGATCCTACTACATGTACTACTACGGCTTCGGGATCTTCTTGTAGTACTGGCTGCTTTCTCACGGCCCATCTTCCCGATCCACTCCTCTTTGGAGGCATAATGCTCGTACATTTCGATGTCGGGAAATCTTCGAAGTGTTGATCTGCACAGGTTAAAGCGGCAAACGCAATGAGGACTGGCAAAAACAGGCTTGGTATTTATAGCCGTCGGGCCAGGACGCGATTGCAATTACGTTCAGAACGCACTAGGGACGAGATCTGCCGTTTGTCCGGCCTCCTCCAAGTCGTCAAAACCCCTACGCGTGGTCAAGCCATTCTCGATAAAATGTTAACGAACTTGAAAGATCTGTATCACGAGCCGCTCATATCATCACCGATTGGACTGAGCGACCATAATACCGTTACGTGGCAACCCCTGAACACCATGAAAACGACTAACGTCAGCCATAAACGAGTTGTTCGCCCAATTAAAGCCTTTGGTCAATGGATCACAAACTACAATTGGGTTGGTGTTGAAGCTGCTGCCACCACAGAAATCAAAACTTCCGTTTTCTACGAAGTCCTGAACAAGGCCATTGATCATTTTTTCCCGACCAAGGTTATCTCTTCGCATCGAAATGATGATAAACCTTGGATAACTCCAGAACTGAAATCCCTTATCATCAAAAGACAAAAGGCTTTCTCCAGCGGTAAACTGTTGTTATGGCGTATGCTCCGAAACAAAACCATTAGATTTATTAAACATGCTTAACGGGTGTTCTATAATTCCAGTGTTGGTAAATTAAAAAAACTTAACCCACGACAATGGCATCAGCATATCAAGAAACTTACTGGACACAACTGCAAGAGGAGCTACACTTTACCTGGACCTTCAACAGATGATATTGCAAATAACATCAATCATCAATTTATATCAGCAGCTCATGATATCCCAAAGCTTGATCCCAGCTGTTTACCTGTCTACCTTCCAATGACATCATCACCACCCTCGGTGTCTCCACAGGACGTTTTCAAGAAACTCAATAAATTAAACATCAACAAGAGTGGTAGACCGGACCTTTTTCCACCACGTGTGATAAGGGAATTTTCTTATGAACTGAGCTTCCCTCTCTGCCAAAAAATCAACTGTTCGCTGCAGAAGGGTATTGTACCAGACATTTGGAAAAAGGCCTTTGTTATACCTGTTCCTAAGTGCAATCCCCCTAGTATTGACAATCTGCGTCCTATTTCGCTCACATGTTTGTTCTCGAAGGTTTTTGAGGATTTTGTTGTAAAGTGGTTAATAGATGATATCAAAAATTCCATTGACCCTTATCAATTTGGGTCCCTTAAAGGACTCTCTACAACTCATTGTTTGGTCAAATTGTTGGATAATATTTTTAAGGGAACCGATAGACCCCAACATTCTGCTGTGTTAGTAGCTACTGATTTTTCAAAAGCTTTTGACAGGGTTAACCATCAGATTGTTGTGGAAAAGTTTCTTAACCTTGGTGTTCGTACTTCAATTATTCCATGGGTATGTAGTTTTGTATCCAACAGTAGCCAAGCTGTTCGATATAATGGTAGTATTTCCAGCTGGGAATCAACCAATGCTGGGGTCCCCCAAGGTACTAAATTAGGGCCGGTGGCTTTTTTAGCAATGATAAATGACTTTGTTTCTGGCTCCCCTGAGGTTTCCCACTACAAATATGTAGACGATATGTCGTTGGTTCAAACATATCGTAATAATGACCAAACAAGTTCAATGCAACAGCAGCTTAATTGTTTGCATTCTTGGTCATTAAAACATCACATGAGACTCAATCCCAAAAAATGTCAGGTCATGATTTCTTGCTTCCGAAGACACCAACCTGTGTTAGGCCCATTTTTCAAATCGGTAATAATGTCACTAATCAAACAAACTGTGTTAAGCTTTTGGGCATTCATATACAAGAAAACCTTAAATGGGATTCTCAGGTTGATTACATGTGTAAAGCCTTTAACAAAAAACTGTACTTTTTACGTCAACTTAAAGATGGACTACAACGAAAACTCACACATTAAATTTATTATCGGACCTTGTTTATGTTGTGTTCAGGTAACACTTTATTGTTACGGTCATGTTTTTCTCTAAATAATTTTGTTGCAATTTGACCGAAAAAATTTGACCTCGATTTTGAAATTTCCCGCCCTGTACTGGTTCCCGGCAAAGATCCACTGAAAACCACAATGAAATCCACAATATAGTACCAGCGGACTTGTAAACCAGCGAAAAGTGATGACGTACTACCCATGAGCAACCGAGAGTAAACAAAAGACGCCATGTTATTCCGCATTGCATTGTACGGTAAAAATGCACGCACACGATCGACCCGAGTATGAATTATTCATGAGTTAAGGGATTTTGCTGAAACTGAGTTTTTCTGGGTCGTAGAACGCCGATCAATTTTGTGGGTTTTTTTGCATGAAGGAACAAGTTTTATTGAATACTAATGATATATTAGTAATCATTATACATTTCTCGAAAAAAAACAGCAACACAGCCTTTATCATTATTCCGTTGTAGTCCATCTTTAAACAATGTAACATTCCTGTTAATGACTTGAGAACAGTGTATTATGTTCAACCAACTCTTGAATATGCCTCATCAGCCTGGTTTTGTGATCTTACTAAATTCCAAAGAGAGTGCCTGGAGAAAATGCAACGAAAGGCATTCCGTATCGTGCTTACTTGGAATTTTTGTAAATTTAAACCTTATGCAGATATTTGTGAGGTGCTTAGCATTCCGCCCCTCACTGAAAGACTTGAACAGCTTTCTTTGAAATTTGATAATTCGCTTCTGTTGTCAACCAAGCATAGAAAGTGGCTGCCTCCTGCAAGGAACAATAACCTTAGGAATTCCGACTCTTCGTTTACCATCAGGTGCAGAACCAACCGATACAGGTCTAGCCCCATTCCCTACCTAACCAGTATTTTGAACATGTAAAGTGATTTAATAGGCCTCCAATCTTTGACCATGTAAAATTTATGTTTGTTGTCCTTTGTGGGTGGGTGTGGTTGTTAACACTTTTATTCTCAGTCTGTATGTTTAGTTTGTTGTTTGATTTTCTCTTCTTGTTTGTCTGTGTGTTTTTGCAGTGTTGTCTTGTCCTTGTTTGTTTGTTTGTTGTTCTTTGTGTGTGTTTTTTGGTTGCCTGTTTGTTTGTCTGTCTGTCTGGCTGTCGGGCTGTCGGGCTGTCTGTCTGTATGTTTGTTTGTCTGTTGCTTTTAAATTTGTAAAGCTCCTATTGTATAAATATTTTGCTGTACTTTTATATTTTTATTGTAAATCTGTATTCTAATTCAGCCTGCCGGCTGCGACGAGCAGATTTGAATAAACCAGTAATAATAATAATAATAACGAGGACGTGGCGAGAACGAAGTGATATTGTTAAGAAAGTAGTTATCATGGGTTAGAACGTATTAGGAACGAGGTAGAACAAGTTCAGAACGGGTTTGGAAACTGCTTGGAAATGTCCGCACGTGGTGAACAATTTTACACGATCTGAACTGGATACCAACTGTTTCTGAACGAAGTACATGTATCATCGTATTTAAGACATTATTCGGCCAAAATTACACGTTCTACCCCAAGCACAGCCCGTTTTACGATTGTTGTTAGGATGGGACAGGACATTTTGAGAACTAGTTTGGTGTGACGGAAGCATTGCCTAGCAACTTTTTACCGATCTGTCTTTTTTACCTTGACCGTTTTAACTTGTCACGTTTTATGGACTTGTAGTTTGTTGTTTTGCTTTTGAGTATATTTTTTTAAAGTAACCCTTTCAGCTGTTGCTGTTGATCATTGTTTGTTGTATGCCAATTAAAACAAAACAAAAAAGTAATCGAAATGCTTTGACCCATACGCATTTCTTAATTATTTATGCTGACATCATATTTTTAATGCCATAATAAGGCTTTGGGCGGTAAATTGAAGATAGTGGCTATATTACTCAATGGGGATCCAAGTACTTATATTACAAGGTTAAGGTACCTGTCCCAAAGGACCTTATTATAAGGTGTTTGTAGTCGCAGGTTTAAGCCCCTTTCCCACTTTGACGAATTTGAAGGCGAATGTCGTTGTCAAACGACAAGAACGTGCCACGAATTGGCCAGGCACGATACAGCCACGACACCGGCAAGATGCCAACACGGTGCCCCTATGATAACCCTACGACTTTGCTACGACCTTCCACGAATAATATAGGGATACCTCCAGAATGGCCTAGGACTATGCCAATTCCATTACGAATTTACTAGCCAAGACCGAATAAGCCGAATGTAATGCGAAAATCCCGAACAATCCAGATCTAAGCCGATTTCAATCTTAACCAGCAAGAACCATAAGAACGACGCCGAATCCAGACGATCAAGATATATACAACAACGATCCAGACAAGAGCTCATCGTCAGTCAGTTCCAGTTTGCCGAGCAGAGTAGATATTTACATCAATTATTTGGCAGTTCTGGTTTATTCAGTTACTTCTGGACTATTCTGGATCAATTCGTATTAAATTCTGCTCGATTCTTGGTTATTCGTATTTAATTCCTAGTAAAATCTGGATAATTCGTCATTATTCTGATGCATACTTGCTAATTTCTTATATTTTTCTTATTTATTCTTAACAAAATCTTGGAGTATTCTTAAAGTTATTCTCATAATATTCGTACAGTTCTTCTTACCTTCGTAATAGTTCGACATGATTATGAACTGTTAGGAATATCCCGAATCGTCCCGAATCGGAAATTTTTCTGGTTCGTATATATTTCTCAAAGGTTTCTTGCAGTTGCAGTTCTTAAATGATTCTTAGTTGATTCCTAATCATTCGTACAGTTCGCGTGAGTTCGTCGAGCCGCCACGAAAGTTTTTGTTTGGCAAAAACTTTCGTGGGAGGGTTCACGAATTTCAATTTCGTAGATGTATCGTAACAGCTTCGTAACCCTTTCTTATCGACCGTAACAGCTTCGTATTCGACTATTTCGCATTCTGGGCTATTCTTGTCCATTCGTGTCTCCCTCAAATTCGTGGACCCACGCCGAAAACATCCCGAAACAGGCACGAATGTCCCAAATGTAGTACGAATCAACTACCAATCCTTTCGTGACCCAAGCATATGCCGAAATGCTACGAACAATGCCGATTATCGTAAACTATTCGTAGATAAGTCGCAGTAGTCGTAACTTAATCGTCGAGGTCGTAGTGGATTCGTACATAAATTCGGCATATTCATAAGTGAGTCGTACCTTATTCGATTAGCCACGAATTATCGTATAAATCTTTCGTAATTAAGTCGTATCAGCTTCGTACCTCCTCCCGAATCTCCTCAAAACTTTACATTTTTTTGCCGAATCGCCACGAATTTCGGCATTGTCCGATTCGGTACGATTCGGGATATTCGTAGCTTAAGTGAAAGCGGGGCATAAGAATATACAGAACTATAGTTCGAATGTTGAAGAACAAACCAACAATTTAAATTTGTTCTAGAATCAACCCAACAATTTCATCACGATTATTTCATATTTTGGACCGATGTGTGTCATAAAACACATATATGGACTGCATGATTCGGTCACTATCGTCTATCCCCCTCGGGTCTGTGAGTGTATAATAAAACACGTCTTGCTAGTTCTGTATTCTGGCTGGCTGAAACACGGTCACGTGGGGTTAAATAATAGGCTAATGCATGCGCCACCGTGAATTTGTGGGAAATAGTTCCCGAAGCGGACAATAGACTAAAATAAATTGACTGGTTACAGCGCCCTCAAGATCGATGTTTGCGTCTGGAGGATCACGATTATTTCATATTTTGGACCGAGGTGTGTCATAAAACACATATGTGACCTTACACCACAATATGAGACTAAAGTCGGAAAATTAAAAATTGAGATATTGGTATTTTCAATTTCTTGAGAAAGAGAGCTTTCCAATGGTATATAACACTTGGGGTTTTGCGATAAATACATTTTACAGCGCTCCAGAAAGTCACGGGTTTCACAAAACGTGTTTGTGAGAAAACTTACTTATTAACATCCTAAACAAAACACACAAAAGATTGCTAAAACAGGACAAGTAAGGTTTGGTTGAGCATAGCAACGACTATGTTCTAATCATTATTTCTTCTTGAAACTTCCCACACATACAAACTATTGTATAATCAACATAATATCAACATTTTGAAAACGTGGGACAGTTACGAAGACCTAATTTGCATATTTAATTACCGTGTTAATTAGACCACTGATGGAAATAATCCAAACAATAACTACGCAAACACTACTCAAAATCACGTAATTTAAGAGGTTTTCGATCATCTGATTGCACCAAAAAAATAGGAATATGTAGAGGAGAACTTAGGCTTTCCAAATTTCGCAAAATCTCAAAATTGGCCACCCCTTCATATTTTGACTTTGGGTGACCATATCTCCAAATCACAGTGTGCGACTTTACTCTCATTTTGTGGTGACAGGTCACATATATGGACTGGCAATAAGGTCACTAGAGCATGTCTATTCCCCCGAGGGTCTGTCAGTGACCAGAAGGGGGACCTATTTCCCGAGGCCATCGTCCCAATATGTTTATTCTGTATGTGTATATTGTTGCACGACTAGTATAGGCGAACACAGTAATTATAAGGTAAGTGGAAACTGTTTTGTTTTTTAAATAAATACAATCTCGTCTCGGCCCACTCCTGCATTTTAAGCAGCTGTAATAAAAGTCATTGTGACCATGCAGGGCCCAAAATAAATAGAAAAAAATGAGTCTTGTAATCTGTTTGGTTTGTAATAGGTTATCTTAGTTCACCTACACATAGATTATGTCCCCACAGCGGATGTTCGTGTCCACCAGGCCCAAACTCACCCCATGTCCACGTACCCATATCTCTAAACGCATGAACTCACGAATGTCGGTCACTTCGGCACCTGGTCAAGTCGGCACCCACCAACTTGGCACCTGCACAAAAACCAACTCGGCACCTGACCTACTCGGCACCTAACCTACTCGGCACCTCGGCACCCACCAACTCGGCACCTGACCTACTCGGCACCTAACCTACTCGGCACCTCGGCACCCACCAACTCGGCACCCACCAACTCGGCACCTGCACAAAAACCAACTCGGCACCTGACCTACTCGGTACCTAACCTACTCGGCACCTCGGCACCCACCAACTCGGCACCTGACCTACTCGGCACCTAACCTACTCGGCACCTCGGCACCCACCAACTCGGCACCTGCACAAAAACCAACTCGGCACCTGACCTACTCGGCACCTAACCTACTCGGTACCTCCGATATTAGTACGGGCGCATGAACCTACCCGCACTAACTGTCTGAGATCTCGCACCGCCACGTCACTTTTCTCGACCTTATTATCTACAAAGGCAAACGATTCATACATGAAGGGATATTGGACACTCGAGTCGCTACCAAAAAACTGATACATTTCAGTACCTAGCTCGAGATTCAGCACACCCTAAGTCGGTATTTGGCGGATTAATCAAGGGCGAAGTGACCAGATACAAACGTATATGTACCCATTTAAAAGACTTTGAGGAGAGGGTTGAATTCTTCAAAGACAAACTTCAAAAGCGCGGATACACAAACGAAGACCTAGCCCTCCTTTCTCAAAGGGGCAAGACTCCCGCGGACCCTAAGCGTGAAAAAACCAAAAACAATATCCCACTGGTGTTCGTCCTACCATACTACCCACAAGTCGCGCACCCAGCCCTCAAACGGGCTGTCCTCAAACACTGGCCTTTGATTACCGAAAACGAATATCTGAATAGGCTATTTGATACCCAACCCATCCTGGCATACAAACGGCACAAAAACATAAAAGATGAACTTGTTCGATCTAGGACTAAAGCATCTCCACAATCCAACCAAGAGGAACAAAATCTTGATGAGGAGAATCTGCAAATTCTATTGGAGCTATTGAAAGAACAATGATCAAAGAAATGGATCTCAAGACTAAAACAAAATAAATAAGTCAAACCCCCAACCAACCCCCCCCCCCCCCCCCCTTGTCCTTGCCACGCGTCATATAAACCGACACACAAATAAAAACAAGGAAAGTAAAATGAACTATAAGAGGGTGACTGATGACGTGCATGATATAGCACAGAACATATGCCCTGCTCCCCTTCCAAAAAAGGAGAAAAAAGAGGGGACGGCATATTATCACCGGTAATAATCAATCACTGTGTGAACTAAAAACAAAGGGACCACTGTGGCAATACACAAACCAGTCATCGCGTCGCCAAAACCAGAGACAGGGTTTGAAACTCCCACTTTTAGGGAATGTCTAACCCAATTGGCTTGCAGACGTTTGATGTATTTGCCCGTCCACGAACTCCAACCACGGACTGTCATCTATCAGAGATAATGTGGCTAAAACTGACCCCCAGATGCGTGTCTTACACAAAAAAGGAAAAAAAGAATTAAGAACTACGCTCTGGAGAGACCAGTCAAACAGCCACTTTCTAGCATACCCACTAGTTAACGTACAATTACAGATTTATCTCGGCAGATCAGTCACAAATACAATCCATATGATACTTGTCAGCAGAACCTTTTCCGCGTCTCAAAAAAATTACGAAAAGCACGGAGGGGTTATTTTGAAACTTGTACACGAAACCCCCCCCCCCCCCCCCCCCCTATGTGTAGGTGAACTAAGATAACCTATTACAAACCAAACAGATTACAAGACTAATTTTTTCCTTTATTTTGGGCCCCGCATGGTCACAATGACTTTTATTACAGCTGCTTTAATAAATGCAGGAGTGGGCCGAGACGAGATTGTATTTATTTAAAAAACAAAACAGTTTCCACTTACCTTATAATTACTGTGTTCGCCTATACTAGTCGTGCAACAATATACACATACAGAATAAACATATTGGGACGATGGCCTCGGGAAATAGGTCCCCCTTCTGGTCACTGACAGACCCTCGGGGGAATAGACATGCTCTAGTGACCTTATTGCCAGTCCATATATGTGTTTTATGACACACCTCGGTCCAAAATATGAAATAATCGTGATCCTCCAGACGCAAACCTCGATCTTGAGGGCGCTGTAACCAGTCAATTTATTTTAGTCTATTGTCCGCTTCGGGAACTATTTCCCACAAATTCACGGTGGCGCATGCATTACCCTATTAATTAACCCCACGTGACCTTGTTTCAGCCAGCCAGAATACAGAACTAGCAAGACGTGTGTTATTATACACTCACAGACCCATACAGCTCTGTTTTGACCGGCAATCGTGGATGGGGTATTGTCCGACCGTCTTCCCTCTTTTGTTTATACCAACGTTTTTTGATGATCGCCATAGGATTTGTACATGGGAAAAGATCGTGGACGTTGTGTCAATCGTGGACCCATTGTTTGAATCCATATTCTTTTGTCCGACGACCACGATTGCCGGTCAATACAAACGCATCCGTACATGTATGTGAACTGACAAAACACCCTGCTTAGTTTTGATGAAGCTTCATTTTGTTCCGACAAAAGTCTTTGATGTTCCTCCAGCTTCGTGTCTGCAGTGCCACAGGACAGGATGTTTCGATGTCTCGTTTGCCAGGAAGCTTCTTCAGCAGAAAGAATTTCTGCAAACCCTTCGTAACGTCTCCCTTCTCCTCGGCAGTCCAGGGACGACGTTTCACTCGTCTCGAGTTGTTCAGAGATGCCATACTTCCAGATGGAACACTGATAGGAGCCTGTCGAGTACCTAATGTCAAATAGGAAACAAGTCGATATAAAACACAGATATTTAGGCACTTTTAATTCAGACAGCCCGATAGCCAGATGAACAAACAAATGGACAGACAGACAATTGTTTTTTTAAAGACAGCCCGACTTAAAATACAGACACATAAAAGCCTAAACTTACTGTTTTCACTGGGCACATCACAGGAATTGTCACTGCTATCATCGCTGTCCTCGTCACAAGTGAAGCCTTCTGCAAGTCACAAAGAGCAGTTTTTGTTAGATTAATGCACACATACCTGACAGTTGGTCAATCTCTGCTGGAGCTGATGTAATGCAGGAGCAATAGCAAAAGAAATGCACGAAAACACGTATACCATTTGTTATCATATATTGTGAACTGATAACAAAATGTTATTTCTTGCATTTCTTTCGCTGTTGAAGATGTATTAGTGAATAGTAATTACTGATCAAGTATTTTTCAACAAAAGCAATGATTAATGTCTTTCTTTTGCTGTTGAGTAAATAATTTAAAACGACTGTGTCCTTACCACCAGTGACATGCAGTTCATCCAGGGATTTGCCCTGCTGGGAAGGCAAGTTTCCCCTCTCCAAGCTGAGAAAAAGTCGAGAAAGTTTGGTGACCCTCTGCACAGTATCTGGCAACTGGTAGTATTCACGATGGACACGCAAATCATGACCCATGAAGTTTGCAAGTGTTTCAAGTTGATGTTCCTTCAAGGCAAGAATTTGCGAAGCGGTTGCCACGTGCTTACGAAGTTTTGTAGACCGGATGCTGGCAGCATTGTCAAGGCCCGCCATGTCTGCGTACACTCTTATACAGTCACATCCTCTTATATGACCTGTACCTCCATAAGAACATCGTGCAAACAAGTAGGTGTTGTCGTGGGCGACTCCAGCTTCATTTCTATTTGCAATCAGAGCACTCAACCACGCCACCACCTCATTGCTGAGAAGCACAAGAACAGTTCGACCCCTCTTGCCAACTATTTCGACAACTCTGAACATCTTGCACAGATGCCGTTCAAGATCAGTCAGCAGGCATTCCCCGTTGACACTAGCTGTTGTGTGCTTCTGAAAGTCTTCTAGTTTCATCTTTGATACCTCCCCTTGCATTCTGCGGTTGAACATAATAAGGTGGCACAGTGCGACTTCATTCAATCTCTTCCAAGCTGGTCCATTTTGTTCGCCCCGAGCATCCTGGACAAGTTCCACTTCCCTGTTGCCAGCTTCATGGAGGAACGCCGACATTTTCACAACATCAGCATTTGTCGGCAGAATTTTAGGTTTGTTGCGCTTTTCTTGGTACAGTGTTCTGTGTGCATGGGTGGATACACGGTCTCGCCAGGTCAGTTCGCACAACTGCAGAAATTCTTCAGCGTGTTGCGCTTTTTGCTTTTGGCCAGACTCTAGAGCATTTCCTTTAAGTATGAGTGCACACTTCTTGATGGAATGTCCAATCTTTAAAGCTAGAGACGGAACATCATACAACTGCTTGTCTTCATTAAAGCCAGCAATACCGTGAACAGCCTTGATGATATCATTCACGTAGTGGGGGTGGACAAATAATTCAAGTGATGCATTTGGCTGGTGTGTATTCTTGCGGAGTTGTATGACAAGACGACCCAATTCCCGTATCTTGTTTCGGATGTAGCCATGTTGATCTACATCGTGCCCGAGTTTCGCGTATTCCCGCTTGGCTACTTCCACAATCAAAGTGTCATTCTTGGTTAGCAGAGTCACCTCATCTCTCTTCATCGGAATAAGAACCTGGTTCAACTGGAAAGACACACCGACAGGTGGAGGCTTTAACAAATCACTCTTGTGAGCAACACGTCTACGCAGAGGAGTTGTGGTAGTGCTACCATGCGAGTGTGCAGGGAGTGCAGGTTTCAGTGGGCACTGGTGACGCCAGAGATCACTTCGCACATAATAGCCATAACAATATATGCACGGTCCGTATGCATGTGGAGCTACCTTATGATTAGGCCTATATCCTACAATAAGTGCACCCCGGCCTTTCCGAAGGACTTGGCAATTGTGCCTATGATTACCAACATTGCGGATTTTCCACAGAAGTATCTTACGGGCACTTGGGTTGGTCTCAGACGCAATCTCTACAACTGCGCTCTCTTCTTTGTGACATGACTGGAGATGACGGGGCAACTTAGATTGAGGTACTTCACAGTAAAAGCAAAAGTGTTTCTTGTCCCATTTCCTGTGCCCACTTTCATTGCTGGTCTCCATGACTGTTACGTGACCGGTCTCAGTAGCCTCGGTTGATGATCTCTGTGACTCGGCACTTGAGGCTTCATATGGAGGAGGACAAACGGCAGGTCCTGTACCAGATTCAGCCTGTGGGCCATCATCCCAACTGGAACTGCTTTGTAGACTGTCTGAACCATTTAAGTGCGGACTCGAGAAAAGCGTATGGGCCACCTGGCATAGAAATCAAATCAAAATCACATTTAATTTTAAACAAATAACAATTTCTTTGGGTTATCTCTAAAATATACTATCCATTTTAACACCATCACAAGCAACCACATTCGCCCTTGATGTGCAACTTAACTGACGACATACCGGTATTTATCCTCTTCATAACAAGATATGTAATTCGAATGAGAATTTGTGTCATGTGCATTCATTATATGACTTCTAAGACTGAGCAGTTCACTAATTAAATACTTGTAGTCAGCGTACAATACCGGCGTTTTTCATATTAATAATAATAATAATGGTAAGGGGGGACGGGGGAAGGGGGAAGGGGGAAGGGGGGAAGGATGGTGCTTGCAAAAAACACTTTATTTACACATTTGTTTCTGGCTTCTGGGCACCCACAGTGAATATTTGATAGGGTTCAGAAAACAAGTTCACTAATGAATCAAAATCTTACTACTTTCTATGTTGCCGGATGCAGAAAACGTTTATGATTTAGAACGAGTGAAAAAAAACCAAACACCACTGTTATTTTCTTTAGGGGTAGACGCATATGCCTAATTGCCTCGGACTAGTTGCCCCTCTGAAGGAGAGGGAGTGGGGAGGAGGGGGAGTGGGGAGGAGGAGGGTGGGAGGGCGAGGGGAGGGGTGGGCGTGGGGTGAAGGGGGGGGGGGGGTGCTTGCAAAAAACACTTGATTTATAAATTTGTTTCTGGCTTCTGGGCACCCAGAGTGAATATTTGATAGGGTTCTGAAAACAAGTTGAGTGTGTGTAAATTACCTCATATGTACCAGAATCAGCCTATGGGCCATCATCCCAACTGGAACTGCTTTGTAGACTGTCTGAACCATTTAAGTGCGGACTCGAGAAAATCGGATGGGCCACCTGGCATAGAAATCAAATCAAAATCACATTTAATTTTAAACAAATAACAATTTCTTTGGGTTATCTCTAAAATATACTATCCATTTTAACACCATCACAAGCAACAACATTCGCCCTTGATGTGCAACTTAACTGACGACATACCGGTATTTATCCTCTTCATAAAAAGATATGTAATTCAAATGAGAATTTGTGTCATGTGCATTCATTATATGACTTCTAAGACTGAGCAGTTCACTAATTAAATACTTGTAGTCAGCGTACAATACAGGCGTTTTTCATATTATTATCATTATACCTCCAAATAGGCACTTGGGGAGACAATCCCATAGAGATGTACACAAACTTAAAACAGTCCTAACTTGTTTACCCTAACCCTTTTGTCTAAGATCTTCAAAATTTGCTATTTAGACCAAAATCTGTCGTTCTAGGACAAAAATAACTCCCAAATATCTTTTTTTAGGGTAGGTAGACACTTAGGGAGACACTAAAATGTCTCCCTAAGTGCCACTGTCTCCTTATTACCTAAAAACTTACGCTAATTTGTCTCCCCAAGTGCCTATTTGGAAGAATTACGCATTTCATTTGTATTCTTCCTAACCTGTCTGTTGTTAATTAATGCTTCTATGGTAATTTTCTCACCTGGTGCTCAAATAGGCAGCGTGTCACACCATCAGTGTACCGGACGCAGTACTTTCCTGATAAGAAAGCCACAAATTCAACTAATTGGGAGTGGAATGTTGAAAAGTATTTGTTGTTTACAGATCATATATATTTTTGGTTCTGAAGGGGGGGAGGGGAGGAATCAAGTTTAGGAAAAATGGCATTGTTTATTTACATGTGGTACATGTCATGGGGGGATGTAAGAGGGTATACAGCTGTCTTAATTTATGTGTGACAAATGGGATTCTACATTATGGATTACATTTCTTACCTAATGGGACATATGACGAATAGTAATCACCGTGACAAAATAAATTTAGTTTTGTATTTCTTGCCCACGAAATCATTTCGTGCCCATGAAATCATTTCGTGCCCACGAAATCATTTCCCGTGCGCTCGAAAAAAATAATTTCATGAGCTCGAAATAATTTGTGTGCTCGAAATAATTTATTTTGTGTGCGCTTGAAATAATTTCCTGCGCTCGAAATCATTTTGTGCAATTGTTAGAAATCGGTTAAGTAAATATGTTTTACAGCACGGTCTTGACGCAAGGTTAACGTGAACCCACAAATTACGAGGGCATTCCATTTGTTTTCGTCATATGTCCTTTTAGAGGCTCCGCACTTACCTTTGGTGAAGGAGATTATTACGGCAGGATACCATGATGAATCTGGAGGCCACAGTGCGATTACGTTCTCCCCTTCATGATGCTGGTGATTTGTCAAGGTTCCATCAAGACGACTACTTCGTTTCATGTTTGTTATGGTAGTTCTGTCAGCCACAATAGACTAGCTAGCTGTAACAATACAACAATACAACAACAATATACCATTAAACTGATAATACAAGTAAATATTAATAATTGTGGCTACTTATTTGTTTTATTATTTATACAATAACTACAATTAACTATTTCTTGTTCGCACGGTGCTCAACAACTCATGCTTGCGTTGCAAAATAAAGCAGTTACATTTGGTTATAACTTCTATATTATTCTGAAATTAGGCATATTCACTTCCCACATCATCCTGGAGATCGAGGCCATGACTACAAATTACCTTACAACGTAAATTAGCATGTCATATATGTCATAGAGTGAGCTACATTCATAGCGAGTATGAACATGCAAGCTTCCAAATACAATTGCTCTACTTACCATTTATTCCAGCTCCATGGTACACCTAGCTAGCTGCAAATGACCACGTCTTCGCATAAACTACAATATGCACTTAGGCCAAAACAACGTTATAAACATGTCTGGGCTAGTTTAATTAGAGATATGTAATGTACATGTAATGTACATGTAATGTACATGTAATGTACATGTAATGTACATGTAATGTACATGTAATGTACATTGTAATGTACATTGTAATGTACATGTAATGTACATGTAATGTACATGTAATGTACATGTAATGTACATGTAATGTACATGTAATGTACATGTAATGTACATGTAATGTACATGTAATGTACATGTAATGTACATGTAATGTACATGTAATGTACATGTAATGTACATGTAATGTACATGTAATGTACATGTAATGTACATGTAATGTACATGTAATGTACATGTAATGTACATGTAATGTACATGTAATGTACATGTAATGTACATGTAATGTACATGTAATGTACATGTAATGTACATGTAATGTACATGTAATGTACATGTAATGTACATGTAATGTAATGTACATGTAATGTACATGTATACATGTATTTACGTCGTTGTCACACGCGCAACCAAAGGAGGGCGCTATGCCATTCAGAGTATTACTGTTTGCGTTTTATTTGACGGGGTAAAAAATGTGCATACTGCCTCACGTCAGGTCTTATGCGTCAACCGAGGACTCCTCCCAAACGCTTTGATATTTAACCAAAAGTCAAAAACGGCCACGAAAGTGCCATTTTTCACAATATTTCATACCGAGGACGCGCTCGGTTTGCAAGGTGTCCTCAGTATGTGAGTGTGTACTTACATAAAAGCCCTCCATTTGCGGTATTGACATGTACGAGGGGGATAGACGATAGTGACCGAATCATGCAGTCCATATATGTGTTTTATGACACACATCGGTGCAAAATATGAAATAATCGTTATGAAATTGTTGGGTTGATTCTAGAACAAATTTAAATTGTTGGTTTGTTCTTCAACATTCGTAACTATAGTTTTGTATATTCTTATGCCCCGCTTTCACTTAAGCTACGAATATCCCGAATCGTACCGAATCGGACAATGCCGAAATTCGTGGCGATTCGGCAAAAAAATGTAAAGTTTTGAGGAGATTCGGGAGGAGGTACGAAGCTGATACGACTTAATTACAAAAGATTTATACGATAATTCGTGGCTAATCGAATAAGGTACGACTCACTTATGAATATGCCGAATTTATGTACGAATTCACTACGACCTCGACGATTAAGTAACGACTACTACGACTTATCTACGAATAGTTTACGATAATCGGCATTGTTCGTAGCATTTCGGCATATGCTTGGGTCACGAAAGGATTGGTAGTTGATTCGTACTACATTTGGGACAGTTGTGCCTATTTTGGGATGTTTTCGGCGTGGCCGGGTCTACTGACGAATTTGAGGGAGACACGAATGGACAAGAAAAGCCCAGAATGCGAAATAGTCGAATACGAAGCTGTTACGGTCGATAATAAAGGGTTACGAAGTTGTTACGATACATCTACGAAACTGAAATTCGTGAACCCTCCCACGAAAGTTTTTGCCAAACAAACACTTTCGTGGCGGCTCGACGAACTCACGCGAACTGTACGAATGATTAGGAATCCACTAAGAATCATTTAAGAACTGCAAGAAACCTTTAGGAATTATCTACGAATCAGACAAATTTCCGATTCGGGACGATTCGGGATATTCCTAACAGTTCATAATCATGCCGAACCATTACGAATGTAACAAGAACTGTACTTATAAGAATAACTTTTACGAATATACTCCAAGATCCTGTTAAGAATAAATAAGAATAATATCAGAATTTAGAAAGTATGAATCAGAATAATGACGTATTATCCAGATTTTCCTAGGAATTATATATGAATAACCAAGAATCAAGCAGAATTTAATACGAATTGATCCAGAATAGTCCAGAAGTAACTGAATAAACCAGAACTGCCAAATAATTGATGTGATTATCTACTCTGCTCGGCAAACTGGAACTGACTGACGATGAGCTCTTGTCTGGATCGTTGTTGTATATATCTTGATCGTCTGGATTCGGCGTCGTTCTTATGGTTCTTGCTGGTTAAGATTGAAATCGGCTTAGCTCGGGATTGTTCGGGATTTTCGCATTACATTCGGCTTATTCGGTCTTGGCTAGTAACTTCGTAATGGAATTGGCATAGTCCTAGGCCATTCTGGAGGTATCCCTATATTATTCGTGGAAGGTCGTAGCAAAGTCGTAGGGTTATCATAGGGGCACCGTGTTGGCATTTTGCCGGTGTCATGGCTGTATCGTGCCTGGCCAATTCGTGGCACGTTCTTGTCGTTTGACAACGACATTCGCCTTCAAATTCGTCAAAGTGGGAAAGGGGCTTAAATCTGCGACTACAAACACCTTTATAACAAGGCCTTTTGGGACAGGTACCTTAACCTTGTATTATCAGTACTTGGATCCTCATTGAGTAATATAGCCACTATCTTCAATTTACCGCCCAAAGCCTTATTATGGCATTAAAAATATGATGTCAGCATAAATAATTAAGAAATGCGTATGGGTCAAAGCATTTCGATTACTTTTTTGTTTTGTTGTAATTGGCATACAACAAACAATGATCAACAGCAACAGCTGAAAGGGTTACTTTAAAAAAATATACTCAAAAGCAAAACAACCAACTACAAGTCCATAAAACGTGACAAGTTAAAACGGTCAAGGTAAAAAAGACAGATCGGTAAAAGGTTAGGCAATGCTTCCGTCACACCAAACTAGTTCTCAAAATGTCCTGTCCCATCCAAACAACAATCGTAAAACGGGCTGTGCTTGGGGTAGAACATGTAATTTTGGCCGAATAATGTCATAAATACGATGCTACATGTACTTCGTTCAGAAACAGTTGGTATCCAGTTCAGATCGTGTAAAATTGCCCGTTCACCACGTGCGGACAACGTTTCCAAGCAGTTTCCAAACCCGTTCTGAACTTGTTCTACCTCGTTCTTAATACATGTACGTTCTAACCCATGATAACTATTTTCTTAACAATATCACTTCGTTTCCAGACAGTTCACTTCGTTCTCGCCACGTCCTCGTTATTATTATTATTATTATTACTGGTTTATTCAAATTTGCTCGTCGCAGCCGGCAGGCTGAATTAGAATACAGATTTACAATAAAAATATAAAAGTACAGCAAAATATTTATACAATAGGAGCATAACAAATTTAAAAGCAACAGACAAACAAACATACAGACAGACAGCCCGACAGCCCGACAGACACCAAGACAAACAAGCAGACAACCAAAAAACACATACAAAGAACAACAAACAAACAAACAAACAAACAAGGACAAGACAACACTGCAAAAACACACAGACAAATAAGAAGAGAAAATCAAAAAACAAACTAAACATACAGAGAATAAAAGTGTTAACAACCACACCCACCCACAAAGGACAACAAACAGAAATGTTACATGGTCAAAGATTGGAGGCCTATTAAATCACTTTACATGTTCAAAATACTGGTTAGGTATGGAATGGGGCTAGACCTGTATCGGTTGGTTCTGCACCTGATGGTAGACGAAGAGTCGGAATTCTTAAGGTTATTGTTCCTTGCAGGAGGCAGCCACTCTCTATGCTTGGTTGACGACAGAAGCGAATTACCAAAAATTCAAAGAAAGCTGTTCAAGTCTTTCAGTGAGGGGCGGAATGCTAAGCACCTCACAAATATCTGCATAAGGTTTAAATTTACAAAAATTCCAAGTAAGCACGATACGGAATGCCTTTCGTTGCATTTTCTCCAGGCAATCTCTTTGGAATTTAGTAAGACAAGTCATTAACAGGAATGTTACATCGTTTAAGTTGACGTAAAAAGTACAGTTTTTTGTTAAAGGCTTTACACATGTAATCAACCTGAGAATCCCATTTAAGGTTTTCTTGTATATGAATGCCCAAAAGCTTAACACAGTTTGTTTGATTGGTGACATTATTACCGATTTGAAAAATGGGCCTAACACAGGTTGGTGTCTTCGGAAGCAAGAAATCATGACCTGACATTTTTTGGGATTGAGTCTCATGTGATGTTTTAATGACCAAGAATGCAAACAATCAAGCTGCTGTTGCATTGAACTTGTTTGGTCATTATTACGATATGTTTGAACCAACGACATATCGTCTACATATTTGTAGTGGGAAACCTCAGGGGAGCCAGAAACAAAGTCATTTATCATTCATTGCTAAAAAAGCCACCGGCCCTAATTTAGTACCTTGGGGGACCCCAGCATTGGTTGATTCCCAGCTGGAAATACTACCATTATATCGAACAACTTGGCTTATGTTGGATAAAAAACTACATACCCATGGAATAATTGAAGTACGAACACCAAGGTTAAGAAACTTGTCCACAACAATCTGATGGTTAACCCTGTCAAAAGCTTTTGAAAAATCAGTAGCTACTAACACAGCAGAATGTTGGGGTCTATCGGTTCCCTTAAAAATATTATCCAACAATTTGACCAAACAGTGAGTTGTAGAGAGTCCTTTAAGGGACCCAAATTGATAAGGGTCAATGGAATTTTTGATATCATCTATTAACCACTTTACAACAAAATCCTCAAAAACCTTCGAGAACAAACATGTGAGCGAAATAGGACGCAGATTGTCAATACTAGGGGGATTGCACTTAGGAACAGGTATAACAAAGGCCTTTTTCCAAATGTCTGGTACAATACCCTTCTGTAGCGAACAGTTGATTATTTGGCAGAGAGGGAAGCTCAGTTCATAAGAAAATTTCCTTATCACACGTGGTGGAAAAAGGTCCGGTTTACCACTCTTGTTGATGTTTAATTTATTGAGTTTCTTGAAAACGTCCTGTGGAGACACCGAGGGTGGTGATGATGTCATTGGAAGGTAGGCAGGTAAACAGCTGAGATCAAGCTTTGGGATATCATGAGCTGCTGATATAAATTGATGATTGATGTTATTTGCAATATCCTCTGTTGAAGGTCCAGGTAAAGTGTAGCTCCTCTTGCAGTTGTGTCCAGTAAGTTTCTTGATATGCTGATGCCATTGTCGTGGGTTAAGTTTTTTTAATTTACCAACACTGGAATTATAGAACACCCGTTTAGCATGTTTAATAAATCTAATGGTTTTGTTTCGGAGCATACAACAGTTTACCGCTGGAAAAAAGCCTTTTGTCTTTTGATGATAAGGGATTTCAGTTCTGGAGTTATCCAAGGTTTATCATTTCGATGCGAAGAGATAACCTTGGTCGGGAAAAAAATGATCAATGGCCTTGTTCAGGACTTCGTAGAAAACGGAAGTTTTGATTTCTGTGGTGGCAGCAGCTTTAACACCAACCCAATTGTAGTTTGTGATCCATTGACCAAAGGCTCGTTGGTCCGAGTCTTTAATTGGGCGAACAACTCGTTTATGGCTGACGTTAGTCGTTTTCATGGTGTTCAGGGGTTGCCACATAACGGTATTATGGTCGCTCAGTCTAATTGGTGATATGAGCGGCTCGTGATACAGATCTTTCAAGTTCGTTAAAATTTTATTGAGAATGGCTTGACCACGCGTAGGGGTTTTGACGACTTGGAGGAGGCCGGACAAACGGCAGATCTCGTCCCTGGTGCGTTCTGAACGTAATTGCAATCGCGTCCTGGCCCGACGGCTATAAATACCCAGCCCGTCCTCATTGCGTTTGCCGTTTTAACCTGTGCAAATCAACACTTCGAAGATTTCCCAACATCGAAATTTACGAGCATTATGCCTCCAAAGAGGAGTGGATCGGGAAGATGGGCCGTGAGAAAGCAGCCAGTACTACAAGAAGATCCCGAAGCCCTAGTAGTAGTAGGATCGAAGTACGGCAATTCCGTTTGTTGTACAGTATCGTCCATCTCGTTTTAGGTACGTTGTCACTCCGTCTAATTGCAGAACGGGATGACCGCCAGAAAATGTCGAGTAGACTCAAAGTTCTGAAGCACCCTTTCCGTCCGAGACCGTCCATGAAGTTCGTAAACAGTTGCTACTACGTCCACTCCGTTCACACACAGTTTGAGCCCGTTCAGCAACATTTTCAAGAACGTAGTGAGAACTAGTTTGGTGTGATGGGGGCATAAGAACCTACAAATGATATGAATCATGCAATTTTTTTACCGAATGAAATGAAGCTCTTTTTATTCGCAATACATTCATATCCTATACTTATTCATATAAATGTACAAACACGTGTGCTTTTGTATACAGTGCGCGTGCTTTCATATTCAAGGTCAATAGAAAATGTAAGATTTTTCAAAAGCCACACCTACAACTAATGTTTCTCTATTTCTCTATATCATTTCTCGAGAAACATCAACAAATGCACAGACCAAAATTACAAAGAAAACATAAAATAAAAGCTTTAGATGCAATGTACAAAACATAATAACCAAGACAAAGACAAAATGCCATTCAGCTCCCGAAGGATTACCCAAAAGAAACATTGTTCCTGTCGAGGGGTTCTCCAAGCTGAATGGGTTACAAGAAACAATTATATAACAATATTGTAATTATAATTATAAAAAGGGAATAAGAATAATATAAATAATAAATAATAAGAAAATAATAAATAATAAATAAGAAAATAATAAGAAAATAATAAATAATAAACAAGTACAAAATATAGTATAAAAATAATAATAATTAGGTATTTCTTTAATTAAATAAACCTTACATTATTATAATAAGAATACCCAATTGCCTGCCTTTGCCATGTTGGCCGTGACTTTGGCCGCCGCCATGCCCCTGCCATGGGTGGTCATTGTCCACCCTTAGCAGCAGCATAGCAACGGTCAAAGCCATAGTCAAGGCTATTATGGCCTAATTAGAAATAAGGACCACTATATAATATACCACTATATACCTGGGGAAGAATTGAAAGGAAGAAAATTTTAAACAATTAGTCCTGCTGTACTGATGTTTAAAAAGCAAAGTTTCGGTCTTTCTAACATTTGGCAGTGGTAGGAAAGTTTCGGGAATGATGTTGTTCCTGTGTAGACATTTAGTAATAAAGCATACAGTGAGGAATATCAGTCTGTTGTAGAGTGGAGGCAAGTGAAGTGCGGTTAGACGTTGTTCATAGGAGAGAGAATTAGAAACCAGAAATGAAAAGCAGGACCTAGTAAAGCGTCGTTGGATTGACTCGATGCATTCAATGTGATTTTTCTGGTGTGGAAGCCAGACAGGAGCACCATACTCTATAATAGGCCTGCAAAGAGAACATAATAATTTGATCAGTACCTGTGGGTTTCGGGATTTGACTGTGCGGCGAATAAATCCAGCCAATTTAGCACATCTTGAACGAACCATTTGAACATGTTTTGACCAGGACAAGTCTCTTGAGATGATTATGCCAAGATACTTATATGAGTCAACAACTTCCATTGGGTGTGCCTCTTGTAGAGAGTACGCTGTGGTTACTGGATTCCTAGATCGAGAAATGTGCATAATTTTACATTTATTTGAGTTTAGCATCATGTGATTATCTGTGCACCACTTACTAATGATATCGAGGTCATTCTGCAAAATGACAGTGTCATTAGCATTTCTAATTACTCTGTACAAGACTGTGTCGTCTGCATACTGTGGAAGTAAAGATGTGACATAGTTGGGCAAATCTGATGTAAACAAATTAAATAACACAGGACCGAGAACTGAGCCTTGTGGGACACCAGATGTAACAGGTATCCAATCAGACTTGGCACCTGGAAAAAGAACACGCTGTTGGCGGTTAGAAAGGAAGTTTCTAATCCACATCCACATGTTACTGCAAATGCCATACTTATGTAGTTTCTGTAAAAGAATATAATGATCAACACGGTCAAAGGCTTTGGACCAATCAAGAAAGATTGCATCAACTCGTGCTGGTTTTGCTGCATCTAAAGCTCTGGCCCACGTGTCAAAAAGGGTAGTTAACTGAGTTATACAAGAACGTTTGGGTTGAAAACCATGCTGGGAGTCGGGTATAATGTTGTATTCTGCCGAGTGCTGAAGAAGTCTTTTTGATACAAAGCCTTCAAGCATTTTACATGGAACAGAGCAAAGGGAAATTGGGCGATAGTTAGCAATGAGCAATTTATCTCCAGTTTTGAATAGTGGAAAAACATTTCCTAGCTTCCAATCCTGTGGAACTGCACCTGTAGAAAGGCTAAAATTGAAAATTGTCGTCAGAACAGGAAATACAGAGGAGCCAGCAAGCTTGAGTATTGCCGGTGAAATGCCATCGGACCCAGGTGGTTTAGAAGAGTTGAGCTTCTTGATGGCCATCAGTACGTCCCCTTCATTTACCTTGAGAGTGTTCACAGGAATAATGCCAGGATACGTGTCACAGGATGAGATGAGGGGAACGGTGAAATGCTGTGGGGAGAAATTACTTTGAAAATGAGCATTGAAAGCATCAGCGATGTCAGCTGGAGTGCTAACATTACTGTCACCCTGTTTAAATACATTAACTGGGTGGGAATCACTCTTACTCTTTACAAATGACCAAAAGCGCTTGGGGTTACGTTTACAATCAGTAGATAGATTCTGAATATAATCATTATAGGAAGCTTTGGTCATACGCTTAACAAGTGCTCTTAAGTCTTTATACTTGTTCCATAAATTTGTATTGTTTTTATGAGCAACAGCTTTCCGGTACATTCTGTTCTTTTTCATGGAAGCACTGGTAATTTCACGGGTAATCCATGGTGATCGACGTTGACCCTTTGACACAGCGGTGGGGACTGTGTCCTTCACAGTGGCATGTATCAGTGTTGTGAAGTTATCCCAAGTTTCATCCATGTCGGTTTCATCAAGAAATAGGTTCTAAGGAATACACTCCAACGTCCTCTTGAAATCTGTGATGTCGGCCTTGTGAAATTGATAAAATGTCCGGTGAAGAACTAGGTTTGGGGAAGCAGTACTAATATTGAAGTGCACAGAGTCATGATCACTGTTACCTAGGCAAGAGCCTCGACGAATATTGGTACTCCAGTTAGGGTTGTTGCAAAAAAATAAGGTCTAGCATTGAATCGGTACCACGGGAATTACGTCTTGACGGAAATGAGACAAGTTGAGACATTCCCAGGGATTCAGTAATGTCACGAACAAATGCAGAATGGCAGTCAAGGACTGGAGCGTTTTACAGATAGACATCAGGCAAAGTGGTACAGGGTATCCGTAGATTAAAGTCTCCAAGAAGAAAAATGGCTTTGAACTTGTGGCTACATGGCGAGATTTGGCCGAGTGAAAAAGCCAGTGCATCGTCGAAGCCTGCGGTTGAAGTTGGTGGACGATAGCAAGTGCCAAAAAGAAGTTTCCCTTTGTTCTGAGGGAGGGTAACTTGAACCCAGATCAGTACAGTTCGCACTGAATGAAGTTGGCCTGGATGGTTGATGAGGGTTCAAACTCACGTCTTCTGGATGGCATGAGGGTGCTCTTACATGCAAATAGAACACCACCCCCATTGCGATTTCTGTCATTTCGGAAAATTTGATACGAGGGGTCAAGAATCTCACCATCAGCGATGTCTGGACACAGCCAAGTCTCAGACACACATGCGATGTCAATGTGGTTGGAAGTTCAGTCTGAAGCTCGAGGATCTTATTGACAATACTCCTGGCATTGAGTAGGACACACTTCAAGTGCCTAGTGTTGGTGTCCTCATCAGAGTGGTGTGAAGGGCCTGGGTTTTGTTCAACATCTCCTGATTTGAGCAGCTGAAATGTACATAGTTGCTGTAGTATGGCATGGGCGGATACAGGGGGGGGGTCCAAGGGGTCCGGACCCCCCCTTTTTTCTTGAGTAAAAAAAAAAAAAAAAAAAAAAAAAAAGTATTTCACCTAACAAGCAACGTACATACATGTACACACATGTGTGTACATACGTGTATTATTCTCAAACCACACACACAAAATAACAACCATATAGACTATGATTTGACTTTTTTGGCTTAGTTTTTCGAGCCGCTAGTTTGTTTATTCCTTCTTATTGCATTTCAGGCAATTACATATTTTAATTTTTTTAACGCTTTCATAAGCTTGAACGGGGCAGGCTTGCCCCAAATGCCATGCTTGGCTCACCACTGGGCCCATTTACTTGGCAGACTTGCCAATAAAAACACTGCAATTTCACCGTTTGAAGTGACGGTTGAGTAGCCCCAGCAGAACGAGTGCAATAGGCGCTAACCACAGTGTTTATATATTTGTCACGTGACCTAAATTTAAGCTAAATTTATGTAAATTACTAAACACTAAATTGGAACAAACACGCCGCTTTTTCCACCGTTTGTAGAGACGGTCGGAATAAACCCCGCTAGCACAAGCGGGCGTTTGGCGTGTAGTTTTTTAAAGATTAAACACAACTTGTAACATCATTATTTTAACATTCAACTTTAAATTAAACTTACTTAATAACTATTAGGGCTTGTAATTTGTTTATTATTTTAAATGGAGTCACTGCCGGTCGCTCCCAGCCAAATCCTGCCTATGTTAAGTATGCCTAAGGTTTATGACCAATTAACCGTTACGTCATTTTACACGTAGTGTGAGTCAGTGTGCGCTGTTTTTAAATCCAAACTTCCAATACCGGTATCCATAATATACTCCTCTGGTCAACATTTATTTCAAGTTATCATTCCAGCTAAAAATGGTAAATATTAGATTTTAAAAAAAATGGTATAAAAATCAGGCTTCATATTGCCACAACATTAACAAAAAATAGGTAGAAATTGGCCTCAGATTGCGCCAGAGAGCACCTAATAAACCAAACAATTTCAGGGCCCTTAAGCGGGCCCTGAACCCCGGCCGCAGGGACTTCGCGCGACGCGCTCGTGATGTGCGCTTCGCGTACATGCTTCCCAGTTACATGTACTCAAATTGTTACACACCCACATTTTTTTTTTACACACCCAATTCACAAAGCCTGCCTAAGACCTTGGGTGGACCCCCCCTTTAAAAAAATCCTGGATCCGCCCATGTATGGGATTCTCATCTTGAAGAACTTCACATGTCCACTTCTGTAGTTTACAGCAGGTCCAGAGAAGCGAACAATAGGGTCAGCAGGCAGGTCACAGCGGATGAATAGAATAGATGCCAGGATAAGCAGCTTATAAACAGCCATTGTTGAATGCTGTATGGTTGAGTGGGCATCAAGCTTGCTGAGTGGGCATCAAGCTTGCTGAGTAGAAAATGGCTTCCCTCTCTCAGTCCAAGTATGAGAAAATTTGACACCAAGTTTTCATAAAATACTCCAAAATTCTGTTGAGTATGTTTGCAAGGCATTGGTCTACATTGGTCTACACATGCAACAATAATCGTTGACAAATGCGTACTGCTTAGAATCAGGGAAACCCCTACAGGGGCGTGGTATGTTAATTTAAAAGCCACGCCCACAACTAAGTTCTCGTTAAAATGGTGTCAAATGTTTGCAAGGCATAGGTCTGAAAGTTCAAACTGGTTTGAACCCCAAACACATGCACTGATAATTGCTGAAAATTGCGTACTACATGTACATGTACTTACAATCAGGAAACCCCTAAAAGGGATGTGGCTTGTTAATTTAAACGAGATATTATACATAAAACATAATAAATTATCATTTGAAAAGATTGTGGATAATTTCTCAGATTTAACTCGCCGTGAGGAATTAAAAATCGGTAATTGGTGTTCATGTTTGCGTAAATATACAGCGATTTTCACAAATGCCCCCTTTATTCCAAAAATAGAAAATGACAAAACGCCTGAAAGAAATGTTTGAAACATATAAATCAGTGAAATGGAACCACCAAGCATTCCAAAACTGTTTTCAGATCGCTTCTCGGTCTTAGAAAACACCTGAGCCGAATTTTGGACATAAGAACCACTACTAATATTGAAATTGAAATCAGTGGAAGTAGCCGGTGTCATATGGTCGGTTAAACTGACCTGGTCAATCTTCCTGGGCACCTTTGGCTCGGTTAAACTACCCACGCGGCGTGGGTAAGTTACCTGTGAGGAAAGTTACCCAGGCTGTTCGCACTGGACTTGAAATGGGTAAGTTACCCATTGGCTCGGTTAGTTTGCCCAAATTAAGTCCAGTGCGGACAGGGCTTTTGAGTTTTTAGAGAGGGTAGTGTATGCTTGCATGCGTGTTTTGTTTTCTTTTCTTTTTTCGCGATTGGAACATAGCAGAACAAAAACAGTGGTCCCAAAACAAAGACGCAGTCTACCAAATTATTAATTATATTATATAATGCCAAGATGGCTTTTAAAAAATATAGGTCAACTCGACAAGGTTAATCGTTATTTTGATAGGTCATCAACCTTAAATTCTAAAGAAACTAATTGTAATATTCACACACGCACTGAATTTAGTCATTGATTTATGTACGTTTCTTCAAATTAATTTTCATCTTCATATTTTAACATGTCTCTTACAAATTATACTTCCTTTATGTAAAAAAGTAATGTGTAAATGTCAAATAGTGAAAGTTGCCACCAAAATGGCTCTTTTACAAGAGTGAGTTAATTCACACTTTTTGAGTGGTTTGTTTTTCACTGTTAGAGCAACTCTGAAATTCGCATTTTTGGATTAATTTTTTTAAATTAAATATGTTGATAAGATATTTACAAGCTGGTAATAATCTTACGCCGTATTTCAAGCTATCACTTGTTTTATTGGTATTTGGGTCATTCCACATCATTCCGCACACTTTTTTGCTCGACCCCCTCCGATTTCGATGACATTTGGTGTGTGGCTAGGTACTCATGAGAAACTCTGATACGCAAAATTTTAGCCAAATTCGGCAATTTTTTGTAGGAGCTGGAGCTGTTTGAAATTTTAGGGGGTTTTGCCGCCAGAACCCACCAATCTACCTAAAAATGACCAAATACCCAGAATGGTTCGATCTCAGCAATGGAGGTATCATTGGAAGGAGTACAAAATTCTCTATCCACTAAAATCTGGGTCATTTGAGGTGACCTTGACCTTTGACCTCAATTATCTCAAAAGTATATGCTCTGGTTTTGATGAACCTTTTGTATTCGTGAGATAGTTAACCATACATGGCGCACACGAAAAAACAGCTTGGGCAATTGCCAACTTCGGGAGAACAATGACTTTAACCACCAACAAAATAATGTGTAATATCACTCCTTATGAATATGAATGTAACTCCTATGATACTGTAACAATTATCAACTATTATGCATGCACATGTATTTCGATCTCGGTATTTTTAATGCTTAATCGCCGTGGCTAAAGGGCACATTCCGTGAACTTTTATCACAAATTAATATTTGCAGTGATAAAGAGACTCCAAAAATGAAATTGCCCGAACTTAATATAGAGCTACAAGTAATATTACTCGCGGGTATGGGGGTACTAAATTCCAGTTCTTGGAAAGTCTTCAGTTTTTGAGAACGCGTACTTTGCGGGAGTCATCGGAGTAGGAAAACCGTTTCACCTTCAAATTATTGCGTTCATCGGCTGGTTAGAACGCATGAAGTTTCTGTGTTCCCTGTACAGTTAGGGCACATTGCAGTCTTTCCTTCAGCTTCTCCTCATGCTTGCCAATGTCCTCTGCTGAGCAGAACATCGAAATGATACCTGGCAGGTTTTGTGTGGCCCATTCGTATAACTGCTCCGGTGTCTGTATCTGGTTTTCCAACGGCCGTTGCAGGCTTGCTCTGGCCGCCATCCTTTTCACAGTCCCACCGATGCCGTCGCAAGGCCCTTTGCCATGACTCCTGGCAAAGAAATGCCACTCTGCTGGCATCCCATGATTCTCTTCGTGCCTCTCCAGATTTGCAAAGTTCTTGCGATTTTTGTATTGTGCTGCAGCACCATCCGAGAAATAATATACTCTGGTCGGAGTGATTTTTGATTTGATCACTGGCATTACATCTTTCAGAAAGTAGCTAACGGCGACAGTATCGTGTGCGAGGTAGTCTGATATCACAACACAACTGATCGGCTTGATAGCACCCTCCGAGTTGATGTATAATACAAAGGGGTGTACTGTGGCCTGTCGACTAGTCCAGTGATATCCCTGAACAGCGTCCTGGATGACAAATCCGTAGTTTTCACTGAAGTCACCACAGACGATAACCTCGTGATCACCAATATTGCTCTTGAGGTCAACTAAGAATGCGGCTTGTTGCTTGGCTATGAAATCATGCGGACATAGTTTCCCTGGCTTTTCGCAGATATTTTCACAGAAGCTTTCAACATCCGTTTCTATCGTCTTTAAGTCACATCTATCGGTACTGATCCATTGCTTATAAGCAACTTTCTCAGTCCCTCGTCCATCGAATGATGTCAACATTCGTTCTTTGATGTCCTTAGTTCCTGGACAGTACTCGCATTCACCGAGGAAACATTGTGGTCGCGCTGGGTTGCAACACATTTGTGCCAGGTAATTGTGGTAAGTCTCCTCTGTGTGTACGGCATTCATCATTAACTTTACATTCTGGTGGATAGCACAGACGCATACGCTGTGTGTCCCACTTGCTCCTGCCAGCACGCATTCCTTAGGCCTCAGCTCAGCAAATTTCGAAAATCCTATTTTCAATCCAGGGAATTTAGACTGAAAATCCCTGTAATTCTCTTTCAAGTTGACGGGGATGAGTCGTTTCTGATTATGTATCCTTTTGCCTTTCTCAGCGCTGAATACAGAAACGGTGTCCTTCTTGCCTGGCATTAAACGACTTACATCATCCGACAGAAAAAAATCGCTTGGTATCATCAGGGAGCCTTTTCCCAGGATTTGGATTGGGTGATACCATGATTCCTTCTTTGGTTTGCAAATTCTTCGCTGTACGAGCCATCCAACTAGTCACCTTGAATTCCTCCTGTATTCTCCGTACACTCCAACTTCTAGGAACTAATGTGAGAATCTGAATTTGTTCACTCCGTGTGGCGTTTGCGAAGGGTTCTTTGAGCTGATCTATGATCTCTTCGTCGTCCTTCGAAGTTCGTTCTTGCATTCCAAGCGTATCACGGATACCGGTGTGCACTCGTAGCAGTTTCTCGGTCCCATAACGTTGAAGCTTCATACGTTTAGCATCCAGGGGTGATTCACCGATTACATCAAGGGCTTCATTTATGGTGGGTATGGTGACGTTTTCGACCATTGACGTACTTGCTAGCACTGACGTACTTGCTACATCACCTAGATCTGAGTCGCATGACGAGGATTCACCTGGGGAAAAAAACGTAGTGAAGTTCCAGTCAATGCATTTTTGAAGGCCTATCATTCTATCAGATTTTGCGTAAAATTATCTTCACCGCCTTATATTGAGTTGGTATTCTAATGAAATCTTCAGATCCCCAATGCGAGATCCCCAAGTATGATATCGTCGCTGGTGGCCAGGGTTGCCACTTTGTGATTTCTTCTGGCTTTTCGTTGGAAAGCCGACGTCATCTTGAGGTTTGCACGGACAATTTGGCTATACTGGTTTGTAATGCTCCAGTCCAGGCAGGCCAGACTTTCGCGGGAACCCCAAGGACATCAGTAGCCGGAAAATATTGGAAACATTCGGCCAAATGGCAACCTTGCATATGACTTGGAAGTGATTGAGGCGTTGCAAAAGAATGAATTGCAAGTATCAGTTCAAAATGTTCGCTTTTGGCTGCTAACATTTCAATCAACATGAAATGAATTTCAAGAAGTAAGAATCATTCACCAACCTTGGCAGGTATCCGCTCCACTTTCAGTGTCCATTGGTACTTGTTTTTGATGCTCGGGTTTATTTTGCTGCGACAGCGCGTTTCTGCACGATCTGCATATTTTTTTTCCGGGGATCAGTTTCAATTCTGAATGGAGTCGGGCTGTGTCGAGTGAAATGGTTTGAAGTCCTTTCCGAACGACTTTGTCTCGATGTGACTGTCGAGGGTCGCAACACCTTGTCTGATCATATGAATAAAGTTTGAAGTATTTCGTCCAATGGTGATCACACACTCTTGGTACCTCAAATCCGCACCTCAGCCGCAATGTCTCCTCATCGTCTGAATTTGGAACACGATGAGGTGCCGATTGTTCTGGGCACCGGATCCTGTAGACTGAGTCCAATCGGACAGTCCGACATCTTTCATCAGTGGAGAGAATTGTGTCGTGTCCAAATATCCTGTACTAAGGACGAAATCAGCTCAACAAAAATGAAGTCGCTCGTGAAACTGGTCACGTCGACGATCACACTGCGATCGACCATAGCTTTGTATTTAGATTGAAAGCTGACAAGAAGCACACGTGTCAGCGGCACTACAGCGCTACTAATGTCAACAACATTGGTCATTGTATAAATGCTATCAGTAGAAGGCACTGGTAGCAGTGACAAGGCCAAAAGGTCATGATCCAGGGCTTCACGCTTGTCCGTATTGAGACAACATTGACGAGAACGGATTGAATAGTACTAAAATGAGCATCTATAATTTATCATGACTCAATGAAATACAGGCTACTTCCCTTCATAGACCGCGGAGTGATCCTGTACTCTACCGACTGTAAACCGAGTTACTATAAGATTCTGAATACTGCCTTTTTACGCCATAACGGAGTCTACCTACTTCAGAGGCGGGCATTGAAAATACCGAAATCGAATTCAAAAATACATGCATAATACAAGGAAAAAAGAAACGCACCACTTTTTTTATAAAGTTTTGCTCGAATTTTTTGAAATCAAATGTATGTGTTTGAATCCCACATAATGTCTTTGACATGTTAGCCCAGTTGTTTATTTCATTTTTAACAGCAAAAACAAAACAAGTTAGTACCACCGCTCACAAAAGTGGAATTTACAGTTCAATAATTAACATGACCTCCATTCGCGTCAAGAACAGCTGTAATTCGTCGCCTCATGGATCGACAGTAATGTCGCACCTTTTTGGCATCATTTTAGTGTCTTTTTATAGGCAAGGGTTGTGTTCAGGACAGGAGTGGTCAAACTCATCTCTAGGATTATCTCATTGTGTAACCATTAGCATAAAATGCACAAACACAGTTTTGGAACTCACCCAAATCACTCAGCCGTAACGAGATAAATAAAGATCAACTTTATATCTAAATTGCTCGAAATCTAGAACATGTACCATTTTTACAATGCTGGTCCTATTTCCTTAAAAAAAAAAAAAATGTTACGTGTTGTGTTTCTTTTTTCCTTGAATGTAGTTGATAATTGTTACTGTATCCGCATTCATAGCATTGATATTACACATTTGTTGGTAGTTAAAGTGATTTTTCTCCTGGAGTTGGTAATTGCCCAAGCTGATTTTTCGTATGTGCCATGTATAGTTAACTATCTCACGAATACAAAAAGTTCATTAAAACCGGAGCATATACTTTTAAGATAATTGAGGTCAAAGGTCAAGGTCACCTTAAATGACCCCGATTTGGGTCAACACATAAAGGCATGTCAAGTGACATATTGGTTTCCAACGATACCTCACTTGCTGAGATCGAACAACTCTGTAGGGGTATTTAGCCATTTTTAGGTAGATTGGTGGGTTCTGGCGAAAAAAACACCTAAAACTTGAAACTGCTCCAGCTCCTACAAAAAATGACCGAATTTCGCTAATATTTTGCGTATCAGATCTTCTCATGAGTACCTAGCCACACACCAAATTTCATCAAAATCGGAGGGGGTCGAGCAAAAAAGTGTGCGGAATGATGTGGAATGACCCATTTGTGACTTTTATTTGATTGTCAAACGAAGCTCTACGTGTTTGTTTGTGGGTTTTTTCCATCAACAATAAAATCAGCATGTTTGCTTGCAATGTCGCATCACACCTGGTGATACATCTTGAATGAGTAGTAGTCAGCCACTGCCAGCTGCCCATCTGATGTGAATGTGATTCCATGGGGATAGTACAGACCCTGTGCAATGCATTGAAGAAAGCTACCTTGAGGGTCATAGTGGTGGATATGGCCAGTGTTATCATCATTACGCATTGCAACATAGATACCTGAGCTATCAGTGTACACACCGCTGCAGTCCTGTACTGGTTGACCATTGATGGTGGGTTTGATGGTGCGTCGTGTAGTACCATTGCCATCAACAACATTTACTGTCTGTGACAGTGAACTAATGATAATTCTATCATTGCTGTTTACAGCCAGAAACCAAGGTTCAACCTGGACTGGTATGGTACGTAGGAGCTCACCATCAGTGGGGCTGTGTTCAGTCAACACCAGCCTCCCGATATCACCTACTACGATGGTACCGTCATTCTTGACAGCTACACTCTGGAGGGAAACTGCGGTCTTACCGACCTCACTCGGTGGCACCGTTGGAAACTCGTAGGCCAGTGTGTTGTCGCTGTTAAACACCTTTACATGTACGTGGGATACGCCTTCCTCGACGACCACCAAACGATTGTTGGTGCGTGTAGCTGCGATGCCACGTGGACCTGTAGGAGTCATGATGTCAAAACAAATAAACGACCATTATGCAGTTATTGCACAATCCTTTTAACACCTACATTCTTGAAACAGTGAAACCTGCAGTAGAAAAAAATGTTTGTCAAGGAATACATTGTCAAGATTTAAAATACACGCTTCAGAAATCAAAACGTCTTATAATTAATTTACCTTTCATAATCTGTTATGTTTGGTGTTTATTTATGCATCAGAATGGGGGGCATTTTCTGTGTGGATAATATAAATAAAAAATACACTGCAAAAACTGTGTTAAATAGCGAGTAAACACTTTTCTAAACACTTTCTTGTTATCACTATCAGTTTGTAAACGTGATTTCATGCTGAACATGTTTAGCATGAGGATGGATAGTGTTTAGTCATTGAACAATGATGTTTAGGAATTAGACACCTGTGTTAACCCTGGGGAGCCCCACGTGACGTATATATATGTCACAAACATTTCGAAAAATCATTAAAAATAAACAATGCTTTCCTTGAGAAAATCATACCGCCAAGGCCCACAGTGACATCTATGTAACACGAATAGCGACCTCTGTTTTGGCAGCTGGTGTATTATAAGCTAAGGTAATGACTTCCAACGTGGCTGTTTTGATGCAAGTACAGATCTACAAGAAAACCCATTTTGGATGCTTCTTTTCTACAATTCTTAGGTAAGAACCATACATAAATAATATATGAGAATGATCAGTAGATAGTAAAGGTTTTATAAAGCCTTAGAATTTATGGTGATCAGGTATCATTGGTGGGTAAGAAGGGCAATGTCAATGTGCAATACATGCTAGTTTGGCTCCACACCATGTTCAACTGCACGTTGCTGTGCGTAAATAATAGGGAGGTTGTGTAAATATATATTACTGGACTTTTTGAGTTCATAGCTAACCTGCATCTTTGTTGTAAAAGTGTAAAATATAAATTTACAAATGACCCCCCCTCTTTTTCTTTTTTTTACTTTTTAGACTATACTATGCTATGGCCTTGCACACGCGAACGAGGCTTCGTGTCATTGACGTGTTGCAAACATTGGATTGTAACCAGAGTGATGTCAGCTCAGATGATGACAGTGGCACGGATGAGCCAATGGATGTCGACACTGAAGTCCCCCCCCCTTTCCCCGCCCCCCTTTCCCAAACCCCTTTCCCTCACACCCCACCCCCCCCCCCCCCCCCCCCCCCAACCCTCTTTCCCACCCCCACTTTCCCACCGAACCTGAAATGAATTGTTTCAATGCTGGACAGTGTTTACCTCTACAGTGTTTTGTAACTTGCAGTTGGAAAATAGCATACAAATACTTCACTTTGACCCCATTGCATTTTTTTGTGCGGGATAGCCCAATGTGACATATGTGTCACAGTCCGAAAGTAAGGTCAAATGAGGTCATGTGTATAAAAGTACCTGGAAATTGGTTGATTGTATCATGAATACATATGTTTATGCCCAAAACAATTTTTTACTTCCATTTTAATTATCGTTGGGCTCCCCAGGGCTGCTGAACATGTTAACTGTAAGCAAACAAATTTGTTTACTCGGTAAACAGCTTTTGGAGCGTTAACTCGCGTATACTGATGTTTACGCTAAAATATTTCTTTCAACAAAGTTACAATTTTTATGGGTTTACTTCTCTGTAACTATCAGATGTATTTTTCTTGGACTTCCCATCAAAAGCAAAGAGCTTCAGCAATAAAGAAAATCAATATACTGAGGTCATATTACCATTTTTGGTTTGTCCACTTTTTAAATTTAGTTTTCAATTTTTATGGAATATACATTGCGATTGAAAAACTTTCCCATGTCATGCATACCTTTAATATTCAATAGATTTGTATTCTGTTTACAGTTTCAATGAAGTTTTCCTTACTTTTGTTTAACCTTATTTGTTTAAAATTTAAATACCGGGAATATTAGTGAAGAGCGAAGGCAAATTGTTCAAGTGCATAATTTCGCAGATGGCAGGTAATTTTAACTTACATCCTTGGATCGGGATCGTGCTTATCCGATTGCCATCGATGCTGCAGATCACAACTCGTCGGTTGACATAGTCAGTCACTGCAATCTCATCAGGGTGACGAGCAGCAATGCCCCAAGCCCCGATAAACTCTCCTGGACCGCTTCCCCGTCTACCAAACTCACCGCACAGCTCCCACTTGACTTCCGTCACTACCACCTCACCCAGACTGATGTCACCAACACCCTCACTCTGCTTGAACTTCAGAAATGCCAGCCTGTCATCAACTCTAGGAATAGCCTGACCAGCCAAATGTTTCAAGTCTTTGCTGATTGTAGGATAGAGTGACAGGAAGTCACGATTTGATGCAGTCCTTGTCACCTCTCTAGCCGTATCTAGTGAAAACTGAAACCTCTCCACAGCCAAGCTCGCAGTTTTCTCACATTCTTTCAGCTTCTGCTCACGATCCGTTTGGATGTTTTTAATGTCGCGAAGGATGCGATTTTCCTGAGCCGTTACCTCTGCTCGTATCTTAGCTGCTCTGTCTTGCACTTTCTTCTTCACCTTCTGAATTGCGAGATTTAAATATTTTTTCAGTCTTAAGACGTTTTCTCGCGATTCCTGAATTGCCTTCATTGAGTTTTCAAGTGGAGACATCAGTTCAGCCAACGATTGCTTGTAAGTCGATGCTGCCTCATCTCCCTCAATGTACAAGTGCTCTGGCTTACAGTGGACAACGACGGTACAATCTCGGCAGATCAACACTTCACATGTAGTACAAAAGAACCTTGCTGCTTCGCCCTCGTGGATCGGACATTTTGGATGTTGTTTCGAATGTTTCTTTGTGAGTGTAACCTTCCTCTCAAAAATGTCCTTCAGTGGAGTCACCTTGTGGTTTGAAGAGGAAGCAAATCGAAGATGTGTTTTGCTACAGGATGAGCACACATTCTGGTCACAGTCCAGACATCGATGAGTTGCCTCGTTCCCCCCTCACAAATATCACAGGAAAGGCCAGTATCACCCAAGCTCACTACCTTCTCCTGAAGTTCAATCTCATCAACCAGACCGATTAGATGAAAGTTGGTTTTGAGACCCTGCACCCCCGCCTCTGGAAGTTTAGTCTCCTGTCGACACAGGGGCAAGGAATCTTTGTACAGCCATGGTGCTTCGTGCTGTAGTATTTCAGCAGACATTGCTCGCAGAAGTTGTGCAGGCATTCTAGTAACTTAGGCAGTTTGTATCTCTCCTGGCAAATGCAGCACTCAAGATGTCTGCCGATTGTCTCTAGAGCTGAACTTACTGCAGGTCCAGTCGCCATTTTGTTTTGTCTGAGAAAAACAAGAAGAATGTGTTCATGTATTTATTAATAGGGATCGACAGAGAGCTCATCTAGATGTACGTGAATTTGAAAAAAGGGCAAAATCACACCCTTACCAAAACTGCACATCCTCTTCAAACTGCACTGTCATCACTTTCATTTTATATGTGATTTGTTTTTAAATTGCTATTTGCCAATCCAATCTGTTAATGAGAAGGCTGATAATTTTAGAAGTAACTTAATTACATCCCATCTTGACACCAACAGCCATGCAAGTTGTTACCAAAATATTAAACTGAATTCTATACATAATATTCAGGGAATTAATATGTGGTTCGAGGTCATGTATCATGCATCTTTGACCTTTCATTTTCTCCACTAGCAGGCATCAATATGGGAAGACAGTCTAGATATAAAATTATTGTTTGGCGAAAATTATTTGAGCACGTGTGTTACTCTAGATGCAGTAGCGACAAGCTACATCACAAAATGTGCAGATATGCAATAAACCATAGAGGAATAAGAAGGAATACATCCACACATCACTGGCAAAAGTATTAAAGATTATACTTAGTAAAGTGCTGTCCAGATAATGTACAATTAAAATAAGCGCTTGTTAAAGTGTTATATTTTGGTGCATTTGCATTGTTTGACATCGATTATGAAACAAACAGCGTCAAGCTGCAACATATTCTTTGCCATTTTTCAATTGATCGATATGTTTACTCACAAAAGTTTTCAGTTTGGATGCGCGTTAAAATAAGCAAATCCTTTCAGTTTCACTCAGTTATTGTCTTCTAGCTCTATTAACGCGGAAGTATTAGTAATGTCCACATGAAATGCAACATGAATAGCGCCCCCAAGATACGACACGCCCAGCGTTCTGGTCGTTTTCCAAACCCGAGCTCTAATTAGGATCTATCGGGCTTCGTCCCAGCACCATTGACGAATTACTGCATGACGAAGCCGGATTGGAGACAAAGCTGGGGCTTGGACAACGGCTCACAGATAATCGCATACCGGATCCAATGATTACTGTAGGAGATGGGTAGGAGAGGGGATGGGGTACTGGCGGATGGAGAGGGGATGGGAAGAGGAAAGAGGTGGGATGGATGGGATGGGGGATGGCCAGGGGTGGAATGGGGTGGGATGGAATGGGGTGTGGGATCTGGATCTGGATCTGGATCAATATTCTCAACGCTCTTACTAGAGCCAAACGAGAAGCACTGTATCGATTGTAAAATCAATGTAATATTCGTGCATTTCGAATATTTCCACTTCAGTCTTCTTAATTCTGTTTTGGTTGTTTCAAGATGTCTAGAAACACATAATTTTCAAGAACGTTATTGTTTTATGCCTTATAACTTGTGCATTTTACATTTAATGGAATTTAAATTGTTGACGAAAATGTACAAGGCTAAAGGTTAATAATGCACAAAAGGTTAATAATGCCACAAATCGTACAGATTCGCCTTGGATGCCCCGGAGTATCTTCCTTTTAATTGCCACATGTGAACCACAATTTTGGCTCGCGTACGGGCTGGCTCGCGTACGGGCTGGCTCGCGTACGGGCTGGCTCGCGTACGGGCTGGCTCGCGTACGGGCTGGCTCGCGTACGGGCTGGCTCGCGTACGGGCTGGCTCGCGTACGGGCTGGCTCGCGTACGGGCTGGCTCGCGTACGGGCTGGCTCGCGTACGGGCTGGCTCGCGTACGGGCTGGCTCGCGTACGGGCTGGCTCGCGTACGGGCTGGCTCGCGTACGGGCTGGCTCGCGTACGGGCTGGCTCGCGTACGGGCTGGCTCGCGTACGTACGGGCTGGCTCGCGTACGGGTCTGAGTTATCTGGTAAAACGCGCAACACGTCACGTCAACGTTTCTAAAACCTAATTGTAAGGGGTTACCCTTGCATTTTTATTAAAATTTGCTAAAATGTAACTTAAAGCATTTCAAATAAATATAATTCGGCGGGGGAAGGACTATTAAACACAACACAACAAAACCGTGAAAAATCTTAGTAACATGTGCGCTTGGATTCCTCAGTATCGGTTTGACTGTTTTTCTTGGTGGCTCCTAATAAATAAAAAATAAAACAAATTAACAAAACCAAGAAAAGGCAAATACGGTCTGAAAGACGTAGGGCCTATGCAATGAAAACTCATGCACGTACTCGAAATTTCACGTGAGTAGAAACAAATTTGCTTGGTTGGTAATCTTAGTGCCCTCTGTGTCAGTTACTGTAGTCTTGCTATCCAGTTGAGAACTACGTTGTGTTTTTTTTCGGTTTTGTCTTTCTTCTTTCTTCTTTTTGTTTGTTTGTTTTAATTTGTTTTTGGTTATCGAAGACTTTGCTTGAGCTCCAGAGTTAGAATGGGAAGAAAAGAAATAACAAAAGATCAACCTGCTACTAGGAGTTATCCAATGATGTATTGAGGGGAAATGAATATAGGAAAATATTAGAGAAAAGAAAATACATGCGACTCAAAAATCTTGTATGTGAACTGTAAAAGCAAAACATGCAAAGAAAGCAGCGATGAGACCAGTGTAAGCAAGGGATATGTATGTAGGATGAGACAAGAAAATAGGATATGATTTGTATTTGTGGGTGTGGATGTGAACATATATGGAAATGTATACATGGTCAGTTGGTGGTGTTGGTGAATGAGATAATTAGGTTAATCGTCACTATTAGTTTAACACATTTTTTAATGTCATTATTTTGGTCAGAACTAAATTTAAGTGATTTTTTAAGTTTTTGTCTATTATGTTTAAATTTCTTACATGTCGTGAGAAAGTGTTCAACATTATCATAAGTGTTGCATGTTTCGCAAAGTCCATCGGGATGTTTACATATTTTGTTTAAGAAACTGTTAAATTTTTTACTTGTGTCCAGCCGAAGTCTGTGAATCTTTATTTCCTGCCAGCGTGGGAGATTCCATGTGTTTATGTGGGTGGAGATGGTGAGTTAGTCTTGCATACGCACTGTGGACCTCCGAACAATATAGGTCCACACGATGCGGGAAGAGGTTACGGTTTGTGGACTTGCCCAGGTCCTCCATCCGTTTTTCAGTTTCCGAAAAAGAGCGCTAGAGGAAAAACGGGTTAGGGTTATATATAGAAAAGATGGAAGGAACAGCTGAGAGGCCCAGAATCAAAATTTGAGGGTAAATTTGTTTTTGAGGAAGCGAGAAAAATGAGTATTCAGTCAACGTTTTTTAACTACACGAAGACAAAGGAATGCCCACAGTACGTATGTAAGGTAAGGCTTGATGGGTTGTATTTTTTTAAAGGTAGAATCTTTTGAATTATTCCATTCCATTTGCCATGTTTGTCTGAGGTGGTCCTTAAGATGATGTTTAGCTTCTGTAATTGTGAGGGGTAATTTATAGTCAATATTAGTTTTCTTGGTGGCTTTTTTGGCAATCTGGTCTACTTTTTCATTTCCATAAATACCGCAATGTCCTGGTATCCACTCAAAAGTGACTCTATTAGCTTGGTTTTGAATGCTTATCAGGGTGTGTCTAATGTCCGACACAATTTTAGTGCTGGGAATAGGGTGTGAGATGGCTTGAATGGCACTTAAACAGTCACTGAAAATGCAGGTGTGCATAGGCTGAACATCTTCAATCCATTCTACAGCTAACAGAATAGCAAAGAGTTCCGCTGTAAATATAAGCCTCATTGTTTAGTTTAATACTCTTGGAGTAACTGAATTGAGGAATATAGATTCCACATCCGACTGTTTTGGTAGTATAGGATTAAGTTATCCGTCAGTGTAGATGTGGAGTGAATTTCCCCACTGGGTTTGTATCGTTTCCGCAGCAATGATATCCTTTTCATTTATGTCCGATATGTGTTTAATGCGGTTGAAGATTTCGGCCGAGATGTCTGGTTTTGTGTAATGCCAGTAAGGAAAAGGGTTGTGTAATGGGAAAATGTTGAAGTAAGGTTGACTGGATCTAGCTTCAAAAAGTGTGTGATGCAGACTATTTTTTCATTTTTCAGCAAAATAATGTTTCTGCCAGCAATCTGTTTGGACATACTTGTTGGGGTGAGAATCGTGCATGCTGAGTTTAATATTGTAGAGATTGCAGAGAAATCTGCGACGAAAAAATTATGGGAGTTCACCACACTCTACTTGTAGTTTCTGACACGAAGTTCCATAGAGTGCTCCGGAGCATATTCTCAGAGCTTGATATTGTATGCTGTCTAATTTCTGTTTATGTTCCATGGCCGCTGAATTAAAGGCTTCACATCCATAACCCAGAATAGGTTTGATAAGTGTTTTGTATAGTTGATAGAGAATACAGCAATCCGCTCCCCAGTCCTTTCCGCTAACACATCTAAAGATATTGAGTTTGGATTTGCATCTGTTGACAATATAATTAATAGAGTCCTTCCAGTTAAGTTTGTTGTCAAAAATAATACCCAGAAATTTATTTGACTTCTGGAATTTAATATCAGTATTATTTATATGTAAGCTACAGGAAGCATTGCGTTTTTGTGTAAAAAGAGTCGCAAAGGTTTTAAGAATGGATATTTTAAAGCCCCATCTATCACACCAGGCAGAGATATCGTTTAAATTGTGTTGGATTTTTATGTTGATAAAGTTTATGTTTATATTAGATTTCCAAATAAATATATCATCGGCATATTGGGAGATGTTGATTCCGTTTATGACTTCAGAAAGACCGTTGATAGCTATGTTAAAAAGAATGGGGCTGATGACACTTCCTTGGGGAATGCCAATATTGACATTTAGTCCGGGAGCTTATGACAAGAAATTAAGTCCCGTAGGCACCGAATGATTAGAACATGCCACCTATCTAGATACCTAAATCAGACCCTCAGGAATAAGAAAAACCATGTTGGCAAAATGTTAAGTGTGGCAGAGGGCGGCCATCTTAGATTTCAAAATGGCCGCCATTTTTAGCCTCTTTTTGGCCTAAATCAACGTTTAAATGTCATATGAAATCAATCTTCGAGGCTGTAAACCCCCTATTGTTTATGTCAAAGGTTGAAACTTTACAATTGTTATTTGCAGGAAAATAAACATGAATGGCTGCCATCTTGCTTTTCAAAATGGCTGCCCTTTTTTATTTTTGATGAATATGTTTTCCTTCAATGTCTCAAGAATTTTATGTGGCCAAAAGTTTCTATAATTTACAAAAAATTGTAGCTGTAAGTTGTACACATGCAACATGTGTAATTGGACAGAAGTTATGTTCGCTGTCCCTCGTATCGACGAGACACTATATGCGCTAGTGGGTGGGTGCAGAGTGGTTTTCCACTCTCGATTTAGCGTCTGGGTATTGGCAGGTTGACCTCGATGAGGATGCCAGCCAGAAGTCAACCTTTGTAGTGAGGAACGGTTTATACAGGTGGCGATGCATGCCCTTTGGTCTTTGCAACGCCCCTGCTACATTTGAAAGGGTGATGGAGAAGGTGATGGCAGGTCGTCAGTGGGACATCCTGCTGATATACCTAGACAATGTCATTGTGTTTGGCAAGACTGTGAAAGAAGGAATTGAACGACTACGAGTCGTCTTCTCCAGGTTGAGGTGACTTCACCGTTGCATGCGCTGACTGAAAAGTCGCGTGAGTTCCAGTGGACAGATGCCTGCCAACATGCATTTGTTGGGTTAAAGCAGAGGCTGCGGACAGCACCGGTGTTGGCATACCCCGCTCCTGATAGCGACTACATCTTAGATACAGATGCTAGTGGAGATGGGATTGGGGCAGTTTTGTCTCAGATCCATGACGGGGAAGAGAAGGTCCTCGACTTTGCGAGCCGTAAACTCAACAAGGCAGAAAGGAACTACTGTGTTACTCGGAGAGAACTTCTGGCGGAAGTTGTCTACCTCAGGAAGTTTAGACAGTACCTGTATAGTCAGAAGGTGATACTCTAAACCGATCATGCTGCTTTTAGGTGGTTGCTTAATTTTAAGGATCCCGAGGGTCAGCTTGCCAGGTGGTTGGAAGTGATCAGCGAGTACAATTTGACGATTCAACACAGACCTGGGCGGAAGCATGGAAATGCTGATGGGTTGTCCCAGAAGGCCTGCAAACAGTATGGTCGTGCTGACGCTGATGAAGCGCCAGAGACAGTTGGGGCTGCGAATAAGGCCAAGGTGACAACGATCAGTGAGGTTGACGATGGTCGCCATGAGGTTGACTCTGACGTGCCGATCCCAGAGGCAAGGGTGAGGGGCATTTTTGCTCAACCACACTTGCCTAAGGATGCAGTCAAAGAGGGTCAACTCGGTGACGGAAGTATTGGTTGGATGATTAGGTCAAAGGAGTCGGGCACAGTCGGCCAAGTTTAGAGACTGTGTCAGCCTCTGGTCCTCTTGTGATCAGTTGGAGGTGCTTGGGAGTCCGACGATGGGAAGTCGGTGAGGTTGCGACTACTACTTCCTGGGAGATTTAGAGAGGTCGTACTTCAGGAGCTGCATGGTAGCCGGACGAGTGACCATACAAAGCATATAAATTCAGCTTCCACTGGCATTCCTAAAAAATACAAAAATTCATAACGAGTAACAGATCATAATACAATATACACTGCATCCAATGCCAATGCTTCAATCGAGCCACTCACATGTCACTAACAAATCACTCACAAATCACTTCGTCAAAGTTCATCAACAGCTCGCGAGTCGACCAAAAATGAATGATGCGTGACCGACTTGCAGCGACCCGCGACCAGAACACTGATATACAACACAACAAAGAGACGATAAACACGACATGTATAACAAATTAATGATGAACCAGTTATTAAACAATCCTAAGATATGCATCAGCAATTACGTCTTGACACACGTATTGAAAAGGTGGATGGCATTTTGAACAAATTAATTTCTAGTGCGACAGAGTGAAATGGGTGGAACACAAAGGAGGATGCCAGATATGTTGAATTTAAAATGATTATTCAATGGGTGTGAGGAGTCATGCATAATTTTGTTAACTTTCAACAAAACCCGATGCTTAAACAAGGAAACAATTGAGGGAAGATTCGAATTAATTATACATTGGGCAATCTTTTTGGGTCTTTCTAACTTCTTGATGTTTTCTTTTGACAAGTTACCAAAGTTACAAACAAGACAACAAGTAAGAATACTCTGAATCAAGGACTGATAAAAGACCTAATGTTAACCTAATGTTAACGCACAATTCCTTCAATTTCCTCAGGAAATATAATCTTTGATTTGCTTTTCCTGCAACACTTTTACAGTTGTTCGTCCATGCTAGTTTACTATCAATCACAGTACCCAAATACTTGTACTCAGACAATTGCTGAATAGGTTGATCATGAATAACTAAAGGATCATGAACTACTGCTGACCGACGGAAATCAAAATCAAAAATTCATCAGATGTTGCGAGCTGTGTGAGAAGATGATATCTCCTGCGAAGAGGAGAGTTTCCCCGATCCAACAGTATTTGGTGGGCGAGCCCATGGATAGAGTGGCTGTGGACTTGCTGGGGCTACTCCCTGGCCCCCGGAGTGACAGTGGCAACGTCTGGATCATGGTAGTTGGTTACTACTGCTCCAAATGGATGGAGGCATACGCTCTGCCTGATGCTAAGGCAGAGACGGTATAGCGAAAAAGTTTGTCAGTGAGTTAATTTGTCTGTCGGTTTGGCATTCCCTTGGAATGGCCTTCCGATCAGGAGACAAACTAAAGTCGGCGGTGTTTGACGGGATGTGTAAGGTCCTGGGAACCATTAACATGGTTGCTGTGATGATTGAACTGAGGAGGAAACAGCGTGACATGGGACGAGTACTTACCGTACGCATGTTTTGCTTATCGGTGCACTCCCCAAGAGTCCACTGGCGAGTCTCCAAACATGATGATGTTTGTAAGGGAGGCGAGGCTTCAAATTGATTTGCTGGTTGAGGGTCCTACAGTAGAGAACGCAAAGGCGACAGATTTTTCCCAGAGGTTACGGCAGAATCTGCAAGAGGCACATGGCAGGGCCAGAGAGTGCCTGAAGCAGAGTGCCAAAAACCAGAAGCGAAATTACGATCACAGGGTACATGGCGAAGGCCTAAAGGAAGGCCGGTTTGCCTGGCTGTATACAAGCACGAGGGCGAGGAAGAAGGGAAGAAGGCTAGAACTTTGATGGGTAGGACCATACTTGGTGGTCAACAGACTCTCTGATGTGACCTACCGGATTCATCTGAAGCCTGGGAGTAGGGTGGTTGTAGTTCACAGCGACCGACTGAAGCCATACACCGGCGAGAATTTTGAGACGTGGGGGTACCAGCCCAAGATAGTGGAGGAACCTTTGACCGAAGAACAAGATGAAGTTCCTAAAACCATGCCTAGTAACCTAATTGTAGAGTTAGGTGTAGGAGTAGAGGTTGAGCAAGGATAACGTCATGGCCAGGAACAAATTGGTTCTTACCCCCTCCCTTCACACCCTTTATACAAATCGGTATGTAGGTCTAAATGCATACATTATCATATACTGTACCAAGATACGCTTAGGATACACTACTATTATGACATACTGGTGACAATTTTTTTATAAATAATGCTAACAAACAAATATGACTTACTTTGATCACATCAGATGTATGTTGAACTGCTTCCTTATCATGGAAAATGTAGGGTTTGGCTCCAAAATCAGCTTTGCACGGCATTCAGAGCCAGAGTTAAGGCATAATGAAGATGTATATAGCGGCCATTTTGAAATCCAAGATGGCCGCCCTCTGCCAAAACTTCAAAATTGCCAACATGTTTTTTTGTGCTCTCTAGTACCTAAATAACATGACTAGGTGGGTGGGATCTTCTAATCATTCATTTCCTACGGAAAACCATAAGCTCCCTGACTAATTGTGCGAGTCAGAGTAGGTACCATTGATATTTACTTGAATTTTTCTATTGGTAAGGAAATCATCAATCCATTTAGTAATACATCCATATATTCCAAGAGAGTGAAGTTTAATGATTATTCCTTTTGGCCATACCATGTCATATGCCTTTTCAAGTTCTAAAAATACAGCGAGGGTGCTTTCCTTGTTGGCAAAAGCTTTATTTATGTTAGACTCCAGGTTAATGATGTGATCTTTAGTACTCCTTCCTTTACGAAAACCACTCTGGTGAGCGCTGAGTAGATTATGTTTTACCCAGTTACCAGATGAGTCTGTTATTAACCATACGTTCCATGATCTTACAGAATGTGGAGGTGAGGGCTATAGGTCTATATGACTTAGGATCAGAGGGACTTTTGCCAGGTTTTAAAATAGGGACGAGAATAGCTTCCTTCCATGTGCTTGGGCATTGAGAAGTTTTCCATATTTTGTTAAAAATGATGAGGAGAAAGCCACGGGCTTTCAGAGGGATATGTTTGATGATATTATTACATCTTTACCAGGAGAGGTACACTTTGCTGAATTGATGGCTTCGTCAAGTTCTGATATGTTAAAAGGATCATTAATGATGTTATCATTTTCCTCAGAGTGGGAAAAGTTATCTTCTGCATTTTGTTTTACTTCAAGGAAAGAATCACTGTAGTTTTTGTCACTACTGATGGAAGCAAAACTACTAACAAGCAAGTTAGCCTTTTCTTTATCTGTAATAAAATCTTGATTGTTGTCTGTTAAAGTGGAAATAGGTATGGGTATTGTTAATACGAAGAGTTTTAAGGGCTTCTTTACGATTTTTAATAGTTCTTTTGCAATCATCGTTCCACCATGTGGTGGGCTTTCTTTTATAAATTTTAGTAGTAGTGGTTTGTAGGATGGAACAGTTAATAGCCTCAGTGAGTTGATTGATGTATATGTTATATGTCTCTTCAACACTGCAACATGTGGTTATGTTGGGTTTAGTAATGAAACTATCACAGGCAGTTTGAAAAGTATCCCGGTTTGCTTTTTTTATAGACCAGTGAGGGATATGTTTATGTGACGTATGAAGACATTTTTTATTTGATTCAAAAATTTTAGGATGATGATCGCTGCCCCATGTGTCATCCAAAATATTCCAGTTGTAATTAGCTGCTATGTCAAAAGTGGTAAGAGTAATATCAATGCAGGTGGTGGTACCGTTTGAGGTATTAATTCTTGTCCCGTCTCCATTATTTATGCAGACAAGATGATGTTTGTCTATTAGATTTTCGATGACATGGCCATTCGTATCTATCTTTTTGCTTCCCCAAAGGGGATTATGGCTGTTGACGTCTCCACAAATAATAGTATTTTTACCAATATGATTATCAATGTCTATAAAGTTCTCCTCTTTCAGGATAATACAGGGATTATAGGCATTGATAATTTTTAATTTACTTTTATCAGAAATATAAATGTCAATAATTTGATATTGAATAGGAAATTGTTTGTCTATAATGTTGTTGACGGTGACATTTTTTCTAGTGAAGATGGCACATCCCCCGCCAGTATTTTTATGTTCAGGTTTTCTGTCATTACGGAAAATATTATATCCAGGGAGATTGAAGTTTTTCCCCTTCCTTGAGCCAAGTTTCTTGGACACATGATGTCAGGTTTATTATCCCAGTTATTTACAGCATGTTTTAATTCATTTCCATGTGCAATAAAAGACTGGGCATTCCATTGTAAAATGAAGACCATGAGAATAATGTTCATGATTACGTTTGTTTATTTTCTCCTTTTGAGCGATTGGAAGTTTTCTGGTTTGTTTTTGGTGTTTCAGTTTGAGAGTTCTCTGTGGTGGGTTCGTTGGGTTTTGTTTTGGATTGAGAAGATCTAGTTTGTCGAACAGGCTTAGTTTAGTTGTCTCCCAGATTTGAAGCAATTCTATCAGGGATTTGTCGGGTTGTAGGTAAGTTGAGGTTGGTTCAGTTTGGCAAGCAACTGGAACTTTATCAGTTTGTGTGGATGCATCTACCGGTATTTTGTTAGCAGAGGACATGTTTTGTTTTCTTTGTACATCATTTACGGCTTGAGGAGTTTGTGGGATTGTCCAATGTCTTCGTTCAGGCCAGATTTGAGTTTGTTTAGGTGTTATTGTAGGTGTACATGTATCCCTAGGTTTTTCAGCGTGGACAGTTATATTTGTGCTTGTGGATTTGGCAGCTTCAGCATAAGAAATGTTGTAAGTGACTCTTACTTCTTGTATCTTCTTTTCTTGCTTCATGGTGTTACATCCGCCGTAGGCAGAGGAGTGATTTTCACCACATCTGCTACATTTCACCTGATCTTTTTGGTCACATTCTTCTTAAGTATGGTTTCCACTGCATCTAACACATCTGGTATTGCTTCGACAATTTGGAGCTGTATGACCTAGTCGTTGGCAATTGAAACAACGAATGACTGGTGGAATGTATTGTTTGATGTCAAAGTGTTGATAGCCGAATTTGATGCTCTGGGGTAGGCCCTAAGTGAGGTGTGTTAAATGTAAGGCAGACAGAAAGGCTTTTCCCTGTTTGACCATTTCTTCTGAATGTGAGTCTGCGGACCTCTATTACACCTGCTTTTTTGCATTCTTTGATTATGTCTTGTTCTGTAAGTTCTAAAGGAACGCCAGAAATAACTCCCTTACTTTGAATTTCTGATTTTGCATAGTCGGTGGTGACTGCCCATTTTCCAAGATTGGTGATTTTTCTCAATTTGTTGGCCTGTCCTGGGGTCTACCATTTGACACTAATGCCACCTTGATTAGTTTTAGTCACATTTTGTATGATGTCACTTCCTATTGCATTTAGTGCCTTATAAATTTTTAGCGGGTTTATTTGGGCAAGTTTGACGTCTGGTGAGTTTATAATTACAATGGTGGGGTTTCCTTGGGTGGAGTATGTGTTTCTTCTTTTTTGTTGTCTGTAGGAGCTGTTATCAGAGTCGCTGGAGTTGTCGCTTTGACTTTGTGTTTTTCTTCTTTTTTTTTGCTTTCACAGAGATTTTAGATTCATTTTCATCAGCATTTGCATCCTTGTCGTCTTCTTGAGCTTGGCTCAGTAATTTATCTAAAGTTGACCGTGGTTGGTCATATTGTTGCCTGTTCCTGTTTTGAGATAGTTGCTGTTGGGATAGAAGGTCCCATGACATGTCTTCCTCCTCTGAGTCGTCGGCTCTGTTGGTCCGAATAAATGTAAGTCCTATTTATGACTGCACCAGTTAATTATTTCTTTAGTTCAGGGTCCAAACACAAACACACACAAAGCAACATTATTCAGTGCCTATAAAACTATATTTTTCCTCTTTCAATTTACATTCATTCCTTACAATATTATGTTTGTTTATAATACTTGACAAACGTGTATTTTAAATAATTGATATACATTGTCTTGATCCATAACAATTTAGATTCATATAGTTTGTGTAGGTTGTGTGTATTCTTGCAAAAGCTACTAATTCTTTGTTTTTAAAGTGGGAGGTTCTTCAGACAAACTTTAACCCTAACCCCGCTAAATGCAACATAATGCACCAATAGTAACATGTTATTGCATTTAGCAGGGTGCTCACAAAATACCCCTTGGGGTTAGGGTTAAATAAATATTATTATTATTATTATTTATTCTGAGTTCAGAATAATCACATGACATACAACAAAATACAACAAAACAAAGACAGAGGCATGAGCCTGGCATTAAAAACAAATTACCAAACAAACCCGAAGACCCGAAGGCCTTCAATTCCAATGCCTCTGGCTTTACACAAAATATACATCTATACAAATATATAACGACCCATCTGTACAAAGTATTTACACACAAACAATTAAAAATTAACATAAAAATAAATAAAAAAATGCGCTGAAGGCTTTAGATGACCTACTGTAGCTACTGCAGTTTACACTCTACAAGTACAGACAGTGTAATACATTGTAATCCACCTGTAATTTTTCAATTTCGGCATTTTCACAAGCTGGATTAACTGGCCGGATTTGATCCACAAAACGACTCGAACCAAGGGAGCCATAGCTAGTTTCAGATCAGTTCGATATCAGTTTGGGTTTGCAAAATATTTTTCTGAAAAGTTGAAAATGTGGGCGCAGGAATTGTGATGCATGACTTCTGGTGCTTGATAAAGATGTGGCAAGATATTGAGATCAGTTGATGACACTCGGGTCAAATTGGAGGCAATGCATCATCTCTAGCCTGCTCAATGAACGTCTGGTAGCTAGTGATGGCAATTGGAGATCTTGAACCATGGCCGATACACATTGCAGATTCCTGGCTGAGTTACGTTGCACCGGTTTTATTTTCTGGATGTTAAATTGAGTACGAGGGTCTACGGAGGCTGAGTACTCTACACTGTTAGAAAAGGGGTGTTATATCAACACCGAAAAACAGTGTTCACTGAACACCGTTTTTCAGGGTTCATTAGTTGCCATCACCAATTTTTGGTGTTGGCCCTGAACACCGATAATCGGTGTTGAGTGATCACCGCTGGACAGTGTCCATTTTTGAACACCGTTAAATAGTGTAGCTTGAACACTGCAGTGTCAAGTAAACACCGAACAACGGTGTAGCTCACCTGGACACTGAAAACTAGGGTTTATTCAACACCCTTGGGCGGTGTACATCCTTACTCGACACCGAGAAACAGTATTGATCCAACGCCAATATTTGGTGCAGAATGAACACCGAAAGATAGTGTTGAATTCAGTGGACACCATTTTTGAACACCAAAAAATGGTGTTCAATCAAGTGAACACCATTTTGAACACCGACAAATAGTGTTCAATTGGGTGGACACCATTTTGAAAGCAGAAAACGGTGTTCAATCAAGTGAACACCGTTTTGAATACCGAAAAGTAGTGTTCAAATGAAGTGAACACTGTTTTTCGGTGTTGGGGTAACACTACTTTTCTAACAGTGTACAATTGGTCTAACGAATGTCTTGTAGCTAGTGGCTTTGATGTTACAGCTGTAGTGATGGAGGTTCCCGCTCAAAAATAAGTATACATCCGTAGAAAATCAGCAAAGTGTGGCATAGATCTTGGATCTGTAAACAAAATACACGTAGTTTTAAAAATGAATTACGATGACTTTTGAGATACGTTTTTGTACAAACACGACCGTATGGTATTTTGCGTGTAAACGTTTTCGCTTAAACGCATTGTCTTATAATTGAGATACGACCTTATGAATTTAATAAATTATGTCATAATGATGCCAGATTTTTCCATGAAACTCGTTTAATACAATTATGACAAATTTGGCAGTTACAAGGTTTTTGCACTGACGCAACAATATGCAGATAACCAAAATAAGCTTAGGCAAGTGGCAGTGCTCAAGGAACGAATGTTGCATTGATCATATATTATCTTTGATCATATATTATCTCGTTAAGGCCATTTATTGCAAATACGATTACAAGACACGAGTCAACTTATACACTGCAAAAACTGTGGTGTTAAAATTTTAACACCAATGTTTTTTAAATCTTTTGGATTGAAAATTGGTGTTAAAATGAAGTAAAATGATTCTTGAAGTATCAGTTTCAAATCAAGTACTGGTGTTACGTACTTTTGGTGTTAAATTTGACCTAGTGCGCATGCGTGTGTGAAATAAAGCCCTCTGATTGGTCGATAAGGAATTATGGGATATGTTAACAATAGTCGATGTTAAATTGTTGTATTTAGTCCCAAAATTCATTTTTTGTACCATAATATGTAATTATTTAAACGATTCCATGATTGAATTTTGATTTTTGTGCAAACATAGTTAAAAATTCGCGTTACATTTTATTCGTTTTCAAATTTTGACATTATTCATAAAAAATCGTCGTGGACAAAAAAGCGTAGTATAAAACTAACAACGGCAATAGCTATGTGTGTAGTACGTATTCAGTAGGAATAGGTTATTATTGTATACATATTATGTGTAATAAGTCAGTTCTTGGTAATATTTCATTACGTAATTTGTCCATGCAGTTAATATGTACAAAATTATAGTGTTAAAACAGTACATCCTTTCGCTAGAATGACGAGCAAATGACGTGATATCCATGTTAAATTTTGCTATCAGAGTGTACACCAAAATTGGTGTTAAAAAAATTTGATTTCCAAACTGGTGTTATTCAACACCCAAATCCCTGCCCAAAATAAACACCAGGAAATAATCAAATGTTACACCATTGGTGTACAATTTAACACCACAGTTTTTGCAGTGTAGCAGTATAAGGTGGAGGATTTGGGAGGATTGAGGCAGTGGTCACCCTTCCATTGAACAAATTCAAGAAATAACGGAGATTTTTGAAAGATTGAAAATAAATCCATTTGTATGTGATCATTGTGTCTGGGAATTGGATGATTTTGCAGGATTGAGGATGGTTCCTAGCCAAAATGGTTATAGCCAGGGCCGGGACCCGTCAACGTGGCGTATACAATTACAAGTTAAAACTAGTGCCAAAACAAAGTTTGCAAGACGTTTTCATGAATCATGTGCTATATCATCATCATGTCAAAAATTGGCACTCAGTACAGGGCCAATATGACCAGGAAAGGCAGGGCAAGTTGAGCATGGCTTAGGTAACTACATTTAGATACCACAGTTTAAATAAATGTATTTATTTAACACATCGTGATAATACGCAATCACCGTAATGCTACCGTACGTTCTGCCGTGAGCCACGGTCTGTTTCTAGGCCAGGGACGACCTGCCGGGTACAGGTTTGCCGTGAAACAATCCAAGTCCAACATGGCGACGCGCAGTGAGTGTTTTGCTAACGTTAAATTTTGTAACGTTAAATACCGCGAGTGCGACCGATTCTAGCACAATGAAAAACAAACTGCCAATGCCATGGATATTACCATGGAGGAATAAACTAGATGAGGTGAGGTGGTAGTGATGGAAGGCAAGTGGGAGCTGTGTGGTGAGTTTGGTAGAGAGGGAAGCGGTCCAGGAGAGTTCCGTGGGGCTTGGGACATTGCTGCTCGTCACCCTAATGAGATTGCAGTGACTGACTGCTACAACAAACGAGTTGTGATCTGCAGCATCGATGGCAACCAGAAATGCACAATCCCGATGCAAGAATGTAAGTTAAAATTGCATGCCATCTGCGAAATTATGCACTTGAACAATTTGATTTCGCTCTTCACTAATATTCTCTGTATTTAAATTGTTCACAAATAAGTTTTAAAAATAAGTAAATAAAACTCCATTGAAACTGTAAATTTGAAACAGAATAATCATGGCATAGGAACGTTTTTCAACCTCAATGTTTGTTTCATGAAATCAAAATTTCAAAAGTGGACAAACTAAAAATGGATATTTGACCTCAGTAATTTGATTTGCTTTATTCCTGAAGCTCTTTGCAAAAGATGGAAAGTCTAAGAAAAAAACATCTGATAGTTACAGAGAAAAAACATTAATACTGTGAATTTGATTAACCCTAACTCCCTCATCATTGTTATTGAACAATACAATTCCTTCAAAATCCTCCAACTTCCTTTGTTGTGTAGGGAGTTAGGGTTAAAGAAATATTTTCGCATATGTATAAAACATCGATATACGCAGGTTTACACATTTTTGTTGCTAACAGTTAAGGCCAAATAATAAAAAAACATGTTTAGCGTCATGCCCTTTTTTTAAAAGGAAGGAGGAGGCCCTTTTTTTATTATTTTTTTTTATTTTCAAAATGGCCGCCCGACACATCTTTAATTCGAGTCATGCAGTAAATATGTCACACCTTATCTTCCAATTTAAAATTAAAACATGGTTCACCCACGATTAAACATTCAAATTCATGTGGGTCGATCAAGTATGCACCGTACACGACTACACATCACACCCTAGCCTTCCTAGTATAAGGGAAAAAATATTTCCAGAGCATGTACACAGTGATGCTAAAGTCTGAAATACGATCTTAACATTTTATTTAAAAAAAAAAAAAAAAAAAAAAAAAAAAAGGCCTAAATGGTCAAATTTATGATTTTTTTCAAAAAGAAAAAAAAAAAAAAAAGGAGGCGGCCCCTAAAAAGGAAGCGGGCGGTGACGCTAAATATGTTTTTTTTTTTTTTTGGCCTAACATGTTTAGCAGCTAAACACCTGTGTCCAATTCCTAAACATCAATGTTCAATGACTAAACACTATTCATATTCATGCTAAACACAGTTACAAACTGAGAGCAAGAAAGTGTTTGGAAAATTGTTTACTCGCTAAACACAGTTTTTGCAGTGTATTTTTTATTTATATTATCCACACAAAAAATGCCCCACAATCTGATGCATAAATAAACACCAAACATAACAGATTATGCCAGGTGAATTATAAGACGCGTTGATTTCTGAAGCGTGTATACCAAACCTTGACAATGTATTTTTTGACAGACAGTTCTTTTACTGCAGTTTTTACTCTTCCAAGAATGTCTGTGTTGAAAAGATTGTTCAATAACTGCATACGTTTGTTTGTTTGTTTTTACATCATGACTCCTACAGGTCCACGCGGCATCGGAGCTACACGCACCAACAATCGTGTGGTGGTCGTCCAGGATGGCGCATCCCATGTGAAGGTGTTCAACAGCGACAACACGCTGGCCTACGAGTTCCTAACGGTGCCACCGAGTGAGGATGGTAAGACCGCAGTTGACCTCCGGAGTGTAGCTATCAAGAATGATGGTACCATCGTAGTAGGTGATGTCAAGAGGCTGGTGTTGACTGAACACAGCCCCACAGATGGTGAGCTCCTACGTACCATACCAGTCGAGGTTAAACCTCACTATCTGGCTGTGGACAGCAATGATAAAATTGTCATTAGTTCATGGCCACAGACAGTAAATGTTGCTGATGGCAATGGTACTACACGGCGCACCATCAAACCTACCATTAATGGTCAACCAGTAGAGTACTGCAATGGTGTGTACACTGATAGCTCAGGTATCTATGTTGCGATGTATAATGGTGATGATGACACAGGTCATATCCACCACTATGACCCTCAAGGTGGATTTCTTAAATGCATTGCACAGGGTCTGCACTATCCCAAGGGAATTACATTCACATCAGATGGGCAGCTGGCAGTGGCTGACTACTACTCAGTCAAGATGTATCACCAGGTGTGATGCGACATTGCAAGCAAACATGCCGATTGTTATCGTTGATGGAAAAAAACCCACAAACAAACATGAAGAGCTTCGTTTGACAATGGAATAAAAGTCACATATACCAATAAAACAAGTGATAGCTTGAAATACGGCGTAAGATTATTACCAGCTTGTAAATATCAACATATTTAATTTAAAAAAATTAATCAAAAAATGCGAATTTCAGAGTTGCTCTAACAGTGAAAAACAAACCACTCAAAAAGTGTGAATTAACTCACTCTTGTAAAAGAGCCATTTTGGTGGCAACTTTCACTATTTGACATTTACACATTACTTTTTTACATAAAGGAAGTATAATTTGTAAGAGACAAATTAATTTGAAGAAACGTACATAAATCAATGACTAAATTCGGTGCGTGTGTGAATATTACAATTAGTTTCTTTAGAATTTAAGGTTGATGACCTATCAATATAACGATTAACCTTGTCGAGTTAACTTATATTTTTTTTAAAGCCATTTTGGCGTTATATAATATAATTAATAATTTGGTAGACTGCGTCTTTGTTTTGGGACCACTGTTTTTGTTCTGCTATGTTCCAATCGCGAAAAAGAAAAGAAAGCAAAACACGCATGCAAGCTTACACTACCCTGTCTAAAAACTGAAAGACACAATTGTGTAGGCAACAAATTTCACCGCTAATGACTTTACTAGCCTTAAGTAGACTGCAGCGTGAATTTCAGACCCCATGAAATCCGGACTCATTGGTAGTATTGCGCATGCTTAAGTGGAGATAATTGGGAGTGTAACCTGTCACCTGAGAGGGTTTAACCAATAATAGGAAAAAGGGTTCGATTTTCATAGGAGTGTGATTTTCATATGACACCGGCTACTTCCACTGATTTCAATTTCAATATTAGTAGTGGTTCTTATGTCCAAAAATCGGCTCAGGTGTTTTCTAAGACCAAGAAGCGATCTAAATACAGTTTTGGAATGCTTGGTGGTTCCATTTCACTGATTTATATGTTTCCAAAATTTCTTTCAGGGGTTTTGTCATTTTCTATGGCTATTTTTGGAATAAAGGGGGCAAAAAGTGAAAACCGCTGTATATTCACGCAAACATGAACACCAATTACTGATTTTTAATTCCTCACGGTGAGTTAAATCTGAGCAAATTTCCACAATGTTTTTTAAATGATATTAATAATGTTTTATGTATAATACTACCTCTTTTAAATTAACAAGCCACACCTCTTTTAGGGGTTTCCTGATTGTAAGTACATGTACATGTAAATGTAGTACGCATTTTTCAGCGATTATCAGTGCACGTGTTTTGGGTTCAAACCAGTTTGAACTTTTAGACCTATGCCTTGCAAACATTTGACACCATTTTAACGAGAAATTTGTTGTGGGCGTGGCTTTTAAATCAACAAACCACGCCCCTGTAGGGGGTTCCCTGATTCTAAGCAGTCCGCATTTTCCAGCGATTATTGTTGCTCGTGTTTTGGGTGCAAACTAGTTTGAACTTGTAGACCAATGCCTTGCAAACATTTGACACCATTTTAATGAGAAATTAGTTGTGGGTGTGGCTTTTGAAAAATCTGACATTTTCTATTGACCTTAAATATGAAAGCTCGCGCACTGTATACAAAAGCAGACGTGTTTGTACATTTATATGAAGAAGTATAGGATATGAATGTATTGTGAATAAAAAGAGCTTAATTTCATTCGGTAAAATAATTGCATGATTCATATCATTTGTAGGTTCTTATGCCCCCATCACACCAAACTAGTTCTGACTACGTTCTTGACAATGTTGCCGAACGGGCTCAAACTGTGTGCGAACGTAGTAGCAACTGTTTACGAACTTCATGGACGGTCTCATCAGACGGAAAGGGTGCTCCAGAACTTTAAGTCTACTCAACATTTTCTGGCGGCCATCCCGTTCTGCAAAACGCGCTGGGTATTTATAGCCGTCGGGCCAGGACGCGAATTACGTTCACTGTCTGTGAACGAAGGACGTATCAGGAACGAGATAGAACAAGTTCAGAACGGGTTTGGACTGCTTGGAAACGTCCGCACGAGGTGAACGGGCAATTTTACCCGATCTTAACTTGATACCAACGGACTGCGCACGGGTTAAAGACAAGATGGACATATTGAGGACTGTTCCTGAACGAAGTAGCATCGTATTTATGACATTATTTGGCCAAAATTACGCGTTCTACCCCAAGCACAGCCCGTTTTACGATTTTTGTTAGGACGAAGCAGGACATTTTGAGAACTAGTTTGGTGTGACGGAAGCATTGCCTAGCAACTTTTTACCGATGTGTATTTTTACCTTGACCCTTTCAATTTGTCACCCTTTATGGACTTGTAGTTGTTTTGTTTGCTTTTGAGTATATTTTTTAAAGAGACCCTTTCAGCTGTTGCTGTTAATCATTGTTTTTTGTATGCCAACTAAAACAAAATTAAGGAATCGAAATGCTTTGACCCATACGCATTTCTTAATATTTATGCTGACCTCATACTTTTAATGCCAAAATAAGGCTTTGGGCGGTAAATTGAAGATAGTGGCTATTACTCAATGATGATCCAAGTACATGTACTGATAATACAAGGTTAAGATACCTGTTATAACAAGGTAATTGTAAAGTCCCAAAGGACCTTGTTATAGGTGTTTGTAGTCGCAGGTTTAAGCCCCTTTCCCACTTTGACGAATTTGAAGGCGAATGTCGTGGTCAAACGACAAGAACGTGCCACGAATTGGCCTGGCACGATACAGCCACGACACTGGCAAAATGCCAACACGAATTTGCTTCGACCTTCGACGAATAATATGGAGATACCTCCATAATGGCCTAAAATTAGGACAATTTCATTACGAATTTAATAAGAGCCAAGACCGAATGTAATGCGAAAATCCCGAACAATCCCGAGCTAATAAGCCGATTTCAATCTTAACCGCAAGATTCATAAGAACGACACCAAATCCAGACGATCAAGATATATACAACGATCCAGACAAGAGCTCATCGTCAGTCAGTTCCAGTTTGCCGAGCAGAGTAGATAATCACATCAATTATTTGGCAGTTCTGGTTTATTTAGTTACTTCTGGACTATTCTGGATCAATTCGTATTAAATTCTGCTTGATTTTTGGTTACTCATATTTAATTCCTAGGAAAATCTGGATAATTCGTCATTATTCTGATTCATACTTGCTAAATTATTATATTATTCTTACTTATTCTTAACAAAATCTTGGAGTATTCGTAAAAGTTATTCTTATAATATTCGTACAGTTCTTGTTACCTTCGTAATGGTTCGGCATGATTATGAACTGTTACGAATATCCCGAATCGTCCCGAATCGAAAATTTGTCTGGTTCGTAGATAATTCTTATAGGTTTCTTACAGTTCTTAAATGACTCTTAGTGGATTCCTAATCATTCGTACAGTTCGCGTGAGTTCGTCGAGCCGCCACGAAAGTTTTTGTTTGGCAAAAACTTTCGTGGGAGGGTTAACGAATTTCAATTTCGTAGATGTATCGTAACAGCTTCGTAACCCTTTCGACCGTAACAGCTTCATAATCGACTATTTCGCATTCTGGGCTATTCTTGGTCATTCGTGTCTCCCTCAAATTCGTGGACCCACGCCGAAAACATCCCGAAATAGGCACAACTGTCCCAAATGTAGTACGAATCAACTACCAATCCTTTCGTGACCCAAGCATATGCCGAAATGCCACGAACAATGCCGATTATCGTAAACTATTCGTAGACAAGTCGTAGTAGTCGTAACTTATTCGTCGGTCGTTGTGGATTCGTACATGAATTCGGCATATTCGTAAGTGAGTCGTACCTTATTCGTACCAATCTTGCATGATTCTTTAAAATCGTACCTTTTCTTTTAACCCATTCTTGACATTCGGTATATTTTTCAACCCGATTAGTCACGAATTATCGTAAGTCTTTCGTAATTAAGTCGTAACACCTTCGTACCTCCTCCCGAATCTCCACAAAACTTTACATTTTTTTCCGAATCGCCACGAATTTCGGCAATGTCCGGTTCGGCACGAAGATATTGGGGGTCACGAAATACAAGCGACTATCGAAATGTTGTGTGTATAAACCATATGGCGGCACGTCGTCTCAGCTTTTTGAGGTCTAATTTGCCCTTTCAAGCTATCAATCGTGCTATTGTTGTCTTGCCTTATTCAACAACACCAGCTGGTTTCTGGGTCTCTGACCTATGATAAAGGGCTGTGTGAACATATAAAGCCGTAAAACCAAAACAGCTTGGAGTATACACGAAATACAAGCGACTATCAGGTGTGTCATAAAACACATAAAAAGGTCAAAAGAAATAATTCCTCCCTGGGAAATTTGCATTTTTCTGGAAGACAGTTAGTCTCCTTAACCTGTTACAAAAATGTAAAATGTAGTCTGAAACGTTACACATTTATTGTGCAATAAAGTTTCACCCAACAGTTAACCTTCGCCTTGAAATGCTGCCATTTGTTAAATGTGATGACCAATACAAAATGACACTTTCTTGCATAGGGACTGGACAAATGGAGAAAATCATGTTTTTACATAATTTTTTAATATTCTTTCCTTACTTCAATTAATTTTCCTAAAGTGTACAGATGTAAACATGCATTTAATGTTTTTGTTTTTGTTTTTAATTTCATTACTGAAACGAAAGAACCCCAAAACACAAGTTTCCATTTCCACAAAACCTTTATGCTTTAACAAAATTGTTTTGCTTGGGTGACTCTAATTTACTGTACTTCGTAAATTTAGAAAATTAAAAACAAAAACAAGAAAATGGAGAATTATGGAGATTATAAAGATATATAAGTTTATATATGAATGTGGGCCACACCCAAAACTGGAACATGGGAGAATTATATTTAAATATATATAGCAAAAATGTCGCCAAAAAGATGAGCTTTTGGACAATGTCCTAGCTTGGGTTGGACCATGGAGGAATAAGAAGGAATGGTTGGACAAACCATAGCTCCGTGAACAAACCAACCAACTAACATTCTTACACAAGGTCATTAACAACATCATCCATACTGCAATAAAAGGGTAATTGGCAATAGAGGAGACATTACTGCCAATTCAATAACCACATGTCCACCAGGCGCGGGATTATTTATCGAACCTCGATATGCCAGGTAGTCTTAGTATCATACATTAGTTTAACGGAGCTACCTCTGATACCAACGAGTGGCTAGATGGGCGCCAGGCGGGTTCAGGTTGTCTTCTGCGGATAACACCAACGTCCGGCCTCCGAGTCGCTCTCCCGCTGTGCGAGTATAGAGACCATGAGAGGGCTTCATGTGCATGGAGAAATTGAACGGGTGCGGGTCGCAAACTGGGGTTCCATGGATTGATAACCCTTTGTTGTCAGTATTATGTTATGCCAAAAATTAGACACAGCAGATCCTCCGATCCGATCCTCCTCCCTTCCTTTTTACTCACCTCTTTTCCCCCACACCCAGTTGTTTTTTTATTACTCATTTTACCCGGGGGGCACGTGCCCCCCCCCCCCCCCCCCCCTGGATTTGCGCCGGCACCCCAACCCATCCCCCATCCCATCCTATCCCATTATATACCTCATCCCATCTTCTCCCCATCCCATCCCCCACCCCATCCCCTATCCCATCCATATCCCACCCACTGACCTCTACACCTGGACGGATCGTTGCCCATATTCTGCCGTGCTAACGCTTGAAGTGCAACATGGCGGACCCGAGACGAAATGTCAAGGTGTAGAGGTCAGTGATTTACTCTGTACATTTGTTATTTATAAACATTACGTCATACGTACTGTACCCACTGACCTCTACACCTGGACATTTCATTGGCTCACAGAGTGACGTCGTGGATCCGTCATGTTGCGCTTGTTCGATTCGCGCCGACTTCAAGCGTGAATGAGCAATCCGTCCATGTATGGAGGTCAGTGATCCCACCCCATTCCATATCCTTTCCCAACCCGATATAGACCAAGAGCTAGTTGAGATTTATTTGACAAATTTGTTACAAAAGCTTTGATGGCTGAGTGGGGAACAGCTACCTACCCTGTCTCCAAAAAGTCTTTTCTTAAGTTTGGCAAGTTCTGGGTGGGGTGGGGGGTACCCCTCAAAGTACCCCAAAATTCAGTTTTATTTGACAAAATTGTTACGAATCTGAAAACACTTGGCCAATGTTAAGTAAGGTCCATATATCCAGAATCGCCAACTTAAGACAAAATTATGTTCTGGAAAGGTCGCTTAAGACAAGACACTAATTAGTGCTAATTAGGGTTTTATTTGACAATTTGTTTACAAATATGAAACCACATGGGAAATGTTAAGTAAGGTCCACACAACCAGAATCACCAACGTAAGACAAAATTATATTCTGGAAAGGTCACTTAAGACAAGGTCAAAGGTCAATTTGCACCAAATGGCCTTTCATACAAGTTTGTGTGAGATAATCCAAAACCACATGAAAAATGTAGAATTTCATCCACATGTACAAAATAACCAACTTAAGATAACATTAGGTTCTGGAAATGTCACTTAAGACAAGACGCTGATTAGTGCTAATTAGGGTTTATTTGACAAAATTGTTACAAATCTGAAACCACTTGGAAAATGTTAAGTAAGATCCATACATCCAGAATCACCGACTTAACCCACCTATAGGGCAGTTGCCATATAATTGTCTGACCTTTCAAAACCTTTCAAGTTTCCTGGACTGAAAGGTTTTGAAAGGTGTGAAAACTGTCTGACAAAAGGGACATATGAAAGGTTTTGAAAGGTAAAACAACTCTTTGAACAAACTGGTGTAAGACAAAAAATACTTTTCAAGTTTCTTGGACTGAAATGTTTTGAAAGGCGAGAAAACTGTCTGAAAAAAAGAAACATATGAAAGATTTCTAAAGGTAAAACAACTTTCTGATCAAACTGGTGTGAGAAAAAAATACCTTTCAAACGGTTTTGAAAGGTGTAGTAGTGCAGTAGCAACAAATTCTGGAGCGTTTCGAAAGGTTCATATTTTGTCAAGTAAGCAGATTTTGAAAGGTTTTGAAAAGTAAAACCATAGAAGGAAATTCTAGAAAGGTCACTTAAGACAGAACAAAGGTCACTCATTCATACAAGTTATGTTTGAGATAGAACCTACAATAACCAAAACCAAAACGAAAATGTACCGTGACATGTAGTTTGGTATTACCGTTTGTTATACTGTTATAAAGGTGCATCAGGTGCACCACTAACTATGTTCTTTGCCTGGAGCAGGTAGGTCGCCTTAAAGATGGACTACAACGAAAACTCACACATTAAATTTATTATCGGACCTTGTTTATGTTGTGTTCAGGTAACACTTTATTGTTACGGTCATGTTTTTCTCTAAATAATTTTGTTGCAATTTGACCGACAAAATTAGACCTCGATTCTTCGAGGTTCCCGGCAAAGATCCACTGAAAACCACAATGAAATCCACGATATAGTATACCAGCGGACTTGTAAACCAGCGAAAAGTGATGACGTACTACCCATGAGCAACCGAGAGTAAACAAAAGACGCCATGTTATTCCGTGTGTATTATGTATGCGTTTTCATGCAGAGGCATGAAGTTTTTACGAATCTTTTTTGTATAGTGTATCACTATCACTCAGCTACAATAATGCCAACTTCATGTGTTGTTGGTGGATGCACGAGAAATTGTTCGAAGAATCCAGAGATTCATTTTGTGCAATTTCCGCGGGATCCTGCGTTATCAAAGGAATGGGTGAAGTTCGTAATTACACGAAAGGATTTCACCTTCTCGGAAAGAAGTAGGTCTTTGATTTGTTCAGCACATTTTTCAGAGGACTGTGTTGAACCTTCAAGTGCTTTGAAAAAATCACTGGGATTGACAACAGTTTCGTTTGAAGCCTGGATCGATCCCCACATTGAAAGCGCCAAACATCGAGATAATTCGTACTAGTACTACCACCAGGCCTACTGCTTCTACGTCGGCCGAGTCATCGGCAACCGCCGGGTCTGCCGTGGCCGCAGAGTCATCAGCAGGTGAGCTCCCCTCGTCTGGTGAGCTCCCCTCATCGCTAGAGCTGCCATCACTGTCCTCAGACTGGCGGAAGTACCTCCACAAAATGCCTCTTCCTCATCTATACTGTGGTCTTCCCAATACTCGCTGCTATCGGACATTTTTCGCTGTTTTTCGGTCGAAAATAGTTGTACCAAAATATAGCCTAGCTTGTCCGCTGTTATTCCGCATTGCATGGTACGGTAAAAATGCACGCACACGATCGACCCGAGTAAATCGTCATGGGTAGTACGTCACACACAAAGTATGAATTATTCATGAGTTAAGGGCTTTTGCTGAAACTGAGTTTTTCTGGGTCGAAGAACGCCGATCAATTTTGGTTTTTTTTGCATGAAGGAACAAGTTTTATTGAATACTAATGATATATTAGTAATCATTATACATTTCTCGAACAAAAACAGCAACACAGCCTTTATCATTATTCCGTTGTAGTCCATCTTTAAGAAGATACAGTAGTCTCGCATATGTACTCCGCCGCGGCGATTGGCGAGAATTGTCTGCGGCTATTGTTCGATGGGAATGAATGACATATCGATTGGAATTTGAAAATGTTTGGGCGATCGCCACGGCGAGACTGCTCTATTTTGTGCGTTGTGTTGAAGGAGAGTTTAATTGAATTTAAGAAACATAGATTCTGAAGAGTCGGTTTCAATTCACACATTGCCAATTATTATTGCAAAGGCCGTGCGTAATTAATTATATGTTTCAGGTCCAGAGCGTGCATATATTTTGGCCTCTCAGCTTACAAACAACTCAAATGGAAAATGCACACATGTAGCTCGTCTATTTTTCGGGATTTTGAACATTTTCAACACAAACCTTTAACAGTTAATTTACGATTTCTACAAAACATGAACAATAGAAATGTACTATGTTGAAAAACAAGTTTGCTCACCAATTTTATGGAACCACGGGATCCGAAACATATAATTTATTACGCACAGCCTCACTAAAACATAGATGCATAATATAATCTATTATCAGGAGTCCAAGTTGTGCATTGCATCTGTAGTCACTTTGACTACCATAAATATTAAGTACACTTCACCAATTCCAGTATTACGGTAATAGTTTAACCCCAGTAGGTAGTGCAGTCTCGAGACGAAACCTACCCATGGTCTGAGCGAACTGCACCTGACGAATCTCGTTTTTGAGACATTTTTGTTCTGGTTTCCTTGTTCAAATTTACTAAAATAGACTGGGAAGAACTTTTACACGCCGCATCTTTAATACCTATACTAACCTGAACTCAGTAAATAATTATAATCATAGAACTGTCGGTATATCGCGTGCATTTTTAATTGTTACTGTAAGTGCCATTTCTCTACCGTGCGAGTTATATGGCGCCCTCGCTCGTTTCGGGGGTGTTAGGGTCGGGTTTTTTGACATTGGAAAAGTTAGCGTCACCTAGGAAGGTTCACAAGTTTTTAACCGTCAATCGTCGTCAATCGTCGTCAATCGTCGTCAATCGTCGTCAATCGTCGTCAATCGTCGTCAATCGTCGTCATATGTTTACCATTGGACTATACTTTTTGGAACAGTAATTAAAGGACTCAAGTTAAAGTTATAAGAAGTGTTCATCTGAGTCGTGAGTACTGAGTTATTACCAACAGAAAGTGGATTACGACTACGAGTTAAGAACCTGGAAATTTAGGTACTAGTGACGCTCAACAAAAACGGAGTATTGGGCTCCCACATCGTTAAAAACTTTGTGAAAAATCGTCGTAAATTCTACATTTGCTAGAGTCATCGTGTAAAGACACCTTGACCTACGTAAGCTATAACAAAGGAAGGGACAAGCCCGATATGGATTGTAACGTAGAACTGTGCTTGAGCAACTTTAGGAAGCATTTTCAGTACGATTTACCAGAATTTCGTCGGTAATATTCGTGCCCAATTTCGAGCCCAAAACTGCGATCGTAGCCCAAAGCGACGCCCAAATATTCGTTGGATTATAGAGGGCGCTGTTCAACCTTTACAGGCGGCACCAACGCTCGCTGTAAATGAGTAAATTAGCACCGTCGAAGTACAAAACGAAGAAAGATGAGTGAATTAAAAGATAGTTTGGATAGTTTGTCTCGTGCATCGTCACATGGCAGCAAAGTGTCATCCAAGACTAATTCAAGTGTTCACACAGATGCAGAATTCAAAAGAGCCAAACTCAAATGCCATCAAAAGGCACTTGAAAAGAAACAGGAGCTTGAAGAGAAAGAACTTAAGCTACGACAAGAAAAGGAACGTCTCAACTTAAACATAGAAATAGAAATCGAAGAGACAAAACTGGCCATACTTGAGAGAATCGAAAAGGACTCGATCAAGACTCGTGCGTCTCTTGACTTTTGTGATAACGACAAGCGGCCAAGCGATGCGGTCAAAGACTGGTTAGCAGAGCATAATGAAGTAGGCCCACCTCAACTCACCCCTCACTTTTCGGCACAGCCGCAAAAAGAACCAAGGGAACAGGAATCTCATTGGTTGAGGCCTAACCAGTTGTTTCATGATGATGCGATAAAGCCACCAGACCAGTTTAAATACACGCAACCACAAGAGTCGCAAGTATGCCCAGGACAAAATGGAAGAAACCTGAGTCAAGCTGATGCAACAAACACCACAGGTATGCTAAATGTTATGAAGCAACAGGGCGATCTAACTAAACTGCTCTTGGAGGCTCAGGTAAAATCTACTTTACCACGCAGAGCTATACCAGTGTATGGCGGCGACCCCTTGGATTACGCAAGTTGGCTCACTGCGTTTCAACACGGGATTGAAGAAAAAACTACAAATGACAGAGAAAGGCTCTACTTTCTCGAGCAGTACACTACAGGTGCACCTAAGGCTCTGGTTCGTAGTTGTATGCAACTACCGTCAGACAAGGGTTACATGGGTGGATACAGGGGGGGGGGTCCAAGGGGTCCGGACCCCCCTTTTTTCTTGAGTGAAAAAAACGAAAAAAAAACAAAAAAACGAAAAAACAACAACATGTATTTCACCTAACAAGCAACGTACATACATGTACACCTGAGACCAGTATACCTAAAGGGATCGGAAGCAGAGGCCAATTACCACTTATTCACCACGCTAGCTACCCTACGGCATTGTTATGTTAATTATGCTGATCGATCGTTGCCGATCGACATGTACTTCCGTGTTTACGATGTCAGCGTCCACTGCGCATGCGCAAATCAATTACGATCGCCTTTTAATTGACCTTTGACTTTTTTGACAGCATCATCGCATTTCGATATAAACATTGACACAATCTCCACGTCTCTTTATAAATGCTTTTTACATTCAATTTAAGACAATCAAGAGCTCGGAAATGAACGACGAATTTGTTAGTTGGGATAGTTTAGATCTTGATGAAGTGTTGGGAGAAACAGACTGGACTGATGCCGAGGAGGAAGAAATTTGGGGAGAAAATGAGAGCGAGTGGGAGAGTGACAGCGACGACGATACAATTCCAAATTCGGCAGCAGCAACGCGACCGCCGGAGAAAAAAAACTCAGAAAAGGAAAATAGACCACCAAAAAAGCAGTCAAATAATGGCACTTTCTACAAATGTCCACTTTGTTCCAACCAATATAAGTCATCATCGGGGTTTAGAGGGCATGTTTTGAAAAAACACAACAGAGGAGACTTGAAAGGTACATTTTTTAAAATAAGCTTATTAAACTTTTCCTGACAAAACCATGAAAAACGCGACACATTTGGATCGATTATGTTTCAGACCAGGACAGATTAAACTAACCAGAGACCATGAAATCTGCAACCAATCCAAACTGGTTCAAGCCCTTTTTAAAGTGATGTTTCATCGGAACAGTTGTGAACTTAACTAAATACAACACCCATGGACCATGAAAATCCGAGGACATGTTCGGAACTTTCTATAAAACTAAAACTGATTTATTTATAGTTTATTTATTCTTGCAATTTCTCTTTTCATTTAACAGCTTATCAGAATCGTCATCTAACTCCAGAGACGGACAGTAACGACAAAGTTTTGCCAGCAGTACCAGACGCCAAAGAGCATATACCAGATATAGTTCGAGTGGCCCTTGACGAGATAGCAAATGACAAGTTCCATGCATTACCAACATCTCGTCATGGCAAGACATTGATAAAAGCAGCACATCAAATGCTACATGCAAATGTTATATTGGCTTCATTCTTGCTGACGTTTATTACACCGCTACTATAAGGTCTAGGTCTAAGATCTAAAATAGCCATGCCAATCCGACACGAAACAATAAAAATGGACACAAAGTCTTAACATTGGACGATTATTATTGGTAACAATGTGATTTATTTTTAATATCCAAAATAACCCTATTTTAGTGATAAATTTCAATTTTTAGGGATGTTTGATGGACATTCTAAAGCAATCTTTGCATTAAATTAAATATTTTTCATTAGATTTAGAGCAAAATAAAAAATAAATACATTGGATTTTTGCGTAATCATTCTTAGATTTGAATACAAAATCAAGCCTTTTTGATTCATAAATGTTGGATTTCTTAATTTTGAACCAAAAAGCCTTATTTTCGTGTCAAAATTACAAATTACTGGGGCAGTTTTATGGAATTTCTAGAGCAATACATGCATGAATTGTTATCACTAGAACATAATAACAACATTACATTAGATTTTCACTTTATTTTATTTTTTAGAATTTCAATAGTGCGATCCAGTTTTACAAAATTACGTTTAATTTCATTGAAATGTAGCTTTTGAAACAAAAAAACCTTATTTTTGTGATAAAATAACAACCTTGTGGGAAGTTTAATGGACATTCTAAAGCAATCTATGCATGAAGTGTTATCATTGGAACACTATTATCAACATTACATTACCATTTTGCTTTATCATATTTGTTTGGACTGAGGGAAAAAATCGCTGTCTTTTTGATTCACGGAAACATTGAATTTCTTTGAATTTCTCTTTTTAACCAAAAAAGCCATATATTTGTGACAAAATAACAACTTTGAGGACAGTTTTATGGAAATTCTAAAGCAATCTATGTATGGAGTGTTATAATTGGAACACTATAACAACATTACATTACACTTTTGCTTTATCATATTTTGTTGAATTGAGGGCAAAATCGACGTCTTTTTGATTCACGGAAACATTGAATTTCTTTGAATTGTAGCTTTTTAACCAAAAAAGCCATATATTTGAGACAAAATTATAACTTTGATGGAGGTTTTATGAAAATTCTAAAGCAATCTGTGCATGAAGTGTTATCTTAAGAACACAATAACAACAAAACATTAGACTTTTTCTTCATCATATTTGTTTGAATTGAATGCAAAATGAAGCCTTTTTGATTCATAAGAATGTTGTATTTCTTTGAATTTAGCTTTTTTTGTCAATTTTCGTACATTTTGAGTTTGAAAATGGAGACTTCAGAATTATTATTTCTTTAGGAGTAAAAAAACTTTACACGGCTTACACTTTAAAAACTAAGCTTAAATTGAAATGTTATACTGTACTTAATCCGACAAGCCGTGAATTGAAGGACAAAACGGGTCACTTTTCATATTTTTTAGGCGAAAATGCTTGTCTTCCGAATTCGACAGACACGTATGCATCCTTCATGTTGTTACGAGTGCACGAATTGCCATCAAGTTTCGCCTCATTTTCATCGTTATTCATTTTTGAAAACAAAAATAATTTTATATTAGCGCAACGGAATGTATGATTAAATTCTTACCGTTATTTCTGTTAAAAACGAAAGGCTAAAAAGGGATGATTTTGACGTTGTATTTCTGCGGCATTTTGTGTAGCATTCGTTCTGAAGTATCGATGAAGCAAAGATGGCGTCGCTCAGCAACACGAACAGCGCCACTCCGGTGAAACTACGCCAACCCCGTATCGAACACGGTTTGCGATCGATATGCCTAGACAATAGGTTTTTGGCCTGCTTCCGATCCCTTTAGGTATACTGGTCTCAGTGTACACGCACACAGTCGTGAACCACATAACGACCGAGGATCGATATTGTGTTTTCCTTTCTTCCTTTACTTAACCCAATCCCCATTGCTTTGCCATTGCACCGTCGATCGAGGACAGAATTCGGACAAGCAAACCGCGATCGAGGATCCTTTGTTCCCTTTGTTCTCTTTTGTGTTTCGATCCTCGATCGTAATGCAAGACAAGAACACGTTTGTTTATGGTGTAAATCGAGGAGTTTCCTTTGTTCCTCTCGAAAATTTCCTTTGTTTGTACTCTAACGTTTTTCGACGGCTCTCATTGGTTTTGTACACGAATCTCAATCGAGGTCGTCCTCGATTCTAACCCTAACCCCAATTCACCTTCGTGTCGCCAGGTATGTGTCCTCGATTTACACCATAAACAGACGCATGCATACATACGTGTATTATTCTCAAACCACACACACAAAATAACAATCATATAGACTATGATTTGACTTTTTTGGCTTAGTTTTTCGAGCCGCTAGTTTGTTTATTCCTTCTTATTGCATTTCAGGCAATTACATATTTTAATTTTTTTAACGCTTTCATAAGCTTGAACGGGGCAGGCTTGCCCCAAATGCCATGCTTGGCTCACCACTGGGCCCATTTACTTGGCAGACTTGCCAATAAAAACACTGGAATTTCACCGTTTGAAGTGACGGTTGAGTAGCCCCAGCAGAACGAGTGCAATAGGCGCTAACCACAGTGTTTATATATTTGTCACGTGACCTAAATTTAAGCTAAATTTATGTAAATTACTAAACACTAAAATGGAACAAACACGCCGCTTTTTCCACCGTTTGTAGAGACGGTCGGAATAAATCCCGCTAGCACAAGCGGGCGTTTGGCGTGTAGTTTTTTAAAGATTAAACACAACTTGTAACATTTTATTTTAACATACAACTTTAAATTAAACTTACTTAATAACTATTAGGGCTTGTAATTTGTTTATTATTTTAAATGGAGTCATTGCCGGTCGCTCCCAGCCAAATCCTGCCTATGTTAAGTATGCCTAAGGTTTATGACCAATTAACCGTTACCTCATTTTACACGTAGTGTGAGTCAGTGTGCGCTGTTTTTAAATCCAAACTTCCAATACCGGTATCCATAATATACTCCTCTGGTCAAAATTTATTTCAAGTTATCATTCCAGCTAAAAATTGTAAATATTAGATTTTAAAAAAAAATGGTATAAAAATTAGGCTTCATATTGCCACAACATTAACAAAAAATAGGTAGAAATTGGCCTCAGATTGCGCCAGAGAGCACCTAATAAACCAAAAAAATTCAGGGCCCTTAAGCGGGCCCGGAACCCCGGCCGCAGGGACTTCGCGCTACGCGCTCGTGATGTGCGCTTCGCGTACATGCTTCCCAGTTACATGTACTTTATTGTTACACACCCACATTTTTTTTTAAACACCCAATTCAAAAAATACGGCCTAAGACCTTGGGTGGACCCCCCCTTTAAAAAAATCCTGGATCCGCCCATGGGTTATCAGCAGGCCAAAGAGCTGTTGAAAAAGAAGTACGGCAACAAGTATCGTATAAACGAAGAAATGATGCGAAAAGCCAGAGAATGGCCTGAAATAAATATAAAAAAATCGAAAGCATTGGAGAAATTATCTTTGTTTCTCCATGAATGCGCTAACACTGTGACTTCACTGGATATCAAAGGCGAGTTGGACTACGCTGCTAACATCAAGACACTGGTAAATAAGTTACCATACAACTTGAGGGACAAGTGGAGACACAAGGTGGACTACATAGAGGAAAATCAACAAAGAAGTACCAGTTTCAAGGACTTGGTAGAATTTGTAGACAGACTAGCAAGAGTCGCATCAAATCCAGTGTATGGAGAAATCACTACAACGAAAGACGATAAGGGATACAATAAGTATCAAAGCGAATTCAAAAAAAATACCAAAAGCTCCAGCTTTGCAACAAACGTCGCTTCCCCGAAAAACCAGGCGTATCTATACAAAACCCCATCCAAGGATGGTACTCCTGACGCATGCATCTTCTGCAATGAAAAGAATCACTCCATAGCAGTATGCAGAAAACTCGATGCCAAGAAAAACAAAGACAAAATTGAGTTTATGAAGATAAAAGGTCTTTGTTTCGGCTGCCTGAAGAAAGGTACCCACATCAGTAAAGACTGCACCAGGAGACTGACATGTAATAAGTGTGGACGGCAGCATCCAACAATTCTCCATCGTGATGGCGAGGAAAGTAAAGATGTTTCCTTTTCGCAGATGGCAACGCCTAATAAGTCGAATGAAGCCAGTAAGACAACCACAAGTAACGCAAGTCGTAGTCATACTGGGGCCGGCGACGGCGAATACCGACCAGCGGTCATACCAGTCATGGTTCAAGCGAAAGAATCTGGAAAGACTGTTAAAACGTATGCCTTTCTCGACGAAGGAAGTGACTCGGTATTCTGCTCAGAAAAACTTCGCAAACAATTGAATATGAAAGGTCGGAAATCAAAGCTCTGCATCCAGACAATCACAGAACGTACGCTGGTAGACAGTTTTGCGGTAAGCGGCCTAGAAGTATCGGACATGGAGCTAAGAATCACGGTTCCTCTACCAGAAGCATATACCCAAGATGCAATACCAGCATCGAAGGAAGATGCCGTAGTCATGGCAGACATCGAAGAATGGCCATATCTTTCGGATGAAATCCAAATACAAGAAGGGTTAGAAGACGACGAAAAAGTTCATGTCGGCCTACTCATTGGCAACAACGTTCCTAAGCTCCTGGAACCATTAAAAGTCATCAACAGCCAAAATGACGGACCTTACGCATGCCAGACTTTGCTTGGATGGGCAGTTTATGGCCTTCCAAAGAAGCAGTCCTTATCGACGAGCGAAACTCGTAAAGTGTCCTCGCACAGAATAATAGTCGCTGATCTTGAACGACAGCTACACCAGATGTACAACCAAGACTTCAATGAAAAGGTCATTGACGATGAACCCCAGAAGTCAGTGGAAGACAGAAAATTCTTGCGGCTGGTTGAAGAAACTGTGACTTTCGAAGACAGTCACTACACGATCGGACTTCCCAGAAGAAATCCGGAAGTGAAGATGCCGGACAATAGACCCTTAGCTGAGGAACGAGCAGCCCATCTGAAGCGGAAGCTCAACAGAAATGAAGCGTTCTGCGATGAGTACAAGAACTTCATGGCGGATATGACAAAGAATGGGTATGCCGAAGAGGTACCGCTCAAGGAGAAAAACCCCAACGATGGTTGTAAATGGTACCTGCCCCATCACGGAGTATATCACCCGCAAAAGCAAAAGCTAAGAGTAGTGTTCGACTGCGCGGCGAGATATCATGGTACGTCACTTAACGACCAACTCCTACAGGGGCCGGATTTGACAAATTCACTGATTGGCGTCCTTACAAGGTTCAGACAGGAACCTGTAGCAATCATGTCAGACATCAAGTCCATGTTTTACCAAGTGAGAGTTCCTAAGGCTGATGCTGACCTGATGAGGTTCTTGTGGTGGCCCGAAGGCGACTTGAGCCTGCCGTTACGGGAATATAGAATGGTCGTACACACATTCGGCGCGACCTCGTCCCCGTCGTGTGCAAACTATGCATTGAGGAAAACGGCCGAAGACAACAGAGATAAGCATGGATCCAGAGTTACCGACACAATATACGACAATTTCTACGTGGATGATTGTCTGTGTTCGGTACCAACAGAAGTAGAGGCAGTGTCTCTGGCTAATGATTTTCAGAAGGTTTGTGCCAGCGGTGGGTTTCATCTCACGAAATGGATAAGCAACAGTCGAGAAGTTATGAAGAGTATCCCAGAAGCTGAAAGAGCCAAGCAAGTTAAAAGCCTAGACTTGAATCAAGACCTACCAGTGGAAAAGGCACTCGGAATGCTGTGGTCCGTGGAAAATGACTCCTTTGGGTACAAGATTGACCTGAAGCCACGGCCTTTGACAAGGAGAGGAATTTTGTCGACAGTGAGTTCTGTCTATGATCCTCTTGGATTCATAGCACCTGTCATCTTGCCAGCCAAACAAATACTACAAGACTTGTGCAGGCAATGCGGATGGGACGACCAGATCCCTAACCATAACCTGATCCAATGGCAGAGGTGGCTTTCGGACCTACCCAATTTATCCAACTTTGAGGTAGATAGATGCATCAAGCCGGAGAACTTCGGGGATCCTGAAAGAGTTCAAATTCACCACTTCTGCGATGCTAGCGAGATTGGCTATGGCACAGTCAGTTACATACGTATGGAGAATAACCGTGGCATCCACTGTTCTTTCTTGACAAGCAAATCAAGAGTAACACCTATCAAGCCAGTCTCCATACCAAGACTAGAGCTTACTGCCGCAACCGTAGCAGTAAGAGTGAACGCTATGTTGCAAAGGGAATTAAAGATCATAGTCGATGACGTTCACTACTGGACAGATAGTATGTCCGTGCTATGCTATATTGAGAGCACAACTGCACGATTTCAGACATTCGTAGCAAACAGAGTCAACGTCATCCGTGAAGGTTCTACACCGGATCAGTGGCATTATGTCAAATCAGCAGACAATCCGGCCGATGATAGTTCTAGAGGACTTTCTGTAGAAGCATTTTTGAGCTGCGAAAGATGGCTGAGAGGTCCACCATTTTTGTGGAAACCGGAGCATGAATGGCCTGTCCACGAGATAGAGAAGTCACAACTCAGGTGCTCGAGTACAGATCCAGAAGTCAAAGTAGCAGTGAGCAAAGTGCAAAAGGAAGTGGTTGTGGTACAAGACACAGTGGACAAACTTCTGAGTCATTACTCAAGCTGGTACAAACTAAAGAAAGCCGTTGGATGGATCCTTAAAGTGAAACAGAAGCTCTTGTCGCAAATCAAGATAAAGAAGTTGACAAATGGTGACAATCAAACAGAGATGAAGCATGCAATACAAGACACCAACACTGCTGTACATGTATATGCAGTTGCGAAGAACAAACAAGGAAACGAGGTGACAAAGAAGTCAGTGGAAAGCGAGATAAGGACTGCTGAAGAAAAGAAATTCAAAGGCAACCACGATGCAGGAGGTAGACGAAATGGGGTGCAAGCCAGTCCCATTGACCCTCTTACTGTAGACGAAATGCATGCAGCAGAGAGAGCGGTGATAGCGTATGCCCAAAGAAAAGCATTTCCACAGGAGTTCAGCTCTCTGAAGGAATCGCAAGCAGATTGGAGCAATGCTAATAGTAACAAAGATGGCCAAAGAAGACAACACACTTGCGTGAAGAAAATAAGCCACATATTCAGACTTCAACCGTTTATGAAAGATGGCGTACTGAGAGTGGGTGGACGCTTAGCCAAAGCAGCGTTACCAGAAGAAATCAAGTTTCCTACAATCTTGCCAAAAGAGTCACCCATCACAGAGCTAATCATGCGTGATGCGCATCAGGCAACTGGCCACGGTGGAAGAAACCACATGTTGGCTTTCGTTCGCAAGAAAATATGGGTGATAAATGCAAACACAGCAGCCAGAAAGGTTATTAGTAAGTGTGTGACATGCAGGAGACAAAAGGGTAAAGTTGGAGAGCAGCAGATGGCCGATCTACCAGCGGATCGTGTGACACCTGATGAACCCCCTTTCACCAGTGTGGGCATGGACTATTTCGGGCCCTTTGAAATAAAGAGAGGAAGGTCTTTGGTGAAAAGATATGGTGTGGTATTCACGTGCCTAGCTACCAGAGCCATTCATCTAGAGAAGGCGGATTCACTAGACACGGACAGCTGCATCGATGCCATCAGAAGATTTGTGGCCAGACGAGGTCAAGTTCAGGAAATCAGGTCCGACAACGGCACGAATTTGGTCGGAGCCGAAAGGGAGCTAAAGGCCGAAATACAAAGATGGAACCAGGCAAAAATCCACGGCTGCCTGTTGCAGAAAAACATCAAGTGGAAATTCAATCCACCGGCAGCTTCTCATTTCGGCGGAATATGGGAGCGCCAAATTAGAACCGTGAGAAAGATAATGACATCAACCATAAAGGAACAGACACTAACTGATGAAAGTTTGTGCACCTTTCTTTGTGAAGTGGAGGCTATTATAAATAGCAGACCAATCACTACAGCACAGAGCGACGCTGATGACTTGGAGCCGTTAACACCCAATCATTTGTTACTTCTAAAAGGCAAACCAAGTCTACCACCAGTCGTTGCAAAAGAAACTGGTCCATACGCAAGGCGGAGATGGAAACAAGTTCAGTATCTCGCAGACTTGTTTTGGAAGCGTTGGACAAGAGAGTACCTCTTGCAACTGCAAGAAAGACAGAAGTGGGTCCGACCAAGAGCTGACTTCAAAACAGGAGACGTGGTTCTCGTCGTAGACGGCTCACGACCAAGAAACACCTGGATCATGGGAAGGGTGATAAACACACTGCCAGACAAAAAGGGACTTGTGCGTCAAGTGGAAATACGTACAAAGTCATCTGTGTTGAGAAGACCAATCCACAAGCTGTGTCTGCTGCTAGGAGAAGGCGAATAAAGACATACTTATCTTCGACAGGTAGCACGATGTGGATGCCTAAAAGGACAAAATGTGGAGCTTGGATTCAATCGAAGCAACCTGTGAGATAGTTGCCGTCAACGTAGTGGACTGTTGCACACGTTACAATAAAGTGTAGTTGGTTACTGTGTTGCAGCGTTCCTGGGCGAGTCGAGGCGCCATAACCTCTTTTATCATTCAGGTCTAAGGGAAGGAAATGTCCCTAGACTACAGTTGCCATACTAACACTCAAATTGTTACAATGTGCACCCCTGCAAACTGAAGGGCGAACCAGTTGACTTTTCGTAGGAGACGAGGAGAAACGATCGATCCAGATGTGGCGACCAGAAGCAAGATATATCTAGAACAAGAGGAGCAGTTACTTGTCCCAAACGAGTTCATGCCAATCTAGGCTCGTATGAGAACAATGAGACAGTTGACTTGGATAAGCGAACATGATGATGATGCGTTTGACCTTGGAATACGCGGGTTCGACTTTCACCATCCAATGATTGTGTGACTAGCGCTGGCAGGGTCAAATGTTGCGTAATTAACTTTCGACCAAATTTACGATGTTTTTTCTTTTTTCAGTTCAGAAAATTGTTATTCCTTCTAGCCAGCAAGGAATCCGTGGCTAGTTTGTTCGTTGCTTAAACAAAAAATTGATGTTGAAGTGTGGGCGTTTTAACAAAAATCTTTCTTACACAGCCAATGTTATATCACACACTCATTTGGGTCAATCCTACATGCCAATGTGATATTTTATTTCGAACATTTTAGCGCTTGATGTCTAATTGTATTAATTAATCAAACAATGTACGCGTGTATATTAAAATGTTCAATTTGTTAAGACTCTAAACATGATATCGGACTCAGACACTGAAAATAAGTACGCCGGTCACATCAATTCATCTTTAAAAAGTTGTATTGAAGTTAACATAAATACAAGTACACAAAGTTAATGGAACATTAATCTTTCAGATTTATAAATAACTTGCAAATCACATTTGCCTGTACAATTTTTTAGAAAACGTTCGCAAAGATGTGTCTAGGACTTACAAGTTTTATTCAAATTGTTGTTTAAAGAGATTGTGCACCTTGTGATAAGACTGAACTTTTGGTTTTAGTAATGCAAATGTTTTAGTTAAAGTAATTGTCACGTGACCACTTAAGACAATTAGGGGCCTGGATGTAAGTGCCATTTCTCTACCGTGCGAGTTATATGGCGCCCTCGCTCGTTTCGGGGGTGTTAGGGTCGGTTTTTTTGACATTGGAAAAGTTAGCGTCACCTAGGAAGGTTCACAAGTTTTTAACCGTCAATCGTCGTCAATCGTCGTCAATCGTCGTCATATGTTTACCATTGGACTATACTTTTTGGAACAGTAATTAAAGGACTCAAGTTAAAGTTATAAGAAGTGTTCATCTGAGTCGTGAGTACTGAGTTATTACCAACAGAAAGTGGATTACGACTACGAGTTAAGAACCTGGAAATTTAGGTACCAGTGACGCTCAACAAAAACGGAGTATTGGGCTCCCACAGTTACTGTTTCCTCTCTGTGTGCTCTCTGTGTCTTTAAACTACATATCCCCTCGTGCCGGGTTTGACATTACTGGATCTTTAACCGGTCGTCAAGTCCACCAACGGGCACATTCCTGAACGGTTTTTAAATCCCACTTTCTTCCACGGTGACTGTCTGAACGTCTGGCGTATCGTGAGGTACGTTAGGGACTGTAGTTGGACTTTAGGTTCACTATACAACAATACAAAATAGTAGTATCGCCGTGGCAATCGCCCAAACATTTTCAAATTCCAATCGATATGTCATTCATTCCCATCGAACAATAGCCGCAGACAATTCTCGCCAAACGCCGCGGCGGAGAATACGCGAGACTACTGTATTTTCTTAATTTTTAAGGCGAACTGCCTGCTCCAGGCAAAGAACATAGTGAGTGGTGCACCTGATACTTTATAATAGTATAACAAATGGTAATATCAAACTACATGTCACGGTACATTTTCGTTTTGGTTTTGGTTATTGCAGGTTCTATCTCACACATAACTTGTATGAAAGAGTGGCCTTTGAGCTTGTCTTAAGTGACCTTTCCAGAATATAATTTTGTCTTAAGTCGGTGATTCTGGATGTATGGATCTTACTTAACATTTTCCAAGTGGTTTCAGATTTTGTAACAATTTTGTCAAATAAACCCCAATTAGCACTAATTAGCGTCTTGTCTTAACTGACATTTCCAGAACCTAATTCTATCTTAAGTTGGTTATTTTGTAGATGTGGATCAAATTCTACATTTTTCATGTGGTTTTGGCTATTTTAGGTTTTATCTCACACAAACTTGTATAGAAGGTCATTTGGTGCAAATTGACCCTTGACCTTGTCTTAAGTGACCTTTCCAGAATATAATTTTGTCTTAAGTTGGTGATTCTGGTTGTATGGACCTTACTTAACATTTTCCATGTGGTTTCAGATTTGTAACAATTTTGTCAAATAAAACCCTAATTAGCACTAATTAGCGTCTTGTCTTAAGTGACCTTTCCAGAACATAATTTTGTCTTTAAGTTGGCGATTCTTGATATATGGACCTTACTCAACATTGGCGAATTTTGGGGTACTTTGAGCTGGTACCCCCCACCCCACCCAGAACTTGCCAAACTTAAGAAAATACTTTTTGGAGACAGTGTAGGTAGCTGTACCCCACTCAGCCATCAAAGCTTTTGTAACAATTTTGTCAAATAAATCTCAGCTAGCTCTTGGTCTAATAGTGGTAATAGGAAATATAATGTGAGCCGTTTTCCAAGCCTCAGGTTCGTCTCCACTCCGTTCATGCAGTAATTCGTCAATGGTGATGAAGCTCAATGGATCCTAACTGGGGTTTAAAAAACGGCCAGATAGTCAGAACGCTGGGCGTGTCGTCTATTGGGGGCGCTCTTCATGTTGCATTCATTTCGAGTTGTACTTCCGTTACGTGTAGTGCTTCGATGAAAATAGTGACTGAGTGAAAGTGCAAGGTTTTCTTATTTCAACTCGCATCGGCGGAAACTTTAACGGTGTTACCATCCAACCCGGAAACTTAAAAAATGTGAGCAAATAATATTATTATCATCAGTCAATAGAAAAATGGGAAAGAATATGTTGCCGCCTGCAATTAAAGTGATCGACGCTGTTTTTTTCATAGAAATCAATGCCATTGTGAGTGTGATTGTCATAAATGTCAATGACAATGCAGGCACAATGCCAAAATGCTGAAAAGATAACAAGTGCTTATTGTCATTATACATAATTATCTAGATGGCACTTAACTAAGTATTAAATTCATTCATATTGAATACTTTTGACAGTACCCGGTAATATGAAGCTGTGGATATAACATATCTGCACATTTTGTGATGAAGCTTGCCCCGTACAACTCGTCGCAATGACTGGCCTCCCCTGCATCTACAGTAACACACCGATTGTGCTCAAATAATTGCGCCAAATAGCAATATACATGTATAAACAAAACTAAATTAAAAGGGATGACAGTTTAAAGAGGATGTGCGGTTTTAGTAAGAGTGTGATTTTGCCCTTCTTTCAAATTCACGTACACCTAGAGCTCTGGCTTTTGATCTATATTAATCAAATAATCTAAACACATTCTTATTCTTTTTCACAGACAAAACAAAATGGCGACTGGACCTGCAGTAAGTTCAGCTCTAGTAGTAGTAGAGACGATCAGCAGACATCTTCTCGAGTGCTGCATTTGCCAGGAGCAATATCAACAGCCAAAGATACTAGAATGCCTGCATAGTTTCTGCGAGCAATGTCTGCTGAAATACTGCAGCACGAAGCACCAGGGCTGTACAGAGATTCCTTGCCCCGTGTGTCAACGAAAGACGAAACTTCCAGAGGCGGGGGTGCAGGGTCTGAAAACCAACTTTCATCTAATCGGTCTGGTTGAGAAGATTGAACCCCAGGAGAAGGTAGTGGGCTTGGGTGATGCTGGTCTTTTCTGTGATATTTGTGAGGGGGGAAACGAGGCAACGCATCGATGTCTGGACTGCGACCAGAATGTGTGCTCGGCCTGTAACAAAATGCATCTTCGATTTGCTTCTTCTTCAAACCATAAGGTAACTCTACTGAAGGACATTCGTGAGGGGAAGGTTACACTGACAAAGAAACATCAGAAACAACATCCGAAATGTCCGATCCATGCGAGCGAAGCAGTAAGATTATTTTGTACCATGTGTGAAATACTCATCTGCCAAGACTGTACTGTCGTAAACCACCGTATGCCAGAACACTCGTACATTAAGATAGAAGAGGCAGCATCGACTTACAAGCAATCGTTGGCTGAACTGATGTCTCCACTTGAAAACTCAATGAAGGCAATCCAGGAATCACGAGAAAACATCTTAAGAATGAAAGAAGATTTAAATCTCACAATTCAGAAGGTCAAGACAGAAGTGCAAGACAGAGCAGCTAAGATACGAGCAGAGATAACGGCTCAGGAAAATCGCATCATTGACGACATGGAACGCATCCAGGCGGATCGTGAGAAGAGACTGGAAGAATGAGAGAAAACTGCGAGCTTGGCTGTGGAGAGGATTCAGTTTTCACTAGATACGGCTAGAGAGTTGACAAGGACTGTTTCAGATACTGACTTCCTGTCACTCTATCCTATAAGAGATTAAAATGAGATGTAAATTGCCGATAGTGTACCTGATGAAATAACAACGCAAAACGTTAATCTAATGGGCTACTTTTTTGAGCTGCATCAGTATCCCGTACGCGTATCAAAATCAAATGGTTCCTATTATCAAACAGGCCGCGCCAACGGAATGTGAAATAAATTTAAGTATTTTTTTATGTCTTAGTCCAAATATAACAAACTTGGTAGATGTCAATGGAAAGATCTTCAAAATAGAAAACCAATAATACTACAAATTATAAATTTATATATCTTAAAGTATGTTGAAGTCATGGTCCATTAAAGGGGTAGGCCTATGTCCGGCCTTAGTTATTCCGCGGGCAATGGTTTCAGGTTGAACCAGGATGGGAATCCAGTGATCTGAAATAGAAATGCATAGAAATATTGCATTAAAAACCACCACTCTGTGTGTTGAAAGTATTATATCGCCAAAACAAAAGCTTTTCAATTTTAGTGAAAAGCATATCTTTACCCCTAACCCTTTTTTAAATCAATATGATTTTGCACACACCCTAGGGAGTTGGGGTTAAAGTGGAAACTGAATAAAATAATGTTTTTTTGCTTTATGCAGAGGTGTATTTTCAGGCAAAGCCTAAATCAACAACTTGACATGCAAGTAAGTGCACTGAAAGATAGGACCTAATTTATATATTGATGTGCAGTGAAAAACTACGTTCAAAACAACGTGTTTTAGGCAATAGCAACACATTAAACAAAAATCCCTTTTTTAAATAGACATTGTATTAAAGATGGACTACAACGGAATAATGATAAAAGCTGTGTTGCTGTTTTTGTTCGAGAAATGTATAATGATTACCAATATATCATTAGTATTCAATAAAACTTGTTCCTTCATGCAAAAAAAAAAATTGATCGGCGTTCTACGACCCAGAAAAACTCAGTTTCAGCAAAAGCCCTTAACTTATGAAGCAGAATCAGTGTCAAAAAGATCGGACGTGCTTTTACAACTCGGATGCTTTCCTAATTCGGATGTATTCCTAATTCGGATGCTTTTTGCAAAATCCGATGCTTTTTTAATTCGGATGAATTCGTAATTCGGATGCTTTTTGTAAACTCGGATGCTTTTTTAATTCGGATGCCTTTCGGATGCTTTTCTAGTTCGGATAATTTTTGTAATCTCGAATGCTTTTTTAATTCGAATGCTTTTCTAGCTCGGATGCTTTTTATAAACTCGGATGCTTTTTTAATTCGGATGCTTTTCTAGTTTGAATGTTTTTTGTAAACTCGGATGCTTTTTGCAAACCGAACATATTCGCAAATCGGATGCTTTCCCAATCCGGCACTAGGGTGGCCCTGAAAGGACATCACACATCGCAGATTCTGCAATATCACGCATTCTGCGCGAATTTGAACGATGACAAACATGTTATCGCATATATCTAAGCATATATCTGAGATGTGGAAGATTTTATTGTAGATTTCTGCACAGATTTATGTGATGGTGAATATTTTCTGGGCAGATTTTTGAAAAGTCGCATATTTTTATTTTAGATTTCAAGTTCTGCGCAGATTTCTTAGTACGCAAATTTGTGCGATGTCGCACGGATGGGCATGCACCTACATGTGTTATAAAACGGACAGGCAAACGTCGTGGTTCAACTTTCAAACGTCGTGGTTCAACTTTCAAAACGTCGTACATGTACTTCAACTTTCAAAATCGTGGTTCAACTTTTAAAACGTCGTAGGACCTATGTGCTGACATCGCGGCAGAAATGTGAACATAAATCTGCATATAAATCTGGTGTACGTGAGTGCGACATAGCTGCGCAGAATTAAATGTGCAATGAAAATGTACATGTAGTGCCCATCCGTGCGACATCGCACAACTTTGCGTACTAAGAAATCTGCGCAGAACTTGAAATCTAAAATAAAAATATGCGACTTTTCAAAAATCTGCCCAGAAAATATTCACCATCACATAAATCTGTGCAGAAATCTACAATAAAATCTTCCACATCTCAGATATATGCTTAGATATATGCGATAACATGTTTGTCATCGTTCAAATTCGCGCAGAATGCGCGATATTGCAGAATCTGCGATGTGTGATGTCCTTTCAGGCCGGCCACCCTAGTGCCAGATTGGGAAAACATCCGATTTGCGAATATGTTCGGTTTGCAAAAAGCATCCGAGTTTACAAAAAGCATTCAAACTAGAAAAGCATCCAAATTAAAAAAGCATCCGAGTTTATAAAAATTATCCGAGCTACTAGAAAAGCATTCAAATTAAAAAAGCATTCGAGATTACAAAAAGCATCCGAACTAGAAAAGCATCCGAATTAAAAAAGCATCCGAATTAAAAAAGCATCCGAGTTTACAAAAAGCATCCGAATTACGAATTCATCCGAATTAAAAAAGCATCGGATTTTGCAAAAAGCATCCGAATTAGGAATACATCCGAATTAGGAAAGCATCCGAGTTGTAAAAACACGTCCGATCTTTTTGACACTGATTCTGCTTCATATTAACTCATGAATAATTCATACTTTGTGTGTGACGTACTACCCATGACGATTTACTCGGGTCGATCGTGTGCGTGCATTTTTACCGTACAATGCAATGCGGAATAACATGGCGTCTTTTGTTTACTCTCGGTTGCTCATGGGTAGTACGTCATCACTTTTCGCTGGTTTACAAGTCCGCTGGTACTATATCGTGGATTTCATTGTGGTTTTCAGTGGATCTTTGCCGGGAACCAGTATGTACAGGGCGGGAAATTTCAAAATCGAAGAATCGAGGTCTCATTTTTTCGGTCAAATTGCAACAAAATTATTTAGAGAAAAACATGACCGTTACAATAAAGTGTTACCTGAACACAACATAAACAAGGTCCGATAATAAATTTAATGTGTGAGTTTTCGTTGTAGTCCATCTTTAAGAGAACAAACAAGAATTATACTCATAATACTTAATAGCCCTTATTTATCTGTTGTAACAGTGTTTAATAGTATCCATATTATTCGGGAAATAATGTATGTACTAGCTGTCATAGAGAACCAGCAAAAGGTAATACCTCTGTTGGATGGACACCTTTTGGGAGGAAGTTAGTCATTTAATAGAACACTACATTTCGAACTGTATACATGTACATGTCATTTACATTATACATTTCGTTAATGATGCCAGGGGCGCAGGCTTACAACCACTCATACATAAATATATCTATGTACATTTACGTTAAATATCGTTGTTCATAAAATATCACTTTACATGGACAGTACTTAAAACATTTTCATCGGTGTAGGTACTAATATTAATCAAAGTTCGAAAAAATCATAATGTTCATAAAGTAAATAACTTGATGTTGTTCTTATTTCTATTTGTTTTTATAAATACAACCTTTTGGGCTGTATTCTTTCGAAATTGTCTTCAAATTGCATACGTCTTTCAGACCGTATTTGCGTTTTCTTGGTTTTGTTAATTTGTTAAATTTTTTAATTTTTTAGGAGCTACCAAGAAGAACCGATACTGAGGAATCCAAGCGCACAAGACGTTTTGTTGTGTTGTGTTTAATAGTCCTTCCCCCGCCGAATTATATTTATTTTAAATGTTTTAACTTAATTTACATTTTAGCAAATTTTAATAAAAATGCGAGGTTAACCTTAGCAACTTCTTCCTCTAACTCATTTATTTTTACCCCTACTGATCCAGGGGAAATTATAAAAATCGTCACTAAGTTTCAAAAAAAAAATAGTTCTGGATCAGATGAAGTTAGTAATTCCCTTTTAAAGGAAGTTATTGACATAATTTCTGCTCCATTATCGAATAATTTGTAATACTTCCATTGAACAAGGTACTTTTTCTAACTTGTACAAATTAGCTAAAGTTGTTCCTGTTTTTGAAAAAAGGTAATTCCCAGGATCCAGGCAATTACCGGCCTATCTCACTAATTAATACCTGCTCCAAAGTTCTAGAAAAACTTATGCACAGTCGAATATTGTTTTTTCTCGATTCCACAAACTTACTTTCTCATAATCAATACGGATTTCGTGCAGGTAGATCCACTGTTCATGCCGTTTTAGAGTTTTACAATATTCTGTCTGATTCTGTTAACAAAGTACCGTCTGATATTTCTTTTGCTGTTTTTTAGATATTAAAAAAGCTTTTGATACTGTCAATCATCACATTCTATTACGTAAAATGTATTTATTACAGAATTCGTGGAATTGCACTAGACTGGTTTACAAGTTATTTAAATGATCTGAAGCAGTATGTGATTCTAGATGATGTCAAATCTAAAATTTGTAATATCACTTGTGGAATACCCCAGGGGTCAACTTTTGGGTCATTATTGTTTTTGATTTACGTTAATGATATGCCCATGTGTTGCCCCTTGTTAAAACCGGTTCTTTTTGCTGATGATTCAACACTTGTTGCCTCAGGACAGAATTTGCAGGTACTGGCTAATACTGTGAATGATGGATTGAGAGTACTGCAAGATTAGTTTAGAGCCAATAACTAGTTAAAAATTCGTCCTGATAAAACTCGCTATATCTGTTATTCTTTACAGCAGAGAGAACGTTTTTTACCTGATGTCTAACCTTGCTTAGAAAATGTTACTATTAAAAAGGTCTCCTCCTGTACTTTTCTTGGCCTTATTACTGATAAGAATATGCTCTGGAAGGAGCAAATTAACCTTGTATATAACAACGTTTCTAAAAGTAATTACATTATTAACAGAACTAAGAATACTTTGAGAGTTAAAGACAGTTTGGCCATTTATAAGAGTTTAATTAATCCCTATTTAAACTATGGCCTCTTAGCTTGGGGTGGCAAGATAAAGATGTACCCATCTTTGTACAAAAGACTTATTACTCTCCAAAACAAATGTATTCGTAATGCGTCATGTTCAGTACAATGCATATACCACTCCTCCTTGTTTCAAATAGAAACTGTTGAAGCTGGAAGATATTTTTTAATGTCCAAATTGCTATTATTACCTTGACTATATTAATAATTTGCTCCCGGATAATTTAAGTTCTCCTTCGTTTTTTCCTTTAAATCGGGATTTTCACCCATTCACTACAAGACAAGATAATCTTATTCGTATTACTGATATTTGTAGAGTGGATGTTGTCTCTTCCAATTAACGTAAACTTCTACCTAAAATTGTTAACTCCCTTCCTGACAGCCTGAGAAATGAATTGAACAGTGTATTTAGGAAACTTTTCCTTAGCCATCTTAAAGAGTTTTATTTGGACAAGTATAACAGTTTTCTTTGCACTAATTTATCATGTCATTTCTGTTCTAATGCAGCAGGACATTAATACCTTATTTATCTTTTAATAAAACCTTCATTTTCTTATTTATTGCTGATCAAGGGATATTATATTATCTTGTTTTATTATTTTGCAAAGTTAATACAATGAACCTACAGGAGGGTCATACCTCCTCTGGACGGTCACCCCATTTGTACATTATTTGTTAACATATTATACTTGTTGTTATGTTGTTAGTTTGATGTACGGACGGAAATAAACCAAACAACCAACCAAACAAACAATCAAACAAACAAACAAACAATTAGGTTTTAGAAACGTTGACGTGACGTGCCCCCCCCCCCCCCCCCCCCCCTCCCCCCCCCTCCCCCCCCCCCAACAAAAACAAAATTACCAAAATTAAGGTCCACGTTTTCCAGGGTAAATAATACTATTTTGATGTAGAAAGAATGGGACTGGCACACAAAAAATAATAGACTTGCCTTAATCGAGCCAGCCCGTACCCGAGCCAGCCCGCGCGCGAGCCAGCCCGCGCGCGAGCCAGCCCGCGCGCGAGCCAGCCCGCGCGCGAGCCAGCCCGCGCGCGAGCCAGCCCGCGCGCGAGCCAGCCCGCGCGCGAGCCAGCCCGCGCGCGAGCCAGCCCGCGCGCGAGCCAGCCCGCGCGCGAGCCAGCCCGCGCGCGAGCCAGCCCGCGCGCGAGCCAGCCCGCGCGCGAGCCAGCCCGCGCGCGAGCAAGCCCGCGCGCGAGCAAGCCCGCACGCGAGCAAGCCCGTACGCGAGCCAAAATTGTTGTTCACATGTGGCAGTGATCAATTAAAAAGCCAGATACTCCGGGGCATCCAAGGCGAATCTGTACGATTTGTGGCATTATTAACTTTGGGGGCATTATTAACCTTTAGCCTTGAACATTTTCGTCAACAATATTAATTCCATTAAATGTAACATGCACAAGTTATAAGGAATAAAACAATAAAGCTCTTGAAAATGATCAGATGTGTTTCTAGACATCTTGAAACGCCCAAAAACAGAATTAAGAAGACTGAAGTGGAAATATTCGAAATTCACGAATATTACATTGATTTTACAATCGATGCTAATACAATGCTGTATTATCATGAGTATGCAGGCATCCCATGCTACCACCATTCCATCCCATCCCCCTTTCCATTCAATTCCATCCCCCATCCCAAACACCATCCCATTCCATCCCATTCCACATCCCATTCCATCCCATTCCACATCCCATCTCTCATTCCATCCCTCATCTCAACATATCCTCCATCCCATATCCGATCCCACCCCCATTCCATCCCCGCATCGGCGCATCCCATCCCCATTCCATTCCACTCCATCCCCCGTCCCATCCATCCCACACCCCATTCCATCCCACCCCATTCCATCCCTGGCCATGACCCCATTCCATCCATCCCACCTCTATCCTCTTCCCATCCCCTCCCCATCCGCCAGTACCCCATCCCCTCTCCTACCCATCTCCTACAGTGATCAATTGGATCCGGTATCTGTGAGCAGTTGTCCAAGCCCCAGCTTTGTCTCCGACCTGGCTTCGTCATGCAGTAATTCGTCAATGGTGATGGGATGAAGCCCGATAGATCCTAAATTAGAGCTGGGGTTTGGAAAACGACCAGAGTTAGAACGCTGGGCGTGTCGTATCTTGGGGGCGCTATTCATGTTGCATTCCATGTCGACTTTAGTTGCACTTGTTGTACTTCCGCGTTACCGCAGGACAATAACTGAGCATAGACATGGAGATTTATTTTTGATGGACTGCCAACTCCAGCGGGCGCGCGTGCCTCGCGTGTAAACATGTTCCGTAGGCCGGAAGTTCAGACGTTACCGGCACAAGACATTTCCGGTTGACCTTTGAAGCGTTGTCAACGTGCGATTGGTATCGTCGCTGCGCTACTCTTTCGCAGTTGAAGCTTGAAAGCCTATGTTTTCGTTAAAAACTGACCAAAATGGACGAAATAGACAGGATACAAGTATGTTCTGATGAGTACACAGCCTTTATAATTAACAGCGGGTGTTATTATTGGGCCTTTATTGGCGGGCAAAGTGTTGGAAATTCATGCTTGCAGTTGCAGTTGCACAACGCACTCGCCAACGAGTATACTTTACTTTTTTTTATACTAGTACTGGGGATGGAAAAAAATATGAAGCCCAATACTACTTTTCCTGAATTAAAACTACTCATTTATGTTGAGATACTGACATTTTGAGGGGAAAAATAGGCTAGTAGTAGTACATGTTCGTCAGTTCATGTTCCCTTTTTTATCTTTATTTCATTTTTCGGTATATACAAAATCACTGAATTAGACAACAATACAAATAAATAAACAAACACTGATCAAGAAACATAACAAAAAACAGAACAGAAGACAATACCCAAATAGCTGTCATGGGGCTCTCCAAACTAATTGGATAATTGGATAAATAAATTAGATATAAAGGGAACAATAAATAATAAAAATATTTAGAAAAATAGAATTTAAAAAAAATACAAAATTATAAAAAGATATATATTTTCAGGCAGAGATTAATGACGAGTTCCTGGATTGCTTAGATGAACCTTGGCCAGAGGTGGAGCAAGCAAGCACTTCTGCGGCCGGGAACATTTCTCAAGTTAGTGTTTGACATGCTAACAAATCAGTAAAATAAATTTAAAAAACAGAATGTAAAAAGCACATGATACATTGTATTTAACCAGTTTGCGCTGGGATTATTTTAACATCACCGAGCCAACGTGCGGATTCAGGCCGATAATACCGAAAAGCACACCCACGCATTTCCGGCCTTGCTCGCTGCCGACAGACATTTTCGGCCTTGCTCGTGACGTGTTTATGCGTCATCCGTTTTGAATCTGGGAAATCTGGAGAAAACTTCGCGTTTATATACGCCATCCAGCGCGAACTGGTTAAACACCTCATTTATTATACAGGTATGTACTTATTACAAGTTTCCATAAAGGTTGTTTCTGTAAATTACTACAAATTGGGGGTTTCATAAAAAATCCTTTATACTTTTTGTTGTTTTCCTTTTTAGTTGAATGAGTCCATATTGACAAAAGCCTTAGGTGGCATAGCTGAAGACAGCGCTCTTCCAGAAGACATGCGGAACAAAGCACAGTTCTTTTTAAAAAATATAGCAGGTATACATGTACAAAATTTTGTGATAATTTTGAAATGTGTAATGTGCAATAGTCATGAAATTTGAGTTATTGGAGTCTGACATCAATTCCAATGACTAAAAGAATGGCTCCTAAAATCTTCATTCTTCAAACCAACAATTTCAAGGGAAAAAAATGTAAAATTTACTCTGCATAACTTTGTGGATGTAGAGACTATTTCATACTTTTTCTAGTAGAGCAGTTGCGTAATATCTAATCACCAAAACACGGACAATACATAACGGTACCAAAGTGCTAAGTAGAAAAATGGTTTGATTTTTCCTAGCTCAATCCAAACTCAGGACAGCCTTGACATTTGTCAACAACTGCATCAACAAGAAGGGTGTGTTTACATCATCCCGACGACAGAACGCCTTGGAGAATTTTTTTACAAAACAAGTGGAAAACATGGCATCAATTAGAGATGTTGTCAAGTGTAAGCGCACTGCTGCAATAATAAGTTCTCGCGTCTTTGAGGAGTTGCTGAATGCCAACTTGGAGAGGAGTGACTGTTCTTCTCTTGAAGAAGTAGTGATATCTGAGGAAGAAACCAACATTATTAATTACATTGGTGGTAGCATTGTACGAAAAGTCCGTCAAAGAGCAATCAATATGTCCAATCACGATGAGCGACGAAAAGTCACCGAGTTGGTGAATGATATGGCAAGTCGTGATTCATTAGCGGATCTCCAGCAGCAGGACACGATAGGCATTCTCAGCCGCGGTGGACTGAGTCGACCTTGTCCAAACATGAAATATGCTTTCTGCTCAATGGAGGCCATATTCCGCCGACTTTTCCCCATCAATTTAACAACAATGAAAGAGGATGACTTTACTAAGGCCTGTCTGGACGATGAACAGATAACATGTGGTTATTATGAATCTGTACGTGAAGTTGACTGCTGTGATAGATTGAAAGGGAAAGTGCTCAGAATTATCCTCAGTCTGTTCTTCAAAATAAGATCTCATCACAACTGCCGCAAGATAATTGATAAATATAAGCGCGAAAAAAATGTGGCTGGTAAAGCAAAGAGTCTTCGGAAATCATTAAAACGAACAAATGATGATCCCGAGTAGAAGTAGTCAAATCAGTTCAGTTTCCATACTCCATTCTTTTTGATAATTATATGCAGTGGGATTTGTGTCACACACACAAAGATACAATGGGTCTAGTTTGACACATAAATTTCCAAGTTTTATATCAATGAGAAGTTACATAAATTTATTTATAAGCAGGAATGCAAAGTTTTGGGAAAAAAAACTGACAGTGGGTCTGTCTACTCCTTACAATACATTTACTGGATAAAGTACTTTAAATGACCTTCCAACATTTTTAAAACTATTAATGACTGGCTATGCAAAACACTATTGTAAAAATTGTAATTCATTAAAATTTTAAATGACTATGTTTTTGTGGTACTAATAGAGCAAAGTGTCATTTTGTCCAGAGCTTTACATTCTTATGATATAATGTTTTTGTTCTGCCTACCTTAAAAGTAGTTCTGCAATTAGTGTTCTGGCTAGCAAACTACTCGTGTTTTTGATAACGCCTCTTTTTCAGCGGGCTTTTGGAAATGATGACCTTGCTTTTGGTTCCAACTCCTCTTACACTGCCTCGTGGTTTCAACATTAATGACAGGGAACGTTGCAACCTGATGCGATTCTCTTGGTACCTAAAGAAAATTGGCCATGGCAAGGAAGTATTGAATAATATTGGGTTGATTTTAGAAATGCATGGCTGACAAAGCACACATACCATTGTACAAGTAACAGGTTTATATGTTCACAGAATGATGAATGTTATAATATAAGTGAAAACCCTTGAGAATAAAAAACAGTTTGGCAATAGTTAACATTTAGTCAACTTATTTTGATGATGCTTTAGCACATATTGTGTTGATTGGCTACTCCCATCTTGTGAAAATTCCTACATCTGAGAATACGCACCCAAAAGCCCAAAGGGTAGGATTATCACACCGGCGTCCAAGTGATCTGTGCCTTCCAAAGTGTTCCTCGATTGGATCCTGGCAGAACTTATTTGTGTGCACATAAGAGACCCCATGTGACAGCAAATAACGTGTTGCTTCGATGACCGAGTGGACTAATATGGGATAAATCAATACGATCTTTAATTTCACTGTCAGTATTGTAAATAACAGCACCAATTCTACCAGTTTCTCATTCATTACACTGTTTACTTAGTTGGCTCAATTCCTCTTAAATATCAACCACACAATCTCATGTCAGTAAGAAAATTTCTTAGCAGCCATATAAGCAGTTTACCTGTAATCCATAATCCTTCATAAGTCTGTGATGACAAGAACATTTCATTCCGCTCAGTCTTGCACAGGTCTCCAGCCATGTTCATGACTCTGTCCTTCCAGCTATCTACATAGCCCAGGAACTCCTTGGAGAGAAACTAACTCAGTTGTTGTGAAAAAAAACAAAACATTCATTGCAAGATACCTATTTGGAGCCATCATAAATTTTACTGGATGAAACAAAAAAGAATATCAAAAAGCAAACTAATATCTGTATATATTCTCACCTGAAATCGGTGATCATCAACTGAACTGTAGGGCAGGAGCCATTCATTCCGTTTCCTATGTCCCTCAACATTGAATCTGGTGTTCAGGCAGTCAAAAAACTTGTTCATTAATAGAATGAACTTGGCAGTGTCTTTGTTGTCTTTGTTTGAAGACGCCATCATCAAACGTCCCACAGAGTCGCTGAGAACCTGTTGGTACATTGACAAAGGAAAAAAGAAAAGAAAAAGACAAAACAAGTAGTTTTCCAATTATTTGAAAGAATGTTCAGGTTTGAAACTGCTTCCTTCTAAAGATCAGGATGTCAATAGCGAAAAATAATCAAGAATTAACAAACCTGAGCGGCAAGTTTTACTGTCATCTTTGAATGTGGGGTCAAGTGTACATGGTCATTCGTCAGTTTCGTTTGGCGAAGAACAAGGCTAGCATCATGAAGATACATGTCCTCGATGTGGCTCCACAGTATGTGGCTACCATTCTTAAAAAAGAGAAGAAAAAAAAGAAAACTGAAATGATTAAGAATTTAATTTCATCAAGAGGCAGAATGCATACTTTTTACATGACAGTTTCACACCATATATATCGTCACCACAAAGTGCATGTAACACTCGGCCATTGTCTGCGCATTGAAAAAACAAAAAGATGAGTGTTACATGTGCTTCGTGTTGCCGCCATCGATATGTGACAGGATTTAAACTTTACCTAGGGCCTTCTGGACGACAAACACATCAAGTTTAACCAAGTAACTAATTCAACCTCCCTTTAATACATGCCATTTTGTAAATTGTAAAACATTGAATATGCAGAGTTACCCATAGGTACTTGGTGCCAGAAGTTGATGACTGATACAGGTTATTTCTCACGGTTTTCACCAAATGAGGAGCATCAGAGAAGAAGTAGATGTCTCTCTCTTCCTCAGCATACAGGTTGGGTGCCTTGAAGCAGGGTTTGCCCTGGTTGTGCATTCGATAAAGCTTTTGATTCTGGGCAGCTTTGTCACTGGTGCTGGCAATGACCTGGAAGTGGCACATTTTTTGGTTAGTTTTAAATGACAGTGTCACTATCAATATTATAATATTTCAATCATTCAGTAAATTTGTATGTACATTGTTTTCATTTATAACAATAATGACATGAGGAGAACCACATGTACAAATTTAAAACCTACAATAATCACCTTCAGATTACAGGATATTTCCAGATAGGCAATTGCCTTCCATAGTAGAGTGAATAGCGCATCAGCTGTGGCAGTCTTGGTAGGGAAGAATCCCAAGCTCATCTTTAAGTGTGACGAGACTCCTACAATGTAAAAGACGAGGACATGGGTGGCCACATTGTCACATGGATCATCTGTCATTTGCCACTCGCTGGGACGAACGTATCCAACTATTTCACCAGTGACACGGTCGAACACAAGATCATTCTTCAAGGTCATCTCATCATGCAGAAGGACAACAAAGCGCTGGTGTGGACGGAGTCCTTTACAGGCACTGTTGACCTCATCTAGAATACTTGCATTAAAGCCAGCCTTGGGGTGGATGACGTTTGTGTAGTCCCTGAGTGTTGATTCACATGGGAGTTTAAGGACCCCGGTGTTACGCAGAGTATCATAGGCACTCCTGCTTTGGGAATGCAGCAGGATTGCAAGCCGTACCATCATCGGGTGCCAACGCATTCCACGATTTGGCATTTTGAATGCCTTGCACTGTTGCTCCCAAAACAGTTTCATGAAATTGTCGCCAATCTTTGAAGAATTGGCACTGATCATATGTTCCAGTTCTTGATGGGTTTTATGACTCACATTGAAAGCCTCCTCTTTCAAACGTTTTTCAATTTGAGCTACTTTGGACTGAAGTTGTTTCTCACGCCTTCGAGTCTCCTGAAGGGCAATGGCAATTTTGGATTTGGCCACTTTTTGCAGAGGAGTTTTTGGATTAAGGCCGACAGCTGGAGCCAAACTTCGGGATCGCTTTCTCTGAAGTAAAGCAAGGACCTGACGACACATTGAGCAAAGAGATGACTCCTTGTCACTGTCTAACAGAAGGCAACATTTCACCGACCTCACTGATGAAAGGCATCCACTGGTAGATAACGACCAAACATGCCGGAAATACGTGCATCCAGCCTTGGGGAGTTCAGCATAGGTTTGCAATAACGGCTCTGTCACTCCGGGACATACTGGTCGTCTCTCCAAGCTTGTGATGAACTTCGACAATTTTGTCATCTCCACAGATGGAGTCCAGTCCATAAGAAGTCCGTACACATGTATGGTGACGCTGAAGTCCTTTGCTATTCTCAGGTAAAGTTTAAATCCTTCAGATGGGTGTTGCAACTTGCTGAGAAGACCGATATCAATGTACTCATCACTGTCTTCTGTCAGTAGCCATTGTGGCCTCAACTTTGTGGCTTCACGTCGCACATCGTTCAGGTCTATGTGAGCCACCAATTCGGGCGATTCACAATGCAGTGCGCCACCAAGCGTTTGACTCAAAAGAGCCACTTTTAAACTTTACGGTCGACTTCTTCCGTATATCATACTGTAGTGAAATATCTATTCTTCATTGTTCACGCGAGGTACAACACAAACATAAATGTATCCGGAAGCGTCGTTGATTAAAACATTGTTATTTGCAGAACAAAATTGGAGCTTTAATCGTGCGCGTCCAAAAAGACGTAAAAACTGATGAGTTCATGCAAAATGAATACAGTTTTTCAAACTGATGCCGACTTTTTCCCAAGGTGCACTGCGGGTATAGCAGGATTTGCGCCTCCAACGGCAGCTTCTAGGTATTGTGAATCGCTCGAATTGAGGGGATGGTGGAAGGGGTGCTCGCACAACCTAAAGGGGTGAGGTTCAATAAATTATATGAGTAAAGTAAACCTGGCTAAAATTGAAATCAAACCCAAGCTTCTGCTTTATATACAAGAACTTATTCCACACTGCCTTGGTGTCTCCCTAGAACTTAAGGCCAGTTCAAAGTGTGGCCACATTCCCAGGACTTTTAACAACCAAATGGTGACCGAAGAGCCACATCTCAATTAGCACGATAGAACATTCAAAATAAGGTGCATTCAAATAATGTAATTTTTAATAATTATCACTTTTTCGCAGTGAAAAATTAATAAAGAAATCGCTTACTGTAAGGTTAATTTTATAATCATACAGTTCTGGTAGTAATTGTTAGTAATTAACAAAACAAAACATACATGTACATGTTCAGTAACAAGAAAATGTTGAACAGTATAACATGAGAATTCGGGGAAGATAAATTTGTTTGAAAAATAACTAAAGAAATTAATTTTCAAATATTTAAAAATAGAAACTCATGCAAACATCGAACTCAACCAACCAGTCAAAATTCATTCAATTAAATAAAAATAGAAACCCATGCGAAGTTGCGAACAACAAACTCAACCAACTAGGAAATGTAACGTCAGTCAAATTTCTTACAAGTACTCGTTTTGATGATTGAGGAGTACTAACTGAAGACGTGGACATAAATTCAGTGGGTAAACTCCCCACTTTTAAAAATGTCTTTCCAGTTGCACCTGCACACACACCACAAGAAGAAAAATAACCATGAGGCATCAATTGCACCCATCATTCAGATACCACACATGGGCCAACTGTGAAAAAAACACCACACATTAGAATACTAGGCAATGTGTGTGAAGTGAACAAAATACAACACCCGGCATAAAAAATGTAAGTTGTTTTTGTTTTATTATTATTAAACCCTTTACTTTAAATATATGAACTCACCTTTTATAAAGCAATCGTCCTTGAAATGCCTTGAACAAATTGTAGCTGTGTCTGGGTTGAAAGATGGATCGACACGGTTAATCTTGACAATTAACTGTCGCCTCCATTCTTGCCGTTCTGCCACATCTTTTTGCTGTTTTTTTGCTGGGTCTGGCCTTTTCGGCATTCCATGAAAACTCAACCCCTTATTTCTGCCCTTACAGGCACTGCAGCCAACAATTGCACAATTGTTTCCTGGCATTTTGAGGGGAATAAATCAAGGATGTAAGTAGCACAATCGACGTGCGGTACGCACGTATCGCATAGACGACAGCAAACCGGAAGTTGTCTGTGCCGGTAACTTCAACACTTCCGGTTGACGCAACATCGAGTGCGCCCGCTGGAGTTGGCAGTCCATCTTCTTTTTTTCTCCATGTCTATGAACTGAGTGAAACTGAAAGGATTTGCTTATTTCACGCGCATCCAAACTGAAAACTTTTTAAAATGTGAGTAAACATATCGATAAATTGAAAAATGGCAAAGAATATGTTGCAGCTTGACGCTGGTTTTTTCATAATCTATGTCAATGCAGTACATGTACATGACAATGAATGTACATATGTACAATGCCAGCTAGACCGAGTTTACTGATAATACTTTTGCCAGTGTGTAGATAAGGTCTATTGCTGATCGCGATCCCAAAGTTTAGCGCAAAGCATGATGGGCAGACAAAGGGAGCTGTTTTGCAACTAAACCAAGCCTTCTCGGCAAGCTCTTTGTGCTTTTCATTATTTACTACAACACCTCTGGCCCTCAAATACGATGAGAGTTGGTCTTCTTTTGAGATTTAGGAATTTTGATGTGGTTCGCCGTGCGCGCGATGCTCCCTTTCTTGCGTAGCGCAGGGCGCCACCTGTTGAAATCAACCGATCGACAATAGACCTTATAGATGTATTCCTTATTATTTCTCCATGGTTTATTGCATATCTGCACATTTTGTGATGTAGCTTGTCGCTACTGCATCTTGAGCACACGTGCTCAAATAATTTTCGCCAAACGATAATTTTATATCTAGACTGTCTTCCGATTGGCATTGATGCCTGCTATATGGACTATAACACCAGCCGGCAGTGGAGAAAATGAAAGGTCAAAGTCAAAGATTCATGATACATGACCTCGAACCACATCTTAATTCCCTGAATATTATGTATAGAATTCAGTTTAATATTTTGGTAACAACTTGCATGGCTGTTGGTGTCAAGATGGGATGTAATTAATTAAGTTATTTCTAAAATTATCAGCCCTCTCATTAACAGATTGTATTGGCAAATAGCAATGTAAAAACCAATCACAGATAAAATGAAAGTGATGACGAGGATGAAGAGGATGTGCAGTTTTGGTAAGAGTGTGAGTTTGCCCTTCTTGCAAATTCACAAACATCTAGAGTTCTCTGTCGATTCCTATTAATAAATACATGAACACATTCTTCTTGTTTTTCTCAGACAAAACAAAATGGCGACTGGACCTGCAGTAAGTTTAGCTCTAGAAACAATCGGCAGACATCTTGAGTGCTGCATTTGCCAGGAGAGATACAAACAGCCTAAGTTACTAGAATGCCTGCACAACTTCTGCGAGCAATGTCTGCTGAATTACTGCAGCACGAAGCACCAGGGCTGTACAATGATTCCTTGCCCCGTGTGTCGACAGGAGATGAAATTTCCAGAGGCGGGGGTGCAGGGTCTGAAAACCAACTTTCATCTTATCGGTCTGGTTGAGGAGATTGAACTTCAGGAGAAGGTAGTGGGCTTGAGTGATGCTGGTCTTTCCTGTGATATTTGTGAGGGGGAAAACGAGGCAACTCATCGATGTCTGGACTGCGACCAGAATGTGTGCGCAGCCTGTAGCAAAACACATCTTCGATTTGCTTCCTCTTCAAACCACAAGGTAACTCTATTGAAGGATATTCGTGAGGGGAAGGTTACACTGACAAAGGAACATTCAAAACAACATCCCAAATGTCTGATCCACAAGGGCGAAGCAACAAGGTTCTTTTGTACGACATGTGAAGTGTTGATCTGCCGAGATTGTACCGTCGTTGGCCACTGTAAGCCAGAACACTTGTACATTGAGGGAGATGAGGCAGCATCAACTTACAAGCAATCGTTGGCTGAACTGATGTCTTCACTTGAAAACTCAATGAAGGCAATCCAGGAATCACGAAAAAATGTCTTAGGACTGAAAGAAGATTTAAATCTCACAATTCAGAAGGTCAAGACAGAAGTGCAAGACAGAGCTGCTAAGATACGAGCAGAGGTAACGGCTCAGGAAAATCGCATCATTGACGACATCAAAAACATCCAAACGGATCGTGAGCAGAAGCTGGAAGAATGTGAGAAAACTGCTAGCTTGGCTGTGGAGAGGTTTCTTTTTTCACTAGATACGGCTAGAGAGGTGACAAGGACTGCATCGGATAGTGACTTCCTGTCACTCTATCCTACAATCAGCAAAGACTTGAAAATGTTGGCTGGTCAGGCTATTCCTAGAGTTGATGACAGGCTGGCATTTCTCAAGTTCAAGCAGAGTGAGGGTGTTGGTGACATCAATCTGGGTGAGGTGGTAGTGATGGAAGGCAAGTGGGAGCTGTGTGGTGAGTTTGGTAGAAAGGGAAGCGGTCCAGGAGAGTTTGATTTGGCTTTGGGCATTGCTGCTCGTCTCCCTAATGAGATTGCAGTGACTGACTACTGGAACAAACGAGTTGTAATCTGCAGCATCGATGGCAACCAGAAAAGCACGATCCCGATGCAAGGGCGTAAGTTGAAATTACATGCAATCTGCAAAATTATGCACTTGAACAATTTGCCTTTGCTCTTCACTAATATTCTCTGTATTTTTTTTTTTAACAAATAAGATAAAACAAAAATTAAATCAAACTCCTTTAACCCTAACCCTACTACCTAATGCTACTTTTTACTACTAGTAGTAAAAAGTAGTAAGCAGTACTCTCACTGACTTGTGTGCAATGCCTGTAGTAATTTTTAGTATTTGGTACTTCACCCCTAATTGCACTCATAGTACTTTTTAGCATTGGGTCCCTCTGTTTGCTGAGTGTGCATGGCCCATGTATGCTATGTAGAGTGTTCTAAACTCTACAGCAAAAATTGTCACTTGGGACACAATGGGTCAAGGCTGGACTACTGCATTTTTTGCCAGGTGAGTATTACTGACCTGTATTGCCACTATTACTATTTTGTAGTTGGCAGCATCTGTACTCTGTCAGTACACACCCAATCATCAGTCACAGAGAGACCCAGTGCTACAAAATACTAAGTAGTATTCTTAGGACCACAGTTTTTGTTCTGCTATTTTCAAATCGCAAATAGATAAAGAAAACAAAACACGCATGGAAGCATACTACCCAGTCTAAAAACTCAGACATAATTGTGTAGACAAAAGTCGGAATGTTGGAGGAGTCGGAATGGGAATTGGGAGGAGTCGGAGTGGGAATAGGGTGGAGTCGGAGTGTGGGTGGACTAACCCTTTTCACACTGCAGAGCCAATCCCCGGGAATTTTTTACCCCACCAACACCCCAGCAACCGTTCACACTAGACCCATTTGGTAACTCCCGGGGACACTATTTCCCGGGAATCGAATATGCACGGTCGTTTCACACTGGCCATCAAACCCCGGGAAATGTGTAAACTGAGGGCGCCCATCAGGAAGTTCCCAAATGAATTGTGGGCGGAAGTCCAATCCCACAATGCCACGCATCATGCGGATAAGAAAATAGAAGACTGGTACCTAACCACACGGGACATTATAAACACACGTACACGAGAAGGAAGCTAAACACAGTCTTGTTCACGACACTTCTTTTATTAAATATTATAACCATTCATTTTGCTCATATTCTTTAAAATTAAATTATTTGTATAATTTTTAAACGTTATTATTTGTCTTTTGTACTTAACTGTAAATATATTTACGAACAGTTTGAAAGGTACTGCATTACTCTGGGTGCGTTCGATTAGCTTACCCAGGGGAGTTAGGGTTAACACTCGGGGATGGCACGAGGGGAAGCTAATCGAACGCACTCGTGTTTTCCACTAAATGTTCTGCATGGTTGTATTTTATAGTTGCATGCATTTCAAATACAATTCTACAACAACAAAAAACCTACAAAATAAATGAAACATCGGAATATTTTGCAACAAAAGATTTATCTTTCCGCCATCTTTACGCCGCCCTAGACGTCGTCGACTCGACTACGCATGCGTGTGACGTCATTCCACCAGAGACCCTGCTACGGGAGCAGGGTTTCTGGTGGCTGACCCGTGCCTAGCCACGAGTACACGTCAGAGCTAAAAGAACGGCGCGGGGCTTACCCGGGGCGCCCCGGGTGAGCTAAACGAACGCACCCAATACTAAGTCACCGCGCGAATTATTTGGCGCGCTATTTGTGACCCTGTGACCTTTCGAGATTACCCGTGGACGCAAAAAAGTGGGGTAAGTTCAAACCCTGCGACGTTCACACTAATTGCTTTTCCCCGGGAAAAAACGTTAAACCCCGGGGATTTCTCCTTTAACCCTACTCCTGAGCAGGTAAATATTTCCCGGGGAAAAGCAGTTTCCCGGGGATTTCAATGGTAGTGTGAACAGACCGACCGAAATTCCCCGGCAATTTCCCGGGTAAATCGTCTAGTGTGAAAGGGGCTTTAGTCTACTATGGAGTATCCAAATGTATAAATCATGATAATTCAAACAATTACCAATGGTGTATACTACCTTTAAGTGGAGATATTTAGAAGTGTAACCTGTCACCTGTAAGGATTTAACCAATAATAGGGAAAAAAGGGTCCGATAGAAGTCTGATTATCATATGACACCAGCTATATACTTCCACTAATTTCAATTTCAATATTAGTAATCGGCTCAGGTGTTTTCTAAGACCAAGAAGCAATCTGAAAACAGTTTTGGAATGCTGGGTGGTTCCATTTCATTAAATTATATGTTTCCAACATTTCTTTTAGGGGTTTTGTCATTTTCTATGGCTCTTTTTGGAAAAAGGGGGCAAAAAGTGAAAACCGCTGTATATTCACGTAAACATGAACACCAATTACTGATTTGTAATTTCTCACGGCGAGTTAATTCTGAGAAAATATCAACAGTGTTTTTAAATGATAATTATTCATGTTTTATGTATATAGGCCTACTATCTCTTTTAAATTAACAAGCCACACCTTTTAGGAGTTTCCTCCTAAACATGTACATGTAGTACGCATTTTTCAGCAATATTCAGTGCATGTGTTTTGGTTTAAAACCAGTTTGAACTTTTAGACCTATGCCTTGCAAACATTTTGACACCATTTTAACGAGAAATGTGTTGTGGGCGTGGCTTTTAAATTAACAGACCACGCCCCTGTAGGGGTTTCCCTGATTTTAAGCAGTACGCATGTTTCACTATTATTGTTGCATGTGTTTTTGGTGCAAACTAGTTTGAACTTGTAGACCAATGCCTTGCAAACATTTTACACCATTTTAATGAGAAATTAGTTGTGGGCGTGGCTTTTGAAAAGTCTTACATTTTCTATTAACCTTGAATATGAAATTACGCGCACTGTATACAAAAGCACACGTGTTTGTACATTTATATAAAGAAGTATAGGATATGAATGTATTGTGAATAAAAAGAGCGTCATTTCATTCGGAAAAAAATGGCATGATTCATATCATTTGTAGGTTCTCATGCTCCCATCACACCAAACTAGTTCTCACTACGTTCTTAAAAATGTTGCCGAACGGGCTCAAACTGTGTGCGAACGGAATGGACGTAGTAGCAATTAACGAACTTCATGGACGGTCTCAGACGGAAAGGGTGCTCAAGAACTTTGAGTCTACTGAACACTTTTTCTGGCAGCCATCCCGTTCTGCAATTAGACGGAGTGACAACGTACTTAACACGAGATGGACGTACTACAAACGGAATTGCCGTACTTCGATCCAACAACTACTAGGGACGGGGCTTCGGGATCTTCGGGTAATAGTACTGCATGCTTTCTCACGGCCCGTCTTCCCGATCCACTCCTCTTTGGAGGCATGATGTTCGTACATTTCGATGTCGGAAATCTTGTTGATCTGCACAGGTTGAAGCGGCAAACGCAAAATGAGGACTGGCAAAGGACGCGATTGCAATTACGTTCAGAACGCACTAGGGGCGAGATGAGAACGTGGCGAGAACGAGGTGAACTGTTTAGGAACGAAGTGGTATTGTTAAGAAATAGTTAGCATGGGTTAGGACGTATTTAGGAACGAGGTAGAACAAGTTCAGAACGGGTTTAAACTGACTATACGGACGGGCTTGGAAACGTCCGCACAAGGTGAACGGGCAATTTTACCCGATCTGAACTGGATACCAACTACTGCGGACGGGCTAAAGACGAGATAGACATATTGAGGACGAAGTAGCATTGTATTTATGACATTATTTGGCAAAAATTACACGTTCTACCCCAAGCACAGCCCGTTTTACGTTGTTTTTGTTAGGACGGGGGCAGAACATTTTGAGAACTAGTTTGTTGTGACGGAAGCATTACCTAGCAACTTGTTACCGATGTGTCTTTTTTTACCTTGACCGTTTTAACTTGTCACGTTTTATGGACTTGTAGTTGTGTTTTTGCTTTTGAGTAAAGTGACCCTTTCAGCTGTTGCTGTTGATCATTGTTTTTTTGTATGCCAATTAAAAACAAATCAGTAAGCAGAATGCTTTGACCCATACGCCTTTCTTAATATTTATGCTGACATCATACTTGTAATCCCAAAGCAAGGCTTTGGGCAGTAAATTGAAGATAGTGGCTATATCTCAATGAGGATCAAGGTTAATATACAAGGTTAATGTACCTGTTATAACAAGGCAATAGTAAAGTTGTAGTAGGTTTGGTTGGCACGTATGGCGATCATAGCGCCCTGTGTGCCAGGCAATAGTAAAGTCCCAAAGGACCTTGTTATAAAGGTGTTTGTCTGTAGTCGCAGGTTTAAGCCCCTTTCCTACTTTGACGAATTTGAAGGCGAATGTCGTGGTCAAACGACGAGAACGTGCCACGAATTGGCCACCAGGCACGATACAGCCATGACACCGGCAAGGTGCCAACACGGTGCCCCTATGATACCCCTCCGACTTTGCTACGAAGTTTCACGAATAATATGGGGATACCTCCAGAATGGCCTTGGATTATGACAATTTCATTACGAATTTAATAAGAGCCAAGACCGAATAAGCCGAATGTAACGCGAAAATCCCGAACAATCTCGAGCTAAGCCGATTTCAATCTATTCTTAACCAGCTAGATTCAAGAACGACGCCGAATCCAGACGATCAAGATATATACAACGATCCAGACAAGAGCTCATCGTCAGTCAGTTCCAGTTTGCCGAGCAGAGTAGGTATTCACATCAATTATTTGGCAGTTATGGTTTATTCAGTTACTTCTGGACTATTCTGGATCAATTCGTATTAAATTTCGCTTGATTCTTGGTTATTTATATTTAATTCCTCGAAAAATCTGGATAATTCGTCATTATTATGATTCATACGTGCTAAATTCTTATATTATTCTTACTTATTCTTAACAAATTCTTGGAGTATTCGCAAAAGTTATTCTTATAATATTCGTACAGTTCTTGTTACATTCGTAATGGTTCGGCATGATTATGAACTGTTACAAATATTCCTAATCGTCCCGAATCGGAAATTTGTCTGGTTCGTAGATATTTCTTAAAGGTTTCTTGCAGTTCTTAAATGATTCTTAGTGGATTCCTAATCATTCGTACAGTTCGCGTGAGTTCGTCGAGCCGCCACGAAAGTTTTTGTTTGGCAAAAACTTTCGTGGAGGGTTCACGAATTTCAGTTTCGTTGATGTATCGTAACAGCTTCGTAACCCTTTCTTATCGACCGTAACAGCTTCGTAGTCGACTATTTCGCATTCTGGGCTATTCTTGGCCATTTGTGTCTCTCTCAAATTCGTGGACCCAACCTCAAAACATCCCGAAACAGGCACGAATGTCCCAAATGAAGTACGATTCAAGTACAAATCCTTTCGTGACCCAAGCATATGCCGAAATGCCACGAACAATGCCGATTATCGTAAACTATTCATAGGTAAGTCGTAGTAGTCGTAACTTAATCGTCGAGGTCGTAGTGGATTCGTACATGAATTCGGCATATTCGTAAGTGAGTCGTACCTTATTCGTACCAATCTTGCATGATTCTTTGAAATCGTACTTTTTTAAAGCCCATTCTTGACTTTCGGCATATTTTTCAATCCGATTAGCCACGATTTATCGTAAGTCTTTCGTAATTAAGTCGTAACAGCTTCGTACCTCCTCCCGAATCTCCACAAAACTTTACATTTTTTGCCAAATCGCCACGAATTTCGGCATTGTCCGATTCGGCACGATTCGGGATATTCGTAGCTTAAGTGAAAGTGGGGCATAAGAATATACAGAACTATAGTTACGAATGTTGAAGAACAAACCACCAATTGAAATTTGTTCTAGAATCAACCCAACAATTTCATCACGATTATTTCATATTTTGGACCGATGTGTGTCATAAAACACATATATGGACTGCATGATTCGGTCACTATCGTCTATCCCCCTCGGGTCTGTGAGTGTATAATAACACACGTCTTGCTAGTTCTGTATTCTGGCTGGCTGAAACACGGTCACGTGGGGTTAAATAATAGGCTAATGCATGCGCCACCGTGAATTTGTGGGAAATAGTTCCCGAAGCGGACAATAGATTAAAAAAAAATGACTGGTTACAGCGCCCTCAAGATCGAGGTTTGCGTCAGGAGGATCACGATTATTTCATATTTTGGACCGAGGTGTGTCATAAAACACATATATGGACTGGCAATAAGGTCACTAGAGCACGTCTATTCCCCCGAGGGACTGTCAGTGACCAGAAGGGAGACCTATTTCCCGAGGCCAAGGTCATCGTCCCAATATCTTTATTCTGTATGTGTATATTGTTGCACGACTAGTATTTGCGAACACGGTAATTATGGTTAGTGGAAACTGTTTTTGTTTAAATAAATACAATCTCGTCTCGGCCCACTCCTGCATTTATTAAAGCAGCTGTAATAAAAGTCATTATGACCATGCGGGGCCCAAAATAAAGATAAAAATGAGTCTTGTAGTCTGTTTGGTTTGTAATAGGTTATCTTAGTTCACCTACACATAGATATGCCCCACAGCGGATGTTCGTGTCCACCAGCCCCATACTCACCCCATACCCACGTACCCCATAACAATATCGCTAAACGCATGAACTCACAATCCCCACCTATCCCACTCCCATCTCACCCCGTCCTATTCCATCCCATCCCATTTCATCCCTTATCCCATCCCACCCCACCCCATCCCTTTCCATCCCCCATCCCATCCCATCCCATTATATACCCCACCCCACCCCATCCCCCATCCCATCCCATCCCATCCCCTATCCCATCCCTTCCCACCCACTGACCTCTACACTTGGACGGATCATTGCCCATATTCTGCCGTGCTAACGCTTGAACTGAAGTCGGCGCGAACGAGAAGAGCAACTTTGCGGGCCCACGACGTCACTCTGTGAGCCAATGAAGTGTCCAGGTGTACGTGTAGAGGTCGGTGGGTACGGTACGTATGACGTAATGTTTATAAATAACAAATGTAACAAATGTTCGCGCCGACTTCAAGCGTGAATGAGCAATGATCCGTCCACGTGTATATATAGTACACCGATTGTGCTCAAATAATTTCGCCAAATAGCAATGTATAAACAAAACTAAAATGAAAGGGATGACAGTTTGAAGAGGATGAGCGGTTTTAGTAAGAGTGTAATTTTGCCCTTCTTTCAAATTCACGGACATCTAGAGCTCTGGCCTTTGATCCCTTTTAATCAAATAAACTAAACACATTTTTCTTCTTTTTCACAGACAAACAAAATGGCGACTGGACCTGCAGTAAGTTCAGCTCTAGTAGAGACGATCAGCAGACATCTACTTGAGTGCTGCATTTGCCAGGAGCGATATCAACAGCCAAAGATACTAGAATGCCTGCATAGTTTCTGCGAGCAATGTCTGCTGAAATACTGCAGCACGAAGCACCAGGGCTGTACGGAGATTCCTTGCCCCGTGTGTCAACAGGAGACGAAACTTCCAGAGGCGGGGGTGCCGGGTCTGAAAACCAACTTTCATCTAATCGGTCTGGTTGAGAAGATTGAACTTCAGGAGAAGGTAGTGGGCTTGAGTGATGCTGGTCTTTTCTGTGATATTTGTGAGAGGGGAAACGAGGCAACGCATCGATGTCTGGACTGCGACCAGAATGTGTGCGCAGCCTGTAGCAAAATGCATCTTCGATTTGAAGCAATGTCAAACCACAAGGTGACTCCACTGAAGGATATTCGTGAGGGGAAGGTTGCACTGACAAAGAAACATCAGAAACAGCATCCGAAATGTCAGATCCATGCGGGCAAAGCAGTAAGGTTCTTTTGTACCACGTGTGAAATACTCATCTGCCAAGACTGTACTGTCATAAACCACCGTATACCAGAACACTCGTACATTGAGATAGACGAGGCAGCATCGACTTACAAGCAATCGTTGGCTGAACTGATGTCTCCACTTGAAAACTCAATGAAGGCAATCCAGGTATCACGAAAAAAAGTCTTAAGAATGAAAGAAGATTTAAATCTCACAATTCAGAAGGTCAAGAGAGAAGTGCAAGACAGAGCAGCTAAGATAAGAGCAGAGGTAACGGCTCAGGAAAAGCGCATCATTGACGACATGAAACGCATCCAAGCAAATCGTGAGAAGAAACTGGAAGAATGAAAGAAAACCGCAAGCTTGGCTGTGGAGAAGATTCAGTTTTCACTAGATACAGCTAAAGAGGTGACAAGGACTGCATTAAATAGTGACTTCCTGTCACTCTATCCTACAAGAGATTAAAATGAGATGTAAATTGCTGATAGTGTACCTGATGAAATATTAACACAAAACGTGAATCTAATGGGCTACTTATTTGAGCCGCATCAGTATCCCGTACGCGTATCAAAATTGAATGGTTCCTATCATCAAACAGGCTGCGCCAACGGAATGTAAAATAAATTTAAGTAGTTTTTTATGTCTTGGTCCAAATATAACAAACTTGGTAGATGTCGTTGAAAAAATCTTCAAAATAGAAAACCAATGATACTACCAATTGTCGAATTATAAATTTATATATAGTACGTTGAAGTCATGGTCCATTAAAGGGGTATATGTCCGGACTTAGTTATTCCGCGGGCATGGTGCAGAGTATTACTAAAAATAACAAATCAAAAGCAGCTCAAAATATTATAGGAAGGGTGTTTAATGGGATCCTATTCCCTTAAATTAGTATTCTTACATGTAGGTCCTCTTTATGATAATCCTTTCGTTATATTTCGGGTTGAACCAGTAGGGGAATCCAGTGATCTGAAATAGAAATGCATAGAAATATTGCATTAAAAACCACCACACTGTGTGTTGAAAGTATTATATCGCCAAAACAAAAGCTTTTGAATTGTTGTGGAAAGCATAATATTTACCCCTAAGCCTAACCCTTCCAAATCTGTTAAAATCAATATGATTTTGCACACACCCTAGGGAGTTGGGGTTAAAGTATGGAAGTATTTGCTGACAAACAAAATTTATCTAATATGCAGGTTCCAGTGGAAACTGAATAAAGTAATGTTTTTTTTGCTTTATGCAGAGGTGTATTTTCAGGCAAAGCATAATAAAAATCAACAACTTGACATGCAAGTAAGTGCACTGAAAGATAGGACCTAATTTATATATTGATGTGCAGTGAAAAACTACGTTCAAAACAACGTGTTTTAGGCAATGGCAACACATTAAACAATTTTTTTTTTAAATAGACATTGTATTAAGAGAACAAACAAGAATTATACTCATAGTCCTTATTTATCTATTGTAACAGTGTTTAATAGTATCCATATTATTCAGAAAAAAAATGTATGTACTAGCTGTCATACAGAACCAGCATGCTTTAAAGAAAGAAATAAAGATTGATGCTAATGATCATAAATAAAGATGGCTTAATAATTTATTGTGTTTCTACAACCCATGATGACACTGAAAGCCACATTATTTGTTTTGGCAGAATTGCATTTAATAACGTATATTTTTCCAATAAAACAAACCACCAAAAGGTAATACCTCTGTTGGATGGACACCTTTTGAGAGGAAGTTAGTCATTTAATAGAACACTACATTTCAAACTGTATACATGTCATTTACATTGTACATTTCTTTAATGATGGCAGGGGCGCAGGCTTACAATCCCTCGTACATAAATATATCTATGTACATTTACGTTAAATATCGTTGTTCATAAAATATTACTTTACATGGACAGTACTTAAAACATTTTCGTCGGTGTAGGTACTAATATTAATCAAAGTTCGAACAAATAATAATGTTCATAAGGTAAATAACTTGATGTTGTTCTTATTTATATTTGTTTTTATAAATACAACCTTTTGGGCTGTATTCTTCCGAAATTTATGAATTTTGGTGGGTTTTTTTTATAGCAAATATAATTACACTGACCTGTTAAAAGTTTTTGTGTTTACCTTCAAGGGAAGATTTCCTGGCTTAATTAATCAAAAATAACAGTTGTTAATTTATGTCTGCTCGTGCCAGGGCGCTCGTGCACACCATGCTCGCATTTATCCCATGCGATTACTCAAACAAAATTAAGTTACCTTGCATATGAACATTCGGCCATCATTTCAATTTGTTCAAATTAAAGCTGGTCAAAACTTCTAAAATTTAATGTGCTAATGTACAACTGACCCGTACAAGCTTGGTGCATACAGGCACTAGGTACATATTACATTGTACATGAATATGTAATGTGTTTTTCATATTTTACAATAACGTACACAGTTTATGGGCAGATAGGGGAAATATCTGGCGAAAGTGTGCCTTTGATGAAACAGTCAGAGAATATCTAACGCAATATACATGGGCCATCACAGATTTGTTGGTAGAAATTTGTATCGCAAAAACATTAATAGAATAAGGAGCAATTTTCAGAATTGTCAAAATGGCTGCCATTACTTGTTATATTTACCTATATTTTTTCAAATGACAATGATCTGCGATGGCCCTGTAGCCAAATATCTTTCTCATGACATATACTCCGACTGTTTGCCGAATGCCATGCCTGTATCATATCATCAAAGGCATTGCACATCACCTTTGATCTGCCGTACTTTTAAACAAAATGTTAATCCTAAAATGACTGAACTAGGTTAAGTTATTATGAAAGTGTCAAAAGACTGGGTTATTTTTATCAAATTGGTGTCGGCATGTTAAAGAGGTACGAAAGAAAGTAATTTAAACATCAGAACATTCTCAAAATTACTTCATCGAGTGTTTACTACTGCGGGCTACGTTGAATGGAACTGAGCACATGTTGTATCGTGGACGTCTTAATCTGTGCTACTTACTAAAACTAAGGTGCTTGTAACGCAGGTCCTTCCTGCCATCTGAATTTGTGCTTAATCTTTTGGGGACACGTTCACCAGGTCATATTGCCCTGTGAGTGCATTGCCATATGGTACACCATTGGGTTCAATCTAAGGTCAAAAGCATGGTCTCATTGCACAGCCATTGTTTTAGGGCAGCATGCCTAGTTTACATGTACTACTGCTTGTGTGGAAAGTTAACTAGCGCCTAGCGGGGCTCGCTAGTCCACATATTTTGTATGGTTTCAGCTTTGATTCTAGCTGGAAAGCATACTAGTCAGTTTTATGTTGGGCAACAACAGTTGACTATCCTTGATGTTTTCTGCATTGGTGTGATCATGACCAAATAAGCTCAGCAAAGTTGTAAGTTATACAATGTTTATTCTCCAATTCTATTATGTACATGTATCATGTCTATTTATCATAGTGACAAATGCAGCGACTTTGTATTCTTTATTACACTGTTATTGGGGATTCACTTTGGCAACTTGTACTGAACACCTAGATAAGGCATTTGCTTCTATAGATCGTTAATTTATTAGATAGATTATACCAGTAGATTTCATAGTGATTTAAAGTGATAATTATATTAATCATAGCATTCACGGATTATTTCCACTGGCTCGTTCTTTGACACTTTATGTATTCATTGTATTTCGTACATACATTGATTGTGTATTTAATTAATTGTGTGGATCATATTGTAAACCCAGTTTATTATTGTTTCAGATTAAACCTAATCTCTACTCATCGTCTTGACTCTTGAGTGTAAATACAAATGTAACTCAAATGACTTCGCACCAAAATTACATCAGAAAACACTACAGTGCTGACAAAAAAGGTAATTTGGAATGAAAAAAAATAGTTTATTGGGCAGTATTACAATGCCTGGTCTAAAACTAGGTGGGGGCCTGGTCGCTGATTCTGCTTATGCTGTTATCGGTGACCAGATTCCACTCAGTTTTAAACCAGACGTTTAAAACTTCCTAGCCACATTATTATACTCTTATCGAGGTGTGGCTTTTGGATGACTTTACAATAAGCACCGTCGATTCGATATTACTTAATTATTCGACATTTTTTTGATAATGATATTTCCAATAGCAATTTGTTTAATCATTATCGAAATATCGGAAATGTTTACATTGAGATATGATATTGAAAATATTGAAATGCGTCAGATTATCGTCAAAATAAATCTCCTGTTTGTGCTTTTACATTGTGTTTAATGTTTGCTGTATACTTAAATAAAACTCCGCGGCACTTTATGCTTATGACTGAAAATAAAAACATCAGGAAATGCCAAGTGTCGATTGAGCTCTGTGTTTGTTGGAATTTGCAGTCTCCCTAATGAAAAAGCCTCAAAAGAAACTGCCCGTTTTGGGCAAAGTCTCTGTGTGGAGATTTTGTTTAAAAGTTTCAGCAATAATGTTGTTGTGAAAGCCGTTAGAAAATTTGGGCGTAAGATTCTTCTTTTGCTTGAAGAAGTTTCATTGTCTGTAATTTCTCCACATTTGTTTTATTTTTTAAATTGGATAATCGATATACATGTACATGATCAAATATTCTTGATATTGGATTTTCGAGATTTCGATTATTGTAAATTCTGATATCGAAGGTGCTTAGTATACGTAGGCCTACAACCTTGAAATTTGAAATGTTTTTTCCACTAGCAGTAGCAGTCCTCACATCTTTCAGCTTGTATGCCATTGTCTGAGTGATCTGGCTTCTCTCCAAATAGGCCAGGTCTTTCTCACATGTTCTGGGAGCAAAAGGTAGAAAAGGGTAAAATTTAATAAAGATGGTACAAAAATGGTACACAAAAAAAAGAAAACTCTTTTTGTTTGGTCACAAAATATATGAAAGCTGGATGTCTTACATAAAGGGGCATTGAAGGCAAGGCTATTCACAGAGTGATTGTACATGTAGATCAATGTCAACAGATTGAAATGATGCAAGATCTATACAGTGTAATTTTATTTGGGATCAAACATTTTGATTGAGGACCTGTTGTAGTTACTCCCAGGTTGACTTCAGTAGAAGGTTTATCGGGGAGTAGGGGGCACTCATAGCACCTGTTTTATTGTATAGTTACAGTTTTGTACAGCACTTTGATATTTGTTAATAGCGCTTTATAAATGCTCTACTTATGTTATATTATTTTACATGTTTATACCTAACCCGGCTATGCACCGTCAACATCGATTTCATTAGCAACTTACCAGCCTTCTCCTTGTCACCATTAAGATGTTGTCGCAGCTCTCTAGAAGCTCCAACCCCTCTCCTCCCAAATACACTGCACACACTCATCTCCTTTTGCGAAAATAGTGCTCCATTAAGATCGCGTGTCAGACGTTTATAATCGGACTTGTTGCATCGGTTCAGCACTGACTGTGGCAAGAAGACTCCACTGCCCTAAACCAAACAGATAGAACAAAAAACCCAATAATAAACAATAATACAGATATTTATCCACTACCTTAAACTGTCCATACAAATATTACATGTATTAGCTTAAAGGGAAATTCCAGGCTCAATAATTTACCTAGTCTAAAAGAATATATGGTAACATACTGACTCCGCAGAGAATTTGTTTTGATTTGTTATCGAGAACGACACACGCGCCTATTATATATTCACGATTTCTTGCCGTTCAGGAGTACAAAGGCGCGGCCATATTGTTCAAATTTCCCGCCTCGCCCGGGAAATTATTGCCTGTTGTTCGCACTGGTATCCCACCATGCCGCGGCCAACTACATTATGCAGACGTATGTTGTACGGCGCCCGACTATTGCGAATACGTGTATTGCAATTCTGTGCAGAATATCGACTTGACGCGCCACAAACTATCGTTTATTTTTGTATTTTCTGAGAAGAATGGAAAATCTGTGAGCTAGTAATTATGGCATCAGGGACTTCTCCGTATGATTTTGAGCCCACTATCACATGTACATTGGTTCGCCAACACTCATTGCGTGTGCAGGGCCGCTATCGACCGGGCTTCGCGTACTGATGATGGTGCAGACACTACGTCACAATATCTCGGATGTACCGATAAACAAGAACAAAATGGCGGCTCGCATGACGGTGAGCGCAGTGCGAGAAAATCTCTGTTTTATATGATTACCAAAACCGATACATTCTGTTTAACTGGTAAGTTCATTTGTATTCAAATTTTATGCCCAATTTTCCACTTGTAAAGTTTTACTACATGGTTTAGATTACTTCAAATTGTACACGGCTGTCTGGCTTTTTGTGAGTGTTGATCTGTGAGTCAACCTATTAATAAATTAAGCCTTTATGCTCATGCAACAAACGGCTTTATTTTGGCATCATTTTTGGTCAATTTCAAGTTCGCTGGGATGTAAACAATAATTGTAAATGGGAATAAGGAAGAGACAACCATCTTTGTGGATTGCAACTTCGGTCAGCAATTTTGAACTTAATTATGCTGACTGTTTTTATATTAAAGTTCTTGTTGGCCTACATTTGGGGCATTTCGTGACTGAAAACATTGAAAGCTAAAATGCTGCATGAGTCTTCAAATTGCATACGTCTTTCAGACCGTATTTTCTTTTTCTTGGTCTTGTTAATTTGTTTTATTTTTTATTTTTTAGAAGCCACCAAGAAAAACAGTCAAACCGATACTGAGGAATCCAAGCGCACATGTTACTAAGACGTTTTGTTGTGTTGTGTTTAATAGTCCTTCCCCCGCCGAATTATATTTATTTGAAATGTTTTAACTTAAGTTACATTTTAGCAAATTTTAATAAAAATGCGTGGTTAACCTTAGCAACCTCTTCCCCTAACTCATTTATTTTTACCCCTACTGATCCAGGGGAAATTATAAAAATCGTCACTAAGTTTCAAAACAAAAATAGTTCTGGATCAGATGAAGTTAGTAATTCCCTTTTAAAGGAAGTTATTGACATAATTTCTGCTCCATTATCGAATATTTGTAATACTTCCATTGAACAAGGTACTTTTCCTAACTTGTACAAATTAGCTAAAGTTGTTCCTGTTTTTGAAAAAAGGTAATACCCAGGATCCAGGCAATTACCGGCCTATCTCACTAATTAATACCTGCTCCAAAGTTCTAGAAAAACTTATGCACAGTCGAATATTGTTTTTTCTCGATTCCACAAACTTACTTTCTCATAATCAATACGGATTTCGTGCAGGTAGATCCACTGTTCATACCGTTTCAGATTTTTACAATAATCTGTATGATTCTGTTAACAAAGTACCGTCCGATATTTCTCTTGCTGTTTTTTTTTGACATTAAAAAAGCTTTTGATACTGTCAATCCTCACATTCTATTACGAAAAATGTATTATTACGGAATTCGTGGAATTGCACTTGACTGGTTTACAAGTCATTTAAATGATCGTAAGCAGTATGTGATTCTAGATGATGTCAAATCTAATATTTGTAATATCACTTGTGGAATACCCCAGGGGTCAACTCTTGGGCCATTATTGTTTTTGATTTACGTTAATGATATGCCCATGTGTTGCCCCTTGTTAAAACCGGTTCTTTTTGCTGATGATACAACACTTGTTGCCTCAGAACAGAATTTGCAGGTACTGGCTAAAACTGTGAATGATGAATTGAGAGTACTGCAAGATTGGTTTAGAGCCAATAAGTTAAACATTCATCCTGATAAAACTCACTATATCTGTTATTCTTTGCAGCAGAGAAAAAGGTTTTTACCTGATGTCTCACTTTGCCTAGAAAATGTTACTATTAAAAAGGTCTCCTCCTGTACTTTTCTTGGCCTTATTACTGATAAAAATATGCTCTGGAAGGAGCAAATTAACCTTGTATATAACAAAGTTTCTAAAAGTAATTATATTATTAACAGAACTAAGAATACTTTGAGAGTTAAAGACAGTTTGGCCATTTATAAGAGTTTAGTTCATCTCTATTTAAACTATGGCCTCTTAGCTTGGGGTGACATGATAAAGTACCCCTCTTTGTACAAAAGACTTATTACTCTCCAAAACAAAATGTATTCGTAATGCGTGTCATGTTCAGTACAATGCACATACCACTCCTCTTTGTTTCAAAAAGAAACTTTTGAAGCTGGAAGATATTTTTAATGTCCAAGTTGCCATTATTACCTTGATTAAATTAATAATTTGCTCCCGGATAATTTAAGTTCTCCTTCGTTTTTTCCTTTAAATCGGGATTTTCACCCATTCACTACAAGATAAGATAATCTTATTCGTATTACTGATATTCGTAGAGTGGATGTTGTCTCTTCCAATTATCGTAAACTTCTACCTAAAATTGTTAACTCCTTTCCTGACAGCCTGAGAAATGAATTGAACAGTGTATCTAGGAAACTGTTCCCTGGCCATCTTAAAGAGTTTTATTTGGACAAGTATAACAGTTTTCTTTGCACTAATTTATCATGTCATTTCTGTTCTAATGCAGCAGGACATTAATACCTCATTTATCTTTTAATAAAACCTTTATTTTCTTATTCATTGCTGATCAAGGGATATTATATTATCTTGTTTTATTATTTTGCAAAGTTAATACACTGAACCTACAGGAGGGTCATACCTCCTCTGGATGTCACCCCCATTTGTACATTATTTGTTAACATATTATAATTGTTGTTATGTTGTTAGTTTAATGTACGGACGCGGAAATAAACCAAACAACCAAACAAACATCCAACAAACAAACAAACAATTAGGTTTTAGAAACGTTGACGTGACGTGTTGCGCGTTTTACCAGATCACTGAGGCCCATACGCAAGGGGGGGAGTGCGACGGATGCGTACGCTGTACGATTTGTGGCATTATTAACTTTTGGGGCATTATTAACCTTTAGCCTTGTACATTTTCGTCAACAATATTAATTTCATTAAATATAACATGCACAAGTTATAAGGAATAAAACAATAACGTTCGTGAAAATGATCAGATGTGTTTCTAGACATCTTGAAACGCCCCAAAACAGAATTAAGAAGACTAGCTGAAGTAGAAACATTCGAAATGCACGAATATTACATTGATTTTACAATCGATGCTAATTGTAATGAGTCTGCATGCATCCCATCCCACCACCATTCCATCCCATCCCCCTTTCCATTCAATCCCATCCCCCATCCCACCACCATCCCATTCCATCCCATTCCACATCCCATCTCTCATTCCATCCCTCATCTCAACCTATCCTCCATCCCATATCCCATCCCACCCCCATTTCATCCCCCATACCATCCCCCATACCACCCCAATTCCATCACCGCATCCCATCCCCATTCCATTCCACTCCAAATCCATTCCATCCCCCATTCCATCCATCCCACTGCCCATTCCATCCCACCCCCATTCCATCTCATCCACCGGCCATCCTATCCATCCCACCTCTATCCTCTTCCCATCCCCATCCCCTCCCCATCGGCCAGTACCCCATCCCCTCTCCTACCCATCTCCTATACAGTGATCATTGGATCCGGTATCTGTGAGCCGTTGTCCAAGCCCCAGCTTCGTCTCCATTTTGGCTTCGTCATGCAGTAATTCGTCAATGGTGCTGGAACGAAGCCCGATAGATCCTAAGTTAGAGCTGGGGTTTGGAAAACGACCAGAGTTAGAACGCTGGGCGTGTCGTATCTTGGGGGCGCTATTCATGTTGCATTTCATGTCGACTTTATTGTTGTACTTCCGCGTTACCGCTGCCTTATATAGAGGACAACTGAGTGAAACTGAAAGGATTTGCTTATTTTAACTCGCATCCAAACTGACAACTTTTTAAAAATGTGAGTAAGCATATCGATCAATTGAAAAATAGCAAAGAATATGTTGCAGCTTCAGTGACGCTGTTTTTTTCATAATCGATGTCATGCAGACCACACATGCACATGCCAAAATGCTCAAAACATAACAAGTGCTTATTTTAATTGTACATAATTATCTGGACAGCACTTTACTAAGTATAATCTTTAATACTTTTGCCAGTGTGTAGATGTATTTCTTCTTATTCCTCTATGGTTTATTGCATATCTGCACATTTTGTGATGTAGCATACGTCGCTACTGCTAGACTAGAGTAATACACACCAAATGTTCTCAAATAATTTTGCCAAACCGTAATTTTATATCTAGACTGTCTTCCCATTAATGCCTGCTATATGGACTATAACACCAGTGGAGAAAATGAAAGGTCAAATATTCATGATACATGACCTCGAACCACATCTTAATTCCCTGAATATTATGTATAGAATTCAGTTCAATATTTTGGTAACAACTTGCATGGCTGTCGGTGTCAAGATGGGATGTAATTATTAAGTTACTTATAAAATTATCAGCCCTCTCATTAACCCTAACACCCTAGGCCTTACTTTTGGCTAAAGAACTGCGTACTAGTACAGAATACTACTTAGTATTTTGTAGCATTGGGTCTCTCCGTGACTGATGATTGGGTGTGTACTGACAGAGTACAGATACTGCCAACTACAAAGTACTAATAGTAGCAATATAGACCTGTCAGTAATACTTACCTGGCAAAAAATGCAGTAGTCCAGCCTTGACCCAATGTGTCCCAAGTGACAATTTTTGCTGTAGAGTTTAGAACACCTTACACAGCATACATGGGCCTTGCACACTCAGCAAGCAGAGGGACACAATGCTAAAATGTACTACGAGTGCAATAAGGGGTGAAGTACCAAATACTATAAATTACTACAGGCATTGCACACAAGTCAGTGAGAGTACTGCATACTACCTTTTACTACTAGTAGTAAAAAGTAGCACTAGGTAGGGTTAGGGTTAACAGATTGGATTGGCAAATAGCAATGTAAAATCCAATCACATATAAAATGAAAGTGATGACGAGGATGAAGAGGATGTGCAGTTTTGGTAAGAGTGTGAGTTTGCCCTTCTTTAAAATTCACGTACATCTAGAGTTCGCTGTCGATCCCTATTAATAAATACATGAACACATTCTTCTTGTTTTTCTCACACAGAACAAAATGGCGACTGGACCTGCAGTAAGTTCAGCTCTAGAGACAATTAGCAGATATCATCTTGAGTGCTGCATTTGCCAGGAGAGATACGAACGGCCTAAGTTACTAGAATGCCTGCACAACTTCTGCGAGCAATGTCTGCTGAATTACTGCAGCACGAAGCACCAGGGCTGTATGGAGATTCCTTGCCCCGTGTGTCGACAGGAGACGAAACTTCCAGAGGCGGGGGTGCAGGGTCTGAAAACCAACTTTCATCTTATCGGTCTGGTTGAGGAGATTGAACTTCAGGAGAAGGTAGTGGGCTTGGGCGATGCTGGTCTTTCCTGTGATATTTGTGAGGGGGGAAACGAGGCAACGCATCGATGTCTGGACTGCGACCAGAATGTGTGCTCATCCTGTAGCAAAATGCATCTTCGATTTGCTAACTCTTCTAACCACAAGGTGACTCCACTGAAGGACATTCGTGAGGGGAAGATTACACTGACAAAGAAACATTCGAAACAACATCCAAAATGTCCGATCCACGAGGGCGAAGCAGCAAGGTTCTTTTGTACGACATGTGAAGTGTTGATCTGCCGAGATTGTACCGTCGTTGACCACTGTAAGCCAGAACACGCGTACATTGACAGAAATATGGCTTTATCGGCGTACAAGCAATCGTTAGCTGTTCTGTTTTCTCCACTTGAAAACTCAATGAAGGCAATCCAGGAATCACGAGAAAAAGTCTTAAGACTGAAAGAAGATTTAAGTCTCACAATTCAAAAGGTCCAGACAGAAGTGCGAGAAAGAGCAGCTAAGATAAGAGCAGAGATCACGGCCCAAGAAAATTGCATCCTTGACGACATCAAAAACATCCAAACGGATCGTGAGCAGAAACTGGAAGAATGTGAGAAAACTGCGAGCTTGGCTGCGGAGAGGTTTCAGTTTTCACTAGATACGGCTAGAGAGGTGACAAGGACTGCATCGGATAGTGACTTCCTGTCACTCTATCCTACAATCAGCAAAGACTTGAAACTGTTGGCTGGTCAGGCTATTCCTAGAGTTGATGACAGGCTGGCATTTCTGAAGTTCAAGCAGAGTGAGGGTGTTGGTGACATCAATCTGGGTAAGGTGGTAGTGACGGAAGGCAAGTGGGAGCTGTGTGGTGAGTTTGGTAGACCAGGAAGCGGTCCAGGAGAGTTTGATGGGGCTTGGGGCATTGCTGCTCGTCACCCTGATGAGATTGCCGTGACTGACTACTGCAACAAACGAGTTGTGATCTGCAGCATCGATGGCAACCAGAAATGCACAATCCCGATGCAAGGATGTAAGTTAAAATTACCTGCCATCTGCGAAATTATGCACTTAAACAATTTGCTTTCGCTCTTCACTAATATTCTCTGTATTTAAATTGTTCACAAATAAGTTTTAAAAATAAGTAAATAAAACTCTATTGAAACTGTAAATTTGAAACAGAATAACGATCTATTAAATAGTTGGTATTCATGGCATAGGAATGTTTTTCAACCTCAATGTTTGTTTCATGAAAACAAAATTTTGAAAGTGAACAAACTAAAAATTGAAATTTGACCTCAGTAATTTGCTTTGCTTTATTCCTGAAGCTCTTTGCAAAAGATGGGAAGTCTAGGAAAAATGCATCTGATAGTTACAGAGAAAAAACATTTATACTTTGAATTTGATTAAAGAAATATTTTCGCGTATAAAACATCGATATACGCAGGTTTACACATTTTTGTTGCTAACAGTTAACATGTTTAGCAGCTAAACACCCGTGTCCAATTCCTAAACATCAATGTTCAATGACTAAACACTATCCATCCTCGTGCTCGTGCTAAACGCGTTTACAAACTGAGAGCACGAAAGTGTTTAGAAAATTGTTTACTTGCTAAACACAGTTTTTGTAATGTATTTTTTATTTATATTATCCACACAGAAAATGCCCCACAATCTGATGCATAAATAAACACCAAACATAACAGATTATGCCAGGTGAATTATAAGACGCGTTGATTTCTAAAGCGTGTATACCAAACCTTGACAATGTATTTTTGACAGACATTTCTTTTACTGCAGTTTTCACTCTTTCAAGAATGTCTGTGTTGAAAGAATTGTTCAATAACTGCATACGTTTGTTTGTTTGTTTTGACATCATGACTCCTACAGGTCCACACGGCATCGCAGCTACACGCACCAACAATCGTTTGGTGGTCGTCCAGGATGGTGCATCCCATGTAAAGGTGTTCAACAGCGACAACACGCTGGCCTACGAGTTCCTAACGGTGCCACCGAGTGAGGACGGTAAGACCTCAGTTAACCTCCAGAGTATAGCTGTCAAGAATGATGGTACCATCGTAGTAGGTGATGTCAAGAGGATGGTGTTGACTGAACACAGTCCCACTGATGGTGAGCTCCTACGTACCATACCAGTCCAGGTTGAACCTCGCTATCTGGCTGTGGACAACAATGATAGAATTGTCATCAGTTCATGGTCACAGACAGTAAATGTTGCTGATGGCAATGGTACTACACGGCGCACCATCAAACCCATCATCAATGGTCAACCAGTAAAGTGCTGCCGCAGTGTGTACACTGATAGCTCAGGTATCTATGTTGCAATGCATAATGGTAATGACACGGGTCATATTCACCACTATGACCCTCAAGGTGGATTTCTCAAGTGCATTGCACGGGGTCTGCACTGTTCCCAAGGAATCACATTCACATCAGATGGGCAGCTGGCAGTGGCTGACTTTTACTCAGTCAAGATGTATCACCAGATGTGATGCGACATTGCAAGCAAACATGCCAATTTTATCTTAAATGGAAAAAACACACAAACAAACATGGAGAGCTTTGTTTGACAATCGAATAAAAGTCACAAATACCAATGAAACAAGTGATAGCTTGAAATACGTCGTAAGATTATTACCAGCTTGTAAATATCTTATCAACATATTTAATTAAAAAAAATCAAATCCAAAAATGCGAATTTCAGAGTTGCTCTAACAGTGTAAAACAAACCACTCAAAAAGCATGAAATAACTCACTCTTGTAAAAGAGCCATTTTGGTGTCAACTTTTTTTTTTGACATTTACACATTACTTTTTTTACATGAAGGAAGTATAATTTGTAAGAGACATGTTCAAATATGAAGATGAGAATTATTTGAAGAAACGTACACAAATCAAAGACTAAATTTGGTGCGAGTGTGAATATTACGATCAGTTTCTTTAGAATTTATGGTCGATGGTTAACTGCTGGTGTGATGACCTATAAATTTAACGATAAGCCTTGTCAATCGAGTTGACTTATATTTGTTTAGAGACCATCTTGTCATTTTAAAATGTAATTTAGTAGACTGTGTCTTTCCTAAAATTTGTTTGGGACCACATTTTTGTTCAGCTATGTTCCAATCTCAAATAAATAAAGAAAACAACAAAACACGCATGCAAGCATACTACCCAGTCTAAAAACCCAGTCAAAGGAAATAATTGTGTAGACAACAAACCTCACCGCTGATGACTTTACTAGCCTTAAGTAGACTGGTGTAGCGTGAATTTCAGACCCCATGAAATCTGGACTCATTGGTAGTATTGCGCATGCTTAAGTGGAGATAATTAGGAGCGTGACCTGTCACGTGAGAGGGTTTAACAAATAATAGGAAAAAAGGGTCCGATTTTCATAGGAGTCTGATTTTTATGACACTGGCTACGTACAGTGTACTTCCACTGATTATAATTGCAATATTAGTAGTGGTTCTTATGTCCAAACATAGGCTCATGTGTTTTCTAAGATCGAGAAGCTTTCTAAAAACAGTTTCGGAATGCTTGGTGGTTCCATTTCACGGATTGATATGTTTCCAAAATTTTAAGAAAAAAGGAAGACAAAATAAAAACCGCTATATACTCGCGATAAAATGAACACCAATTACTGATTTTTAGTTTCTAACGACGAGTTGAATCTGAGAAAAATATCCACAATGTTTTTAAAGGATAATAAATTATGTTTTATGTATATACTATCAATTATTAATTAACAAGCCACGCCCCCCCTTTTTTTTTTTTTTTTTTGGGGGGGGGGGGTTTTCCTAATTGTAAATGTACATATGTAGTTCGAATTTGTTTGCGATTATCAGTGCTTAGACCTTGGGTGCAAACCAGTTTAAACTTTTAGACCAATGCCTTGCAAACATTTGACACCATTTTAATGATAAATTAGTGGTGGGTGTGGCTTTTGAAAAATTTCTACATTTTTAAATGACCTTGAATATGAAAACACGCACACTACTGTATAAGAGCACACGTGTTTGTACGTGTATGAGAAGTATAGGATATGAATGTATTGCGATTAAAAGGAGCTTTATTTCATTCGGTACAAATTTACAATGATTCATAACAAAAATTCTTAACGGAGTGCTCTGACCAATACGCCTTTCTTAATATTTATGCTGACATCATACTTTTAATGCCAAAGTATGGCTTTGGGCGGTAAATTAAAGATGGTAGCTATTACTCAACGAGGATCCAAGTACTGATAATACAAGGTTAAGGTACCTGTTATAACAAGGTAATTGTAAAGTCCTAAAGGACCTTGTTATAAAGGTGTTTGACTCCTTTCCCACTTTGACGAATTTGAAGGCGAATGTCGTGGTCAAACTAATGTCGAATTGGCAAGGCACGACACCGGCAAGATACCAACACATGACAGTGCCCCTAGAGGCCTGCTTACAACGAACCCACGACGCAAATTTGGGCAAATCGGGGGTCGTCGCAAGACAGTCCTACGAAATTTCGAGCATCGTAACATCTACTTGCCGTTGTGAGGCAAAGTTGGACATGCACCTTTTTTGTTCGACGATTTTTTTGGGGGGTTTGTCTTGTGGCTGTCGTGAGTCTGTCCTACGACAGTCTTGCGACAATCTTGTGACTGTTTGCGCACATCAGCCACTGTTACCACCTTCCTCTTTTTGGTTTTCTTTTTCGGAGGCATCCTGGATATAAACTTATATTAAATTCGGGCAGAACTGTTTTCACTGAAAAATCTCAAGAGCAAATGGCAGGCAACAGAACAGGCCTTATAGTCACGACTGACTTGCGACATAACCACGACATGTCTATTTTTTTCTGACGCGTCCCCATTGCCAAACTATCTTTATTGTGTCTAGCCCTGTTACCACTCAAAATAGATTTCGGTTATGTTGCAAGATCTGGCTACGACAAATATTTTATGGGTCTACCACGACACAATTTCGTACGATCCGTACGCGTTGTGACCGGGGCTTTAGGTACCCCTACGACTTTGCTACGGCATTCCACGACATTGATAGAATCTCCCACAACGTAGTGACGACGTCGTCACGACCCCCACAATATTGTGACGATTTATTTTATATAATATGTTTACGAGACGTATATCGACATAAATTATAGAGACCTCTATCTTTTGTCCTTTCTCAAATAATGTTCTTTTTCGGTTATTTTGTTATCGTTTTTAAGTCTGACGAAGGGGATTCGTACTACCCAAAACGTCACCGATTGCAGTCGACATTAAAGGTTCACACATTCATGAATGATTGCCCTGAATCCCCCGATCTATCCCGAATAAAAAATGTTGATGGCATCGGGATAAATTAGCCCCGATTCGCTGTTTGTATATGAATTAGTATAACTTAAGAATGATATCTTAAGAACAATAATAATCAAGAACTATAGGTATGAATTGGTAGCCGAATCAAGCAGAATGATTGCGATTGAGTGCGGAATAAAAACCGAATAGTAGCGGGTTTTGTTTTTAAGAATACAAAACGGATAATTCCAGAATGACCCAGGATTATGCCGATTTCATTACAAATTGAATAAGAACAAGGACTGAATAAGCCGACTGTAATGCGAAAATCCTGAAGTTTCCCGAGCTAACAAGCACACTCTAAAAATAGATTGGTTAAAAGACCAACCAATCTAATTGGTTGGCCCAATATTGGTTGTTTTTAACCATGTGTTGGTTAAACCGTAACCAATATATTGGTTGTCCTTCAACCAGTTATATTGGTTGAGCTTGCAACTGAGTTATCAACCAATCTATTGGCCATTTATAACCAATATGTTGGTTGTCCTTCAACCAGTCATATTGGTTGAGCTTGAAACCAAGGTATTAACCAATCTACTGGTTATTCACAAGCAATATATTTGTTGTTCTTCAACTACGGCGGATATAACACCATGAAGCAAGAAAAGAAGATACAAGAAGTAGGAGTCACTTACAACATATCCTATGCTGAAGCTCCCAAATATATAAGCACAAATATCACTGTCCACGCTAAAAAACCTAGGGATACATGTACATCTACATTAACATCTAAACAAACTCAAATCCGAAAGAAGAAATTGGACAATCCCACAAACTTCTCAAGCCGTAAATGATGTACAAAGAAAGCAAAACATGTCTTCTGCTAACAAAATCCCGGTAGATGCATCCACCCAAACTGACAAAGTTCCAGTTGCTTGCCAAACTGAACCAACCTCAACTTATTTACAAGCTGACAAATCCCTGATAGAATTACTTATCGGAACACTTCAAATAATGGGAGACAACAGTAAAAAACAAGGAAAATAGAGAATCAGAAATCAAGACCCTAGTCGAACACTTATACCATCAGTTAACTAAGACTCACAAGATCAAAGATAGACAGTGTAGACAACATGATTCTTCGCAATCTTCTGATAAGCCTTTTCGACAAACTAGACTTTCTCAATCCAAGACAAAACCCACAGAAACCACCATAAAGAACTCACAAATTCACTCTGAAACACTAAAAACAAACCCGAACACTTCCAATCGCTCAAAAGGAGGAAATAAACAAACTTAATCATGAAAATTATTCTCATGGTCATCATTTTACAATGGAATGCCCAATCTCTTATCGCATATGGAAATGAATTAAAACATGCTGTAAATAACTGGGATAATAAACCTGACATCATGTGTCCAAGAAACTTGGCTCAAGGAAGGGAAAAACTTCAATCTCCCTGGATATAATATTTTCCTTAGTGATAGGAAACCAGAACCTAAAAATACTGGCGGGGGATGTGCCATTTTTACTAGAAAAGGTCTTACCGTCAACAACATTATAGGGCCTTTTCCAAACCTCCAGGCTTCGGCTTTGGCTTCGGCTCCGGCTTCAATTTATGAGGCTTCGTCTTCATGAGGCTTCGCGCCAAGCCCCACAGCGTCAAAAAACTTTGGAACGCCGAGGCTTCGGCTGGCTTCGACGACAGCTACAATCATTCGTGATGCTTCGGTACCGCTCGTCGTTCTGTTATGAATGGAGGGCAATGACCTTATTCTAACTATTTTAAACGGTCTTCTTTGTTCAATTTCGACAACGAACCGGGCGTTAGCATCGAGAAATCAACGACAGCGTTATATAGCGTCTGCTTTGGCGTATTTTGCTGAGAATAACAAAGTGAGTATGTCTTAATAGTAAATTACCGAGTAAATTACTAGTTATGTTATCATAGGAATCAACATCCAGTCAGGGGCGGATACAGGGGGGGGGGGGGGGGGCGTGGGGGGCGCACGCCCCCCCCCCCCCCCCCCCCCCCCCCCCCCCCCTTTTGCTTGAGAAAAAAAAAAAACGAAAAAAAAACCAAACAAAAACGGGAAAAAAAAAATTGCGTTCACCATTTTGTTGCTTGGTAAATTTTCACGCCCCCCCGTTTAGAAAATCCTGGATCCGCCGCTGCCAGTGGTTATACTCGGGCACTAGTGAGTAGTGGTTTTATTTTAAAATATGCCATTGCCGGCATTGCCATGGGCCTAACATAAAAAACATTTATAAACACTTGACTTAGCTAGGCATGCATAGCCATATAGAAGAAGAAGGCCTGGCGTTTTCATTCTTCTGTCGCTGTGTATAGCATGGAGGAATAATGGTTATAGCATGGCCATGGTTAGTGTATCGTTACATTCCAACCGGTAAACTGCCCCAATAATAAATATGCCTAACTATAAAAGCGTAGTTATAATAACGTTATAAGGTCAAGGAAGAAGTGTATATATATATCTAGCCAGCGCCAACAAAACTTCTGTTCGCTATTTAATTTAGCCATATCTTCTACAGCGCCCTCTACACGTGTCGCACATTTTAGACAAACTTTGAAACTACACCATGATTACAATTGAATTAGATGGAACCATGAACAAAATTGTAATTTTCTGCAAAATATATAGACGCTATGGTATTGGTAAGTAAACATAGTTCTTGGGGTAGGGCACCTACCGGTACATGCCGGTAAATGACTAACATTTAATTAAATGATATTATAATTTTCTTTTTCTGATTTGTAGCTCTAGATCATGAGCTTTTTTTTAAGGAAATAAAGTCCGAAATTGTATAATGGTCCGATTCCTGTCTCGTGAGCTACACTTTGGTTTTATCTTGCAATGCTCATTAAGATTCGCATGCAGCGCTGAAGAATGAACGTATATATTTACATTCTGGTGCGGAAACCACAACAAACAATTCCTTCAAAATTTTTCTTTTTTCCCCTTTCTCAAACCCACATCATACCTCATAGTGTGCAGTAGTCATTCACAACGCCAATGATTCACTTAAAACAGAATAACAGTTACTAAAACATATATTAAAAAATCCGATGGGCATTGTAACTAGCTGGAGTTACTCAAACTAAATTTGGTTGAAATCCAGCATCTTGTTCCAACGACAATAATACATTATTATTTTTCCTTTAGGTCAACAGGCAAGGATTGTACTATTGTACATTTAGTAGCGCCTTTCTTCTTAGTGCGTTACAAGACGGCTCTCTAGACTTGCGTCAGGATTTCAGGGTGTCCCGAAGAGCATTTGTGAAGTTAGTGTCCATCGTCAGAGATCCCAAACAACACGGCTGGCAAACAGAAGTAGAGGTACTTCTTTTTCTTTTTTGGCTGGCATGTGGTTGCGCTTACCGGGTTGTAACAAGAAGCTGTGGTGTACCTATAACAACAGTGTGGAGAGTTGTACACAAACAGTTGAACAACGTCATCAGCAATATCGGAAAGTTTGTTCATTTTCCAAAGGAAGATGAATATGACGCAATAACTCTTGGCTTTGCAAACTTGGCTGGAACCCCGGCAATTGGTCATGCCATAGGAGCAATTGATGGCACACATGTACGTGTAACTCCTCCTGCTGAAGATAAGGTAGCCTATGTCAACAGGAAGTGCCAGCACACCATTCAAGCACAAGCAATCTGCAATCATGAAGGGGTCTTCATAGATATTTTTACCGGCTATCCAGGAAGTGTGCACGATGCCCGAGTGTACAGGAATAGCCCCCTCAAGATGGAGGGCACATTCCCACCAAGAGGCTATTATCTCCTTGGTGACTCTGCTTATCCGAGTTCCATCGGTTTGTTAGCTCCATTCAAGGAGCCAGAAGCATCAAGGCCAATCAATAGACGATTTAATTACCACCACAGTAAAGCGAGATGCATTATTGAACGGGCCTTTGGTGGGCTGAAGGTGCGCTGGAGAGTGATCTTTACAAAGGTCATTGAACTTCGCTCCAGGTCTGCACCCCATGTGGTTGCAGCATGTTGCGCCATGCACAATTTGTGTCATGCATCAGGTGAGTAATTGTTGTCAATGTTGGCTTACTACAATGTTGTACTTGTGTACGTGTACAGTCATGGATCATCAGGAAGTACATCACAACACACCTCAGATGAAACAATGCAAATGAGTAAAAGTCTTTGTCTAATAAGGAGGAAAAAAATCTTTGAGAAGCACAACTAGAAAAAAAACTGGTCAAGGAAATCTCCCCTTTTAAAATGCCCTTTAAAATTGCTAGTTTGGAATTTCAAACATCAAAGCCGGAATTTCTAGGTCCCATAAAATAAAATCGGTCGGATTTCCCTTGTGACAAAATCTTTTAAAAAAATAACAAGAAAAGGGGAACCAATATCACTATTGCTGTCAGAAATGGGCAAAAGTACAAATCCACTGATGGCACTCGGCAGTAACATGGTAAATGTACATTGTGTGTAAATAATGTGTTTTTTCCCATTATTATTTTTTTGGGTAGGTGATGTTTTAGATATAGATGACGACATGATACATGATGACAACGATGGCAACCTTGAGATTCCTGCCAATGAAGGGCAAGCTGATGATGCAGAGGGAATCAATATGCGCAACAGAATGGCTTGTATGGTGTCAGCTCCATCTGAATGCCCACATCATCTCCATCACCATGATTACTTCATGCTGCATCGTTCAGATAATGAAATGTAATGTCTTACAATAAACCGGTACATGTACATGTAGTGCATGACCCCTTATTAACCAGTTCGTGCCAGGTTTATTTTCAATCGTTGCAAGCCCAGGTGAAAAGCACTAATTAGAAACAATAGTTGGAAAATTTGAATGTCAAGAAATTACTTGACGCTGATAATCCTCGGCTGTATGAATTCAATGGAGACATTGGAAATACATGTAGGCCTAATACTAGGCCTAATCACTGAAGCGTGATAAATAGTCAGGTTTCTTATGTATTTTCGTTCACTTTTTTTGTAGATTTGCTAATTAAACTATACATTTTTGGAAATGTTAGGATACTTAACATGAAAACCAATGTTTACATTTGTTTTCCGGTTCTTTATGGCGGCCATCTTGGAATTTTTAAATGGCATTTTGATGACGTCATGATGACGCACGTCACACATTTTCCACAATTGTGTGCATATATATGTCTATGACCCAATAAACATATTACAATTTTGTTTTTAAATTGATTATGTTCTGTTGATGAAAATCATAACAAATAACATGATGACGCCATCACGATTTCACTTCAATGTATATCTATAACACATTGTGGCATACCTGCAATCCATATAGTTTGAACCCAATCGGACTTATACTTCCAGAGATATAGGGCATTGAAAAAATAATTTAATCTTTAGTGTGACACCAATGACTTTTCATGTGTCACGTCACATTAAAGGTTCACTTTTTTCAAAAGACCTAAAAACAAATGTAAACATTGCTTTTTATGTTGAGTATATCCTAGCGTTTCAAAAAATGTATAGTTTAGCAAATCTACACAAAAAGTAAACAAAACTTTCAATGTGTACATTGTGAAACTGACTAATACCACGATATATCGTATACACGTCCAATGCGTTTACGAAGCATGTTTGGCGTCGACGTAAATTCACGTCCACCGCTGTGTATGCCATACATGTCAGTCGTGTATACCTGTCCTCCGCAGCGCTAGCGGTAACTTTTGGCTTAATTCCAGATTACCGCAACAACCAAGAAAACTTTTGCAGCGTAAATACACAAGTCCTCTGCGGAATTAAACTGCTGTGCCTGGCGGATTAACGCGTCATCTGTGGATTGTAAACGATTTTGGGGGGTTTGCTCGGGACGTGTTTATTCGTCATGCGTTTGGAATCTTGGAAAATTTTTGTGTATGCGTGCTCTGGCGTGAACTGGTTAATTGAAAACATGCCAAATCAATTTTGTTGCTGCTAGTTCAAGTGTTGTTACTAAATTATTCAGGTAACTTGTTATGAGTCGAGTCACAAGTCTTGTAACCATCTGTACTAATCTTCATGGCATAAACCAGCAATCGCTGCACAATAATTAACACATTGTCCTCCTAATGTTGTGATGCTTGTAATTTACAAGATTTCTAAAATTTTCCAATGTTTTGCCTTGTCTACTTCAATTGCCTGTTTGTGGGAATTTCCATAGGAAAACCCAATGAGACACCATTCACTAAAAATGCAAAAGACAATTTTGATACATAGATAAGAAAACATACATACTCAATGTGTAACCTTGCTGAAGAAAATGTACAATTTAATATTTACAGATGTTTAACTTATTAAAGGTGTGTACATGAACCGTTATGTATTCAGAATATTTAATATATCATATGATTATCTATGACTTCTGCACCTGGCCAACTTGGCACCCAAAGTGGTATTTTCACAACAAACAAATCCTAAAACACTTTTTAGGGATATATAAAAAAACAAAGTCTACGAATTTACATGTATAACACTGAGTGGGCGCATGCGCCCGTAAATTGTAAACTTACATGTATATCAGATACCCTACATGTTTGTACATGTGTACGAATACACTTGTTGACGTTAATGTTAAGAATTTTACGTTATTCCTTAACTCCCCAGGGTTGCTGGTTGGCTTATTTTTGCAAGAATATTTTGTAATCAAATTTGTGAGGGACAACTGATAAATCCTAGTTTTGGAGAATTTTTGGTGGATGGGTTGAGGTCGTTGGCCATACCCAGCATTTGATGTTTATCAGCCATGTTTAACGGAACCCTGCATTATGTTCTATCATCGGTACTGATGTAACAAATAGCATTGTTATACCACGGCAATAGATTGTGAATTTTTATTGGTCGAGAAGCGTTCACGTGACATGCCACAAAAACGAATGTATCCGAGTGTGCCGATGTATGAGCATGGTATGAGTGATGTACGCTGAGTACGCGTGGTACATGAGTTCATGTACCCCACGGGGTACATGAACTTTCTTTTTCCAGGCCGCGGAAATATTTTTTACACGCTAGCGCATAGCCTGGCCGGCCATTTCTGTGATAAATACCATGGAAGCGACTGATATTAGAGTCTAGCAACCTTTGACATGGCGCTGTGTTATATTAGCTGGTACTACGTAAATTGATGTATGTTCCTGTGCGATGTAAACAGTGAAGTTAGCACTTTCGGCAACGACTGACGACCGCCATTGTTGTTTACACCGGCTTTCGTTTATGCTGTTCGTCTGCTTTTTTTCTGTTCCAATTTTGCCTTATTTTCTCCGTAATGTCGGCAGACGACAGCATTAAGTCACCTCCAAAGAAGCGATTTCTGTCTCGTTCAAAAGAGGAGATCAGAAATTTGATTTTCGAGCAAGACAGCGCCAGTACGAAGAAAAACACGGAACATAATCCATGGTTTAAATATTAACAAACAATTCTTGCCTGCTGTAATCTATTACCGTGGTATAACAAAACAATTGTTGCCTGCTGTGACATGGTCCATGGCGTTTTGTACACCCTCGGGGGCAAATGGCACCCTCGGCTTCGCCTCGGGTGCCATTTGCCCCCTCGGGTGTACAAAACGCCATGGACCATGTCACAGCAGGCAACAATTGTATAATGATTGGTGGAGGATTAATCAAATTTGTACAGGGGGACAATTCAACCACGAATATTTTTTTGAATGCATATAGCGGCTTCACGCAAATGGCAAATGGCACCCTCGGCTTCGCCTCGGGTGCCATTTGCCCCCTCGGGTGTACAAAACGCCATGGACCATGTCACAGCAGGCAACAATTGTATAATGATTGGTGGAGGATTAATCAAATTTGTACAGGGGGACAATTCAACCACGAATATTTTTTTGAATGCATATAGCGGCTTCACGCAGTCAACTACCCATTCAGCAGTCGCCTGGGCCTGCTCTAAAAAATAATTGTATGCGTGGGTGTATATAGTAGGTGTTGCAAGTACATGTATGTAAACAACTGCCAATCTGCGATCGCTTATTGGCTCCCTAGAAAAGCCTGCAGAGAAATAAAGAAAATGTAACTGCTGGCACAGGTTTGCAAAGACGTCTGCATTAGGGGAGCTAGTATATTATTTGCAACATGCATAGTATTGATTAATGTCATCTTTGGCAACGACTACCGGCATAATAATTACCCATAGCATAGGTAGTGACCGTAGTGTAAACATGTATGTTTACATTTAAGGTTAATCCATTTTTGTTTAAAGGAATGAAATTGCTGCAAACCACTCACTGGCTGGGATGACCTTCAAAATACATATCAAATAAGTTAAGAGGGCCCAATATTTTTAAAGTTAAATATTTATAAATTTATTAAATTAACTAATTTAAAAAGTATTTATTGTTAATGTTATATGTTCAGCTTATGCGGGCAATAAAGTTGTGTTCTGCATTGTACAGGGAATTACATATGTATTAAGTGAACATTTTTATTAACAGGTTCACAGTACTCTCCATTAGATGATGTCATTAAAAGGAGAAATATAGCCCTTATCATGTGTGCATTTTTATCGTTTGAAGCGAAAACAAAGTGCTCAAAATATAAATAAAGGTGCTTGACAAACAACCTTCAGCTCTGTCAATGCAGCTATCTTATTCCGACAAAAAAACAATATTTTAAGATTTCAATTCAAATTTTGTTGAATCACAATTTGAATTGCGACCACAATGCCCGTTAATAGCCAGCGGATTGAAGCTACTCACGTGTCACGCACTGAACTTACCAGAATAGCGTCAACGTATTTTGAAAAACTTGCATGCCCTATTTGCTTAAATTTCCAAAAGTGCGTCTCTGAGACGCATATTTGGAAATGGCATTATTTTATTTTTTGCCACTAATATCTTTATAGTACAGGCTAAATTAGGTTTGACCTCACACAAATTGCAACATAATTGTATTCATTATGGGGTAACTGTGCCAGTAAGCAACTTGGTAAATTTAAAACTCATCAATACTGACTACTTTATGATATCTTGAGATGGTAAATGCGGGCAAATAATAAGGTATGATGTACATGTAGTAATGTTTTTATCATTATATATGTTCTCATAATAATTCAGTCACTTATAAGCTTTATAAAATGTTCTCAAAGTTTATGCAAGGATGTGTAAGTAGAATCTTCAAAATAAACCCAAATATGGGAATAAATATATTACACAGCAGGTATTAACAATTTATGCAATTTAGTCATATTTCAACCACTTGGATTTGTTAGGAATTTTAGTAGGGACCTTATAAAAATGTGGTGCACAAAAATTATGTTGCAATTTGTGTGAGGTTCTCGTAACAAAAATATGTATTTTGCCTGTACTATTACAAGTAAGCTTTTCAACAGTTTTTGTTTGGCTACTTTATAGAAAGCTGCAAATGGTATATCCGTCTCTTGAAAAAAATATTGATTTAGCTTACAAAGACCGACAAACAAAATTGTCAGTCAGCAAGGTCACATAATAAACTGGTCATCAACAAAACTAAACATTTAAAAAGGAATTTGAGGGAGAGCAGTTTTTTAGTTACTTTTACGTTCCAAAATATCAATCAAACGCTCAAAGGCACTTATCATCTGACCTTGCTGATTGACAATTTCTTTGTCCGTCTCTGTCATACGGGTTAAATTGTCACTAATTGCCTCCAGGAACTGATCATTTTTTATTTTTTTTGGCTTTGGGCTGCCAGAGGGGCTCTTGGATACGCTGACTGGTCTTGATACAGTCCCTCCGCTGCTAGATATTAGTAGAGGGGGGGAAATGCTGTGTCTTTCTCCCATTGCCTCATGCATCGCATTGTAGAATGGCCACGGTGGAGTCTTTCCCGACCCAGTTTTTGGATTCTTGATATCCTACAGACCCAAAAAGGAAATGTTGCTGTACAAATTCTGATACAATATAGGAATGTTCTTTAACCCTAACAACCCCCATCCAGTCAAACTCCAACAACAGGTTTTGTTAGGATAGGTACTGGACACCTATACTATTACATTGGGTTTATAGGCATACCTCCAGAATCATAGTCCAATGTTTACAGTTTCATATGGTATTGGAATTTGCCAGGATGGGTATGTTCCTAGTAACTTACACTAGGGAGTTAGGGTAAAACAAAATGGGGTTGTAAATATTACAAAATTACGGCCAGACAAAAATCTTACTTCTCAAATTGACAAATTGCACATAATTGATCTTGCAAGAATGTGTCGACAGTGGTGGTTGAACTTGCCTTGTATTTTTTGCACAGATTATTCCATTTTTTTCGAAGCTGCTCCGGCTTCTGCTTGTCAGAAATACCCAACTCCTTTCCAATATCTCTGAATTTAACAAAAAGAAAGTCCAAAGTATATTAACCTTAACTACAACTACAAGCCCATCATACTCCAACTGCAGGTTTTGCAGGTTTGGTATCGAACATAAGCAACTTGTTGTTGGACTTTGTTTGACTCAGTACTTTAAAGGCTTAACGATCCTGTTGAATTCTTTGAGGCTCAAGGCAGAAAGGCATTACTTGTGAAAATGTTGGAGTTTGGGTAAATGCACAGGCATTCGGCGGCATTTATTCGTGGTTGAGCTCAGGCTGGTCACAGCACAGTTCTTGGTCAACTGTAAGTTTGATGCGAACACCGTGTGTCTCGGACTCGGACACAGCCCAACAAACAGAACTAATGGCCAGTCATCACAACACTGATTCGGAACACTTAACATTGCATAGACCCATCTGTACCAAGTCGATCAAACTTAAACAGATTTGATTTTGGCAGGATTAATACTCAGTGTTAAGGTTCATTCCAATAATTACTGAACCTGCTGCCACTCTGGGGAAAATTATACTTTAAAGTTAGAAATACTCAAGTCAATCAAGCAGCAGAATATGTGGGTTTGTTATTCATAAAATGCAACTTACTCGTAGACATTCTGGTGTCCTCTCTTCCCCTCGCCGAATTCGATCTCATATTTACTCCTCACTTTAATTAACTTAATGGTAAGTTCATCTGTCCCTGTTAATACAAAATTGGAGTTTTGAAACAAAATGTAAAGGGACGTATTACAAAATTTACTGGCCTACTAGTGCTTAAACGTGGTCATGTTTTCTCGTAAAGTAGGCCTATAGTGATCTGAGTAGTGTGACAATGATACAAAAATTAAACCTGTGTAGCTGTAGCGGCAATGTATCGTTATTATTTTTATAATAAGACTGCCTGCCTGCAGACTGAGTGAGAATTCCAGTACCCCGTGACAAAGAAATATGTAGCCTATCGCCTTTCTGTTAATTCTTTACTTTACTGACATTTAGGCCTAGTGATTTTATTCCAAAATTAAATAATGAACTTACACTGAAATCCTTTCTTTTTCTGGGTCGAATTTGTGGACGGCTCCATATCCGTAACGCGAAGTGCTTGGTTCATACAACTTCAAGCAGACGATAAGTTTCTACAATTTTTTTGTGACTTGTATCACGTGACTTGTTTACACCACGTGACATTACGTCATGAAGCCTACACGAAGTCACCTCCTCGGCAGGCTTCGCTCGGCTCCATAAATTTGGCCTGAAACGGAGCCTCTTAATGAAGCCGAAGCCAAACCCTCCACTTGGTATGGGCTTCAAAATGGCGGAATGGAGACGAAGCCGAAGACGAAGCCAAAGCCGGGGGTTTGGAAAACAGCCATAGACAAAGATTTTCCTATTCATTATCAAATAGTTGACATTTATATTTCTGATAAAAGTAAATTAAAAATTATCAATGCCTATAATCCTTGTATTACCCTGAAAGAGGAGAACTTTATAGACATTGAAAATCATATTGGTAAACATACTATTATTTGTGGAGACTTCAACAGCCATAATCCCTTTTGGGGAAGCAAAAAGATGGATACGAATGGCCATGTCATCGAAAATCTAATAGACAAACATCATCTTGTCTGCATAAATAATGGAGACGGGACAAGAATTATTACCTCTAATAGTATTATCACCTGCATTGATATTACTCTTACCACGTCTGACATAGCAGCTAATTACAATTGGAATATTTTGGATGACACACGGGGCAGCGATCATCATCCTATCATTTTTGAATCAAATAACAAATGTTTTCATACGCCACATAAACATATCCCTCATTGGTCTATAAACAAAGCTAAACTGGGATACTTTTCAAACTGCCTGTAATAGTTTAATTACTGAGCCCAACATAACTTCATGTTGCAGTGTTGAAGAGACATATAATACATACATCGATCAACTGTTCCATCCCACAAACCACTACTACTAAAATTTATAAAAGAAAGCCCACCACATGGTGGAATGGTGATTGCAAAAGAGCTATTAAAAATCGTAAAGAAGCCCTTAAAACTGTTTTTAAAAAAACGTCATTCCCAAGACCTTATTCACTATAAATACACTTGTGCTATAGCTCGTAAAACAATAAAAGGGACTAAAAGAGAAGATTGGACAAATTTCTGCAATACTTTAAACTACCAAACTCCCTCTAAAAAGATCTGGGACAAAATTCATCGTTTTAACAATACCCATACCAAGACTAATATTTCCACTTTAACAGACAACAATCAAGATGTTATTACAGATAAAGAAAAGGCTAACTTGCTTGCTAGTAGTTTTGCTTCCATCAGTAGTGACACAAACTACATTGATTCTTTCCTCGAAGTAAAACAAAATGCAGAAGATAACTTTTCCCACTCTGAGGAAAATGATAACATCATTAATGGTCCTTTTAACATATCAGAACTTGAAGAAGCCATCCATTCAGCCCTCTTATGGTAAAGATAATATATGTAATATATTAAGGAAAAAATCGTTACACGGTGGACAAAAGCACAATTTTTTCACCAAAGTATCAGTTTGACCCATAGATTTCAAAAAAGTCATGCTCCAAAAAATCTGAGAATTGTTAACCTTGAATTACGTCATTATGACGTCATAACCTCTTGTTATGTAATAAAGCAAACGCAAATGCCATGTTGGGATTTCTACATGCCAAAATTATGTTTCTGAGGTCAAGGAATTCAATGAGGGTGGTATTAGTTTGTAAAAAATTAATATCCTTTATGGTGACTACATGTATATTGATGTAAATATGACGTCATCATCGTCAATACTACACAAATAACACACAATTTGAAAAAAAACCAGATTTTATTGCCGTTTTTTTACCAAAATGCTATTTTTTTGTGTTCAAAATGGTAACAGTATTACAGTGGCACTGATCTACAAGATACCATGATGTCATTATGATATAATAAACAATAACTATCAACCAAAACAATAACACATTAACACAATGAATCACAATGATTCTGACCGGATATAGGTTATGACAGGATATGTATTATATTGAATAGCGCATATAACAGTTGGTTTGTGTAGACGAGGGATTATAGTGTGTTACCATTTATTTAACTGCATCTTACAGTTACAGTTATTAGGTTTTTTTTACAGTTTATTACTATTAACCACCTACTTAAAGGGGCAGGATCGTCGCTCAAAAAATTGGCGTTCTCGGGAAACCTGTACCCAAGTCAATCAATGCTGGTCCATTTGTTTGACGTCACAACTGTTTAAGTCTAATATTATAGTCTAAATATTTTCCCCGTTCTCCTGCACACCTCACTGAACAAAAACCTGACCGAAAGAAAACATTGAGTGTGCTTGAGAATGGCAAGGAGAATCAACAAAAGCCAAAAAAATCACAAAACTAAAAAAGCAAGAGAAAGATCGTTCGAGTCTCGCAAAATAAGTAAAAAGCAAAACAAACAGACGAGAACGATCACTCTCGAAATGAGGGCCAAGAAAAGTATGCCTTATGTGAACAATCTATCAGACGCTCAACTCTCCAACATTGAACTGGTAGCATTGGGCAGGGGCCTTAACTTCATCCCGACCCCCCAAAAACCAAAAAGGTCCATCCTAGGACCATCCTAGTAGTACCTAGCTCGAGATTCAGCACACCCTAAGTCGGTATTTGGCGGATTAATCAAGGGCGAAGTGACCAGATACAAACGTATATGTACCCATTCAAAAGACTGAGGAGAGGGTTGAATTCTTCAAAGACAAACTTCAAAAGCGCGGATACACAAACGAAGACCTAGCTCTCCTTTCTCAAAGGGGAAAGACTCCCGCGGACCCTAAGCGTGAAAAAAACAAAAACAATATCTCACTGGTGTTCGTCCTACCATACTACCCACATGTCGCGCACCCAGCCCTTAAACGGGCTATCCTCAAACACTGGCCCTTGATTAGCGAAAACGAATATCTGAATAGGCTATTTGATACCCAACCCATCCTGGCATACAAACGGCACAAAAACATAAAAGATGAACTTGTTCGATCTAGAACTAAAGCGTCTCCACATCCAACCAAGAGGAACAAAATCTTGATGAGGAGAATCTGCAAATTCTATTGGAACTATTGAAAGAACAAAACAATGATCAAAGAAATGGATCTCAAGACTAAAACAAAATAAATAAGTCAACCCCCCCCCCCCCCACCAACCCCCCCCCCCCCCCCCTCCCCCCCCCCCCCTTGTCCTTGCCACGCGTCATAATAAACCGACACACAAATAAAAACAAGGAAAGTAAAATGAACTATAAGAAGGTGGCTGATGACGTGCATGATATAGCACAGAAAATATGCCCTGCTCCCCTTCCAAAAAAGGAGAAAAAAGAGGGGACGGCATATTATCACCGGTAAAAATCAATCACTGTGTGAACCAAAAACAAAGGGACCACTGTGGCAATACACAAACCAGTCATCGCGTCGCCAAAACCAGAGACAGGGTTTGAAACTCCCGCTTTTAGGGAATGTCTAACCCAATTGGCCTGCACACGTTTGATGTATTTGCCCGTCCACAACCTCCAACCACGGACTGTCATCTAGCAGAGATAAGGTGGCTAAAACTGACCCCCAGATGCGTGTCTTACGGGAAAAAAAGGAAAAAAAAGAGTTAAAAATCACGCTCTGGAGAGACCAGTCAAACAGCCACTTTCTAGCATACCCACTAGTTAACGTACAATTACAGATTTATCTTCGGCAGAACAGTCACAAATACAATCCATATGATACTTGTCAGCAGAACCTTTTCCGCGTCTCAAAAAAATTACGAAAACAACGGAGGGGTTCTGTTGAAACTTGTACACGAAACACCCCCCCCCCCCCCCCCCCCCCCCCCCCCCCCCCCATTCCTACAGACTGCAATCTCGCAGAAAAAAGTGGCCTAAACTGACCTCCCATGAAGCGTATATCACTAGAAACAAAACTTAAATTAGGAATTACGCTCTGGGCGGGATAGTTACGCAACCACACTGCTGGCATACCAGCACACAATAAATCATGCAGATTTATCTCTGTAGACCAGCCACTACCTAAAATCCAATGATACCTTACGCAGCAGAACTGCTTCAGCATCTCCAAAAAAACTAACGAAAACGATGAGAAAAAGTTCTGACTTGTGAAAACTCCCATAAAACACCCTCCCCTTCCCACATAGAATGAGTTCTGATTCACTGCAGCTAACTCTAGAATTGATAAAAAAAAAAACCAAAAAAATGAACTGATCATTCCTTGAAGTATGCCTGCATAAACCGGTTTCTCTGTGCTATACCTTCTTGCAAAAGCACTCCATTAGAATTTAAAAACCTAATAGCCTCACAGAAAAAGAAAAGAAAATTCCACAAAACTCAGTATTACACGTCCTTCACGTTAATGTCCTTCCCAAAAATTAAAAAACCTTGAGTGACATGTATGATTACGCTGCTTCCCAATAAACACAAAGTTACATATGGCAATTGCATTGTCTGAAACTGAAACAAAACCATTTCAATCCAAAACCGAGTTATAATTACAAATGTTACTAACATTGGTCTGCTAGCCATCACAACCATGAGCTGAAATTGAAACATGTTAAAATATTTTAATACAAACCACTGATTTTCCCACGGTGATGATGATGTATTTTATACCATCATATGCTAATATAGACAAATTTAATACAAAAATGATGAAACTGTTTGTTTCAGCGCAACACAAACGTTGCCATGCGATTCCTTGGCCTTTGATACATATAATTCGCTACTAAAATCACTTGCCTCGGCATTATATAACTAAAAACATGCCGTTTTAAGGAAATGGCGGCCATTTTGAATATATTACGTCATAATTAGGTCAAGGTCATTGTAATTTTTTTGGAGCATGGGATTTTATTAATCTACATACCCATAGGAGTCTTTAAAAAAAAATTGGTGCTTTTGTCCACCGTGTCACGATCTTCGTGTTTTTTGTCCTTAATCCACCTCACTATATGTTCTGTTCCTCGAACAGACGGAGTTCTATTTTTTTTTTTTTGGCTTTTTCGCTTGAAGCGAAAAAGCCTTTGTTTTTGTTCTGATTTTTTTTTTGGCTTTTTCGCAATTTTGCGAAAAAGCCTTTGTTTTTGTTCTGATTTTTTTTTTTCTTTTTTTTTTTTTTTTTTTTTTTTTTTCTTTTAGTAACCTAAACTCCATAGACTTTGTACACGTTTTTTTGCACAAGTACTTTTGCCAGAAAACAAAGTCATATTTCCATAAAACTTAACCCAAGTGAAGACCCCATAGTAAGCTCGTGCCTAGCAAACATACGTCATGGTGACGTCATCAGGGATCACGTGACGTCATCTTAAAGGTGCAATTGATTTAATCTTTGAAAATCAATAACAAATCAACCGCAAAAGACCTAAACTTGATTTTTGTGGCAATAGATAGAATAATAAAGGATCTTCATTTCATCTCATGTGCGTGAAATCACGTGACCCTTCCTTCCGGTCCAAACCGGAAGTGCCTTATAATTTCAACGATGTTAGTGTCTGGCTAGAATAAACTTTTCAAAATAATTACCGGCGACATCATAACACGTTATAGCGCCCTCTAGCGGCAGGTTGACAAATGGTTAATATGAATAATCTGTTGATGTGTGTGGCGAAGTTTGCTGAAATTACTTTATAACCGGTGTATATATAATCAGCTTCGTGCTAAGAACATATTGAGAAAGAGATTTATTGATGACGTCACCAAACCGGAAGTTACAATGAAAATACCTTAAAACCTTTTCTGTTAATTACGTCACGATGACGTCATCAAGTGTCAGATTACAAGCAACCAAATATTTCTAAATTTAATTTTTGAAAATCAATATAAAATCAACTGTAAGAGATCTGATTTAGATTTTTAGGAGAATTGATAGATTAATCCATGGTCTTCGTAATTTGTATTACATGCAAAAAGACCTGACCCTTCCTTCCGGTCCAAACCAGAAGTGCATTATAATTTAAAAGTGGAAAACGATGTAAACTTATTTAAAACGATGTTAGGCGCTGGCTAGGTTATAAGTAAAAACAAAGTTAACGTTGACTTCATAAAATGTTATAGCGCCCTCTAGCGGCATGTTGACAAATGTTACGTCATATTACGATTATATTTGAATTATTACGTTTTTCGACCTTTAAGTCATATCTCAGCAACGGAACGTGCTAACATAACATACGTTTGTATTGTTAGGTGATAGATAGTTGCACAAAAAGTTCAGAAACGTGTGACGTCATCGTTTTAATCAGTTTGAGTTTATTTTAATCTGTTTAAATTAACTTAAATTCGGTTTTTTTGAAAACAAATACTCTAAAAAAATGGGAATACGAAAAAGCCCTATGTTCTGTTCCTCGAACAGACGTAGTTCTAGTTTCTTTTTTTTGGCTTTTTCGCAATTTTGCGAAAAAGCCTTTGTTTTTGTTCTGATTTTTTTTTTTTTTTTTTTTTTTTTTTTTTTTTTTTTTTCTTTTAGTAACCTAAACTCCATAGACTTTGTACACGTTTTTTTGCACAAGTACTTTTACCAGAAAACAAAGTCATATTTCCATAAAACTTAACCCAAGTGAAGACCCCATAGTAAGCTCGTGCCTAGCAAACATACGTCATGGTGACGTCATCAGGGATCACGTGACGTCATCTTAAAGGTGTAATTGATTTAATCTTTGAAAATCAATAACAAATCAACCGCAAAAGACCTAAACTTGATTTTTGTGGCAATAGATAGAATAATTAAGGATCTTCATTTCATCTCATGTGCGTGAAATCACGTGACCCTTCCTTCCGGTCCAAACCGGAAGTGCCTTATAATTTAAAACTGGAAAATGATATGAACTTAATTTCAACGATGTTAGTGTCTGGCTAGAATAAACTTTTCAAAAAATTACCGGCGACGTCATAACACGTTATAGCGCCCTCTAGCGGCAGGTTGAAAAATGGTTAAAATGCATAATTTGTTGGTGTGTGTGGCGAAGTTTGCTGAAATCACTTCATAACCGGTGTATATAATCAGCTTCGTGCTAATAACATATTGAGAAAGAGATTTATTGATGACGTCACCAAACCGGAAGTTACAATGAAAAGACCTTAACACCTTAAAACGTCGCTTAGACTTTGTACACGTTTTTTTGCACAAGTACTTTTACCAGAAACCAAATATTTCTAAATTTAATCTTTGAAAATCAATATAAAATCAACTGTAAGAGATCTGATTCAGATTTTTAGGAGAATTGATAGATTAATCCATGGTCTTCATAATTTGTATTACATGCAAAAAGACCTGACCCTTCCTTCCGGTCCAAACCAGAAGTGCATTATAATTTAAAAGTGGAAAACGATGTAAACTTATTTAAAACGATGTTAGGCGCTGGCTAGGTTATAAGTAAAAACAAAGTTAACGTTGACTTCATAAAATGTTATAGCGCCCTCTAGCGGCATGTTGACAAATGTTACGTCATATTACGATTATATTTGAATTATTACGTTTTTCGACCTTTAAGTCATATCTCAGCAACGGAACGTGCTAACATAACATACGTTTGTATTGTTAGGTGATAGATAGTTGCACAAAAAGTTCAGAAACGTGTGACGTCATCGTTTTAATCAGTTTGAGTTTATTTTAATCTGTTTAAATTAACTTAAATTCGGTTTTTTTGAAAACAAATACTCTAAAAAAATGGGAATACGAAAAAGCCCTATGTTCTGTTCCTTGAACAGACGTAGTTCTAGTTTTCTTCTTCTTTTTTTTCTTTTAGTAACCTAAACTCCATAGACTTTGTACACGTTTTTTTGCACAAGTACTTTTACCAGAGAACAAAGTCGTATTTCCATAAAACTTAACCCAAGTGAAGACCCTATAGTAATCTCGTGCCTAGCCGACATACGACATGGTGACGTCATCAGGGGTCACGTGACGCCATCTTAAAGGTGCAATTAATTTAATCTTTGAAAATCAATAACAAATCAACCGCAAAAGACCGAAACTTGATTTTTGTGGCAACAGATAGAATAATCCAGGATCTTCATTTTATCTCATGTGCGTAAAATCACGTGACCCTTCCTTCCGGTCTAAACCGGAAGTGCCTTATAATTTAAAACTGAAAAATGATATGCACTTATTTTCAACGATGTTAGTGTCTGGCTAGAACAAACTTTTGAAAAAAAATACCGGCGATGTCATAACATGTTATAGCGCCCTCTAGCGGCAAGTTGAAAAATTGTTAAAATGAATAATCTGTTGATGTGTGTGGCGAAGTTTGCGGAAATCACTTTATAACCGGTGTATTTAATCAGCTTCATGCTAGGAACAAGTAGACGAGAAGAAAAAATTATGACGTCACCAGACCGGAAGTTACAATGAAAAGACTTCTTTTCCTTTGAAAATTCCTAAAAAATTAAACCTGACAGATATAATCTTGATTTTTACTCTAAAGGTTAGTGTAAAAGTAGTTCTCGAACTTTCTTGTGTTTTTTTGGCAAAAAACGAACTTGGACATACCCTGCGGCACCCTTGAAATTTAATCGTTTTGGCCTAGGCGCATAAAGCATTGACTTCTTATGTGCATGGCACACGTATAATAGGGGTGTACATGCTTGTATATGTACGTACGTATACACTGATAGTGTACTATGCATTGAGCGAATGTATCACTACTGACATCGTACGTGCATGCATATGTACGCTCACCCAAGAGGACACTAGCCGCCAACAAGCGAAACAGGATGTCGTCATCAAATTGCCTATGGGGAAGGGCGCCGTGTGCGACAGGTAGGTAAACAGGCTCTCGGCTACGCAGAATCCAATCCCATAGACTTTGTAAACGTTGTTTGCACAATTCCAAGCACTTTTAACGAACACAAAAGACCGAAACTTGATTTTTGTGGCAATAGATAGAATAATCCAGGATCTTCATTTTATCTCGTGTGCGTAAAATCACGTGACCCTTCCTTCCGGTCCAAACCGGAAGTGCCTCATAATTTAAAAGTGAAAAATGATATGAACTTACTTTCAACGATGTTAGTGTCTGGCTAGAATAAACTTTTCCAAAAAAAATCAGGCGACGTCATAATATGTTATAGCGCCCTCTAGCGGCAGGTTGAAAAATGGTTAAAATGTTGATGTGTGTGGCGAATTTTGCTGAAACCACTTTATAACCGGTGTAAATATTAAGCTTCATGCTTAGACCATATTGGGAAGGAGAAATATTTATGACGTCACCAAACCGGAAGTTACAATGAAAAATCCTTTAAACCTTAAACAATCGCTTAAAAATCAACCGCTATAGATATAATCCAGATTTTTGCATCAGATAGCAAAGTAAAGACAGCTCTCGAACTTTCTGTTAATTACGTCACGATGACGTCATCAAATGTCAGATTACAAGCAACCAAATATTTATAGATTTAATCTTTGAAAATATATATAAAATCAACTGTAAGAGATCTGATTTAGATTTTTAAGGGAATTGATAGATTAATCCATGGTCTTCATAATTTGTATTACATGCAAAACAAACTGACCCTTCCTTCCGGTCTAAACCGGAAGTGCATTATAATTTAAAAGTGGAAAACGATGTGAACTTACTTTCAACGATGTTAGGCGCTGGCTAGGTTGTAAGTAACAAACAAGTTAACGGTGACTTCTTAAAATGTTATAGCGCCCTCTAGCGGCTTGTTGACAAATGTTAAATCATATTACGATTACATTTGAATTATTACGTTTTTCGACCTTTAAGTCATATCTCAGCAACGGAACGTGCTAACATAACATACGTTTGTATTGTTAGGTGATAGATAGTTGCACAAAAGTTCACAAACGTGTGACGTCATCGTTTTAATCAGTTTGGATTCATTTTAATCTGTTTAAATTAACTTAAATTCGTTTTCGATGATTTTAAATTATTTTGATGGTATAAAAGTTCAATTTTTATACTAACACAAATATACATTTCCCTTGATCACAAGGACTCCAAACTTGGCACAGAGCAATACTACATTGAAAGTATGTGAAATCAAAAGTTTCGTCATGAGAACGTCATTATGGGGCATGTGACGTCATGTTAAAGGTGTATACTGCAATGTCTAATTTTTGGATAACTACAAGTCAGGTCAAACGTTTGTATGAACTTAATTAGTCACATGCCGTAAAGGAAATTGACGTAATGACGCCATTGTATGAATTTTATGTGGGTTTTTAATTTTTCAATAAATGTCATTTAAAAAAATGTTATTAAAGGGTTTTGAGGTCATGTATATTATGTTCGCAGATAATCTCTGAGATTTTAAAATGCGATTTAATGATGAGAATTATTTAAATTTGGCGTTTCATAATAGACAAAATTTTGTAACGTCCTTACATAATACAGCACACGTAGCCTACAGCGCGCGAAAAGGTTTATTGTATCTGGCCATTAAAGGTAAACAGCGCCCTCACTTGGTTAAGACTACATCAAACACGAGTCTTGCGACTTGCGAGTGCATGGTTAATGTTGATGAATCGTGTATTGCTGGGCTCACTTTCTTAAAGCTAACGATCGGTTCCTGGATTTTTATTTGTTCCTTAGATTGGTGTCAATTTAAATCACACGATAAGGCTACATGTGGACTATTGAAACATGTCAGAAGGCATTGTTCAATGTTCAACTCCAACCTGGAGTGTTCAAGTGTCGATTGGACATGTAGTAGATGGACATATCCATATAGGCCTAATTGGGTTTTGCAGTCAATTAGTCTATTTTAATCACTAATTTCCCCCTTTTGAAGGACCCTGTACCCAGCAAGACATGGGACCGAGCGAATCCCCTTAGTCCCCCATCCATATACACTTCCTACACTATTGTTACCTCCCCCCCCCCTAAAAAGTAACCGCAATATTCTGCAAGCACAATGATCACCACAAAGGAAGGGGGTGGGGTGGTTCTCTCCGTCCTATATTTGTTCACTTAATCAAATTTAATGAATATATTTCACATATTCCGAGTTGATTTCTTGTTATATTCCATTCAAAAGAATTATAATGTTCATTTATTATACTAAGCTATACAACTTATTATCAATTTCACATTTAATATATCTTGCATTTTTTTGTATTTATTAAAATCAATGTTTATTACATGCACATTTTTAAATTAATATTTTAGAGTATTACTATTATATTTCTTCTTTTTCACCTGACATTGTTGATGTATCATTTACAATACAAGTCATAATAATGATCTGTTCCATTTAAATCCTTTAACAATTTAATTAGTTATTACAATACAAGTAATAATAATGATCTGTTCCATTTAAATCCTTTAACAATTTAACATACACATTACAAATTTGAGCCTTTAAGCAAGATCCTTTATATTTACTGCATTTATGTGTGAACAAAATATTAAAAAAACTTAAAAAAATATTTAAAAAAAATGTTTAAAAGTTAACTGCAATTTAGTGAAGCTTTTCAGTGTTGTGCACTATTGACCATTTGAATACAAGTATTGAATATCAACATAAATCATGGAAATATTTCCCTTTCCAATTTAAATAATGTGCTAATAATATGAAACAACAGTACAATGTATTGGATTGTGATAAGACTCCAACAAGTTATAATTTTCCACAAAAACAAATGTGAAATGTCAAAATTCCTTCCCCGTTCAACAAACATTTAAAAACAATTAATTACAATTGTCTTTTTTAAAATAATGCAGATACTGATTATCATGACACAAATGGTCTATCATCTTAACAATACAGATGCCTCCCAGTGTTTTGTTATGCAGAGTGTGCCCCCAAACAAATTGCCAGTGGAATGCATTATTTTTAATCATGAAGTTATAACAATTACTTTCAAAAAGCTGTACACTTGGAAAGACTAAATATTTGGCTTAAAGATGAATTTTATTTCATCTGATTTTGTTTTGTCAGTCCAGAGATTAACTAAATCTACCCAAAATCGAATTTCCAGTTTAATTATGGTGTTGTGCGAACATTCACCTATGTGCAAAATGGCTGCCTAATTATTAGGATAATTGTTTTCTCTAAAATTGGCACACTCGATTTCGAGGTTCACCAAACATATATTTAAATTGACAAAAGCAAATAGGGTAGAACAAACGATGTTTGAAATTTAATTTAGTTATCTTAAAGCTCATACAAACATCAATAGCAAACGATGAATATTTATTGAGCAAACTGACGCATTTCACTTGAACGATTTTGTTTGGGACACCCTTTGTCAAAATTTCATATTTAAGTGGAGTGTCGGTCCTATTCATTGTGCACATTAATGCAGAGTCTATTTTTTGTTTATAACCACAACTTATATTAAGTGTTTGTATTAACTAGAATCAACAGAACAAATGCATTTAAATACAATTGTAATAAATTTGTGGAATTGTCCGTGAATACCAATACATGTACGAAAATTAAGTTCCCCTTTTTATATTAGTGTTCAAAATAAAGGGTACCTACTGCTTCCATCTTAAAAAATTATCCAAATGTGTGTACTTCATAAGTTCAAATTGAAGCATACATTGCCTCAATCATCCTAAATTCTGCAGTTCCCACTTTCGTCAAAAGTGCTGGAACAATAAGATAATGGCTTTGTTTCCATAATAGACGTGAAGTTGGTACGTAGAAAAGTACACATGTAAATAAAGTGTGACGTCATTAGATCTAGTCATATTTAAAGTATTGTATGTCATGCATTACACTGTCACCAATGAAATACTACCAGCAGTGGATAATGTACAATGTACAGTATGGACTTCCTAACCCTAACTCTCTACATAGGGTGTGTGTACATTTATAATGATTGAAATGTATATTGATGGTTAGGGTTAACTTTGAAAGATTCCAAGTTCAATAGTTTTATTCCACCAACCTATTATGTATACCACACTAATCCTGGAAAATCTTTCTCTTCTTCAAATGGCATTCTCCAAAACCCCCCCTTTTTTTTTAAACGCCATTCATCCTCAATTCTCAAAAACCTTCTTCACTTGAAACATCATTCATACTCAAATCTGTAAAAACATACAAATCTGTGGCACCCAACATGGAGACGACAATTTTTGCTTTATACAAATAATATATAAGCTGCTTTAACCTTAACGTTACCAAATACTACAAAATCCTACTTCAATAATAATAATAATGCCACCAACAGTTACAAAGCGCTTCACATTATTACCCAGGTCATTGGGCCCAGAAAACATTCCAAATACCATAGAGTACGGTATATCCCTTGCGAGTATACAGCTCGATGCTGCTTTTTTTAGTGCAAAGCAGCTAAATCAACCACAAAAACCATCTCGATCTGCCCTCAAAGTTTACTTCTGAGTGGAGAAAATCAAAAAGTGACAAAGTGCCTTGCCCAAGGGCACACGTACCATGCCATGTTCCCAGGCTTGACTTGAATCTATAACCTGCAGCTTTACCTACAGATTACCAATTTCATGGTCCAGACCACGAGGCCACGGCACTCCACTGCAGTATGCAGGACACTTACTGCCCAAGGGCACACGTACCATGCCATAGTCCTAGGCCGGACTTGAACCCACAACCTGCAGCTTTACCTACAGATTACAAATTCAATACACCAGACTATTAGGCCATGGCACTCCACTGCAGTATGCAGGACACTTACTGCCGAAGGGCACACATACCATACCATAATCCTAGGCCGGACTCGAACCCACAACCTGCAGCTTTACCTACAGATTACAAATTCAATACACCAGACTATGAGGCCATGGCACTCCACTGCAGTATGCAGGACACTTACTGCATTTCCAAATATGGTATCTTATTACATAAGGTCCTGTAATCAGTGACAGCAAAAAATTACCAGGGGTAGCGCTCGGTTGTTTGTGCAAGCACTGCATGACTAGGGTAATCTGGTCACTGACTGGTCATTTCTAAGCGCTGTGAGTGGATGAATGACGTCTTTATTAATTAAATCATCAGATGCCTTTGTTTTGAATTACACAGGACTGCAGGACCAACCGAGTAGTATTTTGCAGTACTCTGTACATGTACTTTACCCTAAATGTCTAGGACATTAGGGTTAATTTCAGCTTTAATTACAAAAAAACTAAACAGTTGACCACAAAATAGACAATTGCCTCTCTAAAAACACTGTCAAAAAATAGGGTGCATTTTTCATCCAATAGAGTCTAGTTAATTCAGTAATGTAGCGGAAAGTAATGGGTGCGGAATGCCCTTTTGGTGGTAGACTCTGATCTGAGGATGGAGAAGGAACAAAAAGCCTTGTACCTGGCAGCATCAATGCTCTCTTTTGTTTGGCCGTCAGAGAATGTTTGTTGAAACTGTGGGTGCTTATCATTCGTCATCTTGTACAACCTACTGTTTCCCTTTTTCATACATGTATAAAGCATTTGTAGAATCACAACCCGTGAATAGGTAAAGACCATTGAGGCATTCTGAATTGTGTAGAGCTCATGCTGTACTGCAAATGATGCAGTGGACAAGCTGCATAAATGATGATGGGCAAGCTGTTCCAGAAGACGATCTTGGTCCTTTTTCGGGGGTAAAACCACAGCTTCAGATAAGCTATCTTCCTGCAGCTTTATAAACCACTTATATCGAGTGTCATCGAACTAAGGTTCGACTGCCTTCCATGTGATTTGTAATATTGAAGATTGAGTAACCGTTTTTTGCACGGTATCTACCAGTGAAATTCAGCTACCCGGTACTTTTATGTACGCTCAACACTTAGCATCGGTTGATAACGAAGTTGGTGTACTGTTGGCACTGGGATGTCGCCATTTTTTAGTGTCATGATCCACGATCAACGACCTGGTGTCGGATTAGACAATTTGTGTCACACAATTCCATTGTATTATTTGCAATAATTAATTTTAATGTGCCACAGTAGAGTCTCCTAATTTGCCTGGAGACAAAATATGGTTGCTCTTTCCACTAGAATTATAGAAAAACAGCAGGATGAACTGTAAAGAACGTTGCATGATATCAATGTTCCGTTGTTTATGTTTTGGATTTTCTCAGAAAATCTATTTCTGGTGTTGCTGTAGCGAAATAACACATTGAGCATTCAGTTGATGGCCTACCATATGCAGCTCATCAGATGCTGGTCCTGTTTATGGATGATCAGGGGATATATGATGTCCAACATTGTACAATGAACTGGCAGTAATCTCCTACTTGTATGCCCATCAGGCCGAGGAAGGATATGTATACTGTAGCTGAGCACAGCACAAGCACGCAAAGAAGCCGTGTACTTCTCTATATTAAGCGCGAAGCCAATGTCATACCCTGTAAAGATAAAAAGCAGTCCACTAATAAACAATTAAAAATGGAAAAAAAAAGGCTCATCAGAAGATACCAATTGCACTGACTGTAGCATCAAGGCTTGTTATGATGATGTGTGTGTTTACAAGTACTTTCATTGTTCAGTTAGTGTTGTGGCTCCAAAGTTACCCTACATAATATCCTTGGCAACAATCTAGTGATCTAAGCAAGATGTGTGAAGTCTATATTCTGTTTGTATTGTTTATTAATGATTGTATGCAAGTTTACTTCTTTAATTTAGTCAGTATTGTATTGGTTATCTGAGGTAGCTTCAGTACAAATGCATGCACAAGTTGAATGTATCATTCTATTGAAGACTTCGTTATCATTATAATATCCACAATTGCAAACTGCCCTCAGGTTGCAATGACAAGGAGGCTTGCAAACTATCAGAACATATAATATAAAGGCACATTCTACAAGCTTTGTTTTGTCAACCTGTATGTACTTACCCAAAGTAAGCCGATTTTCTGGAAGTAAACTGCAAGATGGACACTTAAAGAATTAGTACCACCAGACGATGTGCTGACTAAAATGAAGATATATATCGCTCTATGTGCAGATTCACAGTAGGGACTTCAGACTTCATCAAGCAAGTGGAATTACCTGCATGAAAGAGAATTGGTGATAGCGTCAGGTAATGGTCATTCCATGAAGTTGAAACACACAGTGTGACATTTTTTTCAAGATTTATTCCTGATGCTTGTCTTGGATTTTAGACAGATTTGGGCAAGTTTTGTATCATTCAAACATTTCCTAAGAAATTGTATTTAATGAAAAATGTAGATCTTGGATGTAACAGGGATACCACATCATGTTGCAAGATTTGTTGTATAAACCTTATCTGCTTAGTATTAATTTACTACAAAATGGAACTATTCATGTTTTTATAAGGTTATGTAGATAAACTACAAGGGATATGTCAACAAATATATTCCAACATAACAAATATCACACCAGGGTACACTACATGTATGTTAAATTGTTTATAACTACTCATTCACTTTATTTCAGATAAGATTAAATACTTAAAGCTTGCATCTTGTCCATTCTGCAATGTAAAACTGTGCAGTGATAGTAGAATTATACGGCCTCACAACAGGTTTGGGATTAACCGTGGGACACCGTGTTTAAACTCGCTAAAATGACCCATAACGACGTTACAGACGCTTTGGCATTTAATACTATAACATAAATTGACTTGAAAAGATTATACTTATAAAGTACTGCATTTATAATTTTTTACACAGCATAAGAGTATGTGTTAGGGTAAGGTTTGGGTAGTGTTAATTTGGTTTAAAAAATTTTCATCCTTGAAGAAAAAAAGATAAACACCAAATACTATCACCCAAACATGCAACTGGCGGATTTGCTTGGAGTTATATGTACAGGGATTTTTTCAAGTTACTGGTGTAATACATACATGTATATTATATGCAGCTTCTACAAATTGTAAAACAATATGTCATGTACATGTAAATCCAATAACATAATTACCCAAACTAAACTTACCTTCAAGTGCTGAAGCGCAGCCATGTCTGCAAGATAGAGGGACAAGCAGCAAACTGATGAATTCAGTACAGGTTGTTTTGACTAAAGTAACATGGTCAACCTTTATTCAAGATAAAGAGAGAGAGCAAGGTTGATGACTTGTACAAGTTATTAAGATCTGTTAAGATTACAAAAAAATGACTACTTCATAATAACTTTGGTATGTCTCAAAAAATACTGTAATTAAGGCTTATTAACCAGTTCGCGCCGGGATTATTTTAACATCGCCGAGCCGACGGGCGGGATTATTTTTAACGAAACTCGATCCGAAGCGTGTTCAGGCCGATAGTGCTGGGTAGCACACCCACGCATTTCCGGCCTTGCGCGCTGCTGACATACATTTCCAAACTTGAACTTGGCGTATTTATTCGTCATCCGTTTTGAATTTGGGGAAATTTTTGCGTTTATATTCGTCATCCGGCGCGAACTGGTTAACTGCACCAAGATTTGACCGAGCAATCTGCCACAACATGCACACTGCAGGTAATTATAACCGAAACATACATCTCAAAGTGCTAAAGCACAACCGTGCATGCACGGTTCCAAAAAAAATCGTGCTGGAAAATTGTACATACCGTAGGCATTTATTAACTGCAGTACTTCGATAACCCAGCAAACTACTCTACTAGGTCAACTTAAAGTAAGATGTTGATGATAAAGTTGTGTACACGTATGTAATTTCCATGGTAAAATCTGTAGCAATCAGTTGTTTGCTCTCACTGGCCTGGTTATACCTTTGATATCTACTTGTTTTCAGAATTTCTTCGACATTGCACAGATATTGTCTTTTTATTACAATGTGTTCACACCGTTATACAAACCGACTCATGATAACTATAATATGTTGGGACTACTGAAGCATTCACTGAATCCATATTCCTAACATAAACATGATCAATCAAAGTTCCACCCTCAGTTGTTGACTCAGTTACAATCTGTTTGTAGCCATGACCTTCAATTAGCTTTTGAATATGTGAAGAATGTTTCAGAATGTCTACATTAAAATCACCCATGATAATACATCTATTAGACACTTTGTGAAGTTCATCAAGCAAAATTGTAAGATTACCAATAAATTCATTTATGCAGTATGATGCTGGACGATATATGACTACCACAGAGCAGGATATCTCGCTGGTTATCTGGAATGCAATATATTCAACATTCTGCACTGATATCATAAGCCTACTGAAAGCTCTGTTTCTTCTTCCATATACACTGATGCCTCCGTGACACTGCTGCTTTAACACTCTTGTTAATTTAGTGGAATTATTGTAGCAAGCACTTCTGATCTGATGATAAGGTTTAAATTCAGTTAATTCGGTATCATAGTACAGCTCATCATCAAGCCATGTCTCAGTAAGACAAATGAAATCTGATTTAATCATTTCATTATTCAATGTCAAATCCATATAATGCTCCTTTAATCCCTGAATATTATGCATCATTATAACAGTCGAATTGGATTTTACTTTTGTTGACTTTGTCTCATTAATAAATGCTGGCATACTTTTCAATGATTCTGACACTGCCCTATTGCAGTAAATATATTTTTCATCAAAACCTTCAATGACTAGGCCACTCATAGATGTTACTCTGCTCAGTGCAACATAAGCTTGTCCACATGAAAAAATGCGTTTCAGAGAAACAACTGCTCTGTCTGTTGTCATTCCTTGTACTTTGTGAACTGTACACGCCCAGGCTAATTTTAAGGGAAACTGTTGTCTAACACACTGTTTAGTGACATTTTCTTCCTCCTTTTGAATTGGAACTGTGTCTTCTTTATGTGATGATTTAAATTTGGTTTTTAACTTATATCCAACATCCTTATTATCAAACTCAACTTCAATGCACTTTGGCCACGAATTATCAGGCAACATATTTATTGCACGCACAATGCCAAATACTCCATTTACAAGTCCGTCTGAAATGTCAATATTTTTAGTTAACATTACTCGAGCACCAACACCAAGCCACAATGATTCAGGCAAGTTTGTGTACATGGATTTTTTATAAACTTTTACCTTTGCTTTACCTTTGCATGAATCCTTTCGCAAATCCTTTGCAACAATACATGTGCATTCCGTACACTTTGCAAACAATGTCTGAGTATTGTATTCATCCACCTGTTTGTTACATGGAAAGATATGTAATGCATCGTCCCAATCCTCTCCAGTTTCTCGAGATTGTAAAATTGACACATCTTCATCTAATAACTTTTCAATCCTTGGTCTAATGCGTATCCTATTCAATATTTCTGCAAATCTAACATCATCTTTTTGTCGCATAATTTCATTCAGCTCAACTTTCTTGAAATTATCATTCCAGAAATCAACTGCAACTGCTCTTTGATGAAGTGGCTTTCCTTTTACTGGGGGCAACTGATAGAAATCACCAACAGCTAAAATACTGACATTACCAAAGGGATTATGATTGCGTGATTGTTTTATCTGACGTAAACGTCCATGTATATAACACAACATTTTGTGATCAACCATTGATATTTCATCAATAATCACAATTTGAAGATCTTGCAATTTATTCCTTAATGTATTCAACTTCTCTTCACCAAGTGGTTGATAAGGTAATCTAGCATCAACAGGGATTGATAAGGCACTGTGAATTGTACTACCATGAATATTAAATGCAGCAACTCCTGTAGGTGCAGTTATCAATACGGAAACATTGTCAGGGTTATCAACGATTCTTGAAAAAAGTCTTGCTGCTTCATAATGAACTGATTTTATTAAGTGGCTTTTCCCAGTTCCGGCTCCACCTGTCACAAATACATGAAATGCTTCAGGATTTTTACCATTCACTTTCTGTAAGCACCAATTACGAATCCTGTTAAACACCCGTCTCTGCATTTCATTTAATGATCTTAATAAATTCAGAGCTTCATGCTTTGAAATCTTTACTGAATGTGGTTCAATATTGCATATTTTACCATCTTTTCCATCAACTTTTAGGTCAGGGATATCAAATTCATTCTCTTCCTCTGTTACTGGTTTACGTTTTGCTTCACAGTCAAGCCTTTCTTGTTCAGAGTTAGGGCAAATCAGAGCCCATGCATCTTCTTGAGGACCAAATTTTCTTACATGCTCTTCTGCTGCTGCAAGGCACTCTGCATTTGCCTCATAAATACACCGATTACTGTCAACAATGGTTTTAACTAGGTTTAATTGCTCCTTTACACATATAGCTCCAGTTTTGTAAAATTCTTCATAAGTTTCAAATTGAGGTGGTTTTAGCTGAGCATCTACATGATATGGAAGAAATAGCTGCAATATACTATGATAATATTTCTCAGGATATTTATTCTCTGAAAATCTAGGATATCTAATCACTGCAGGCTCAGTTCTACTACGTTTCTGTATGTGACCCAATCCATCTTTTAGTGCATACACTGGTGATTTCTTTCTTTTCCTGTCTGTGTTTCCATTATAAATAATTCTGTATTCTGAGCAAAATGTTGCAAGGCACATGTCCTTAAATTTAGCAATACCTGGTCTTGCTTTGTAGCGATCAACTCTGTTAGCCATAAATATATCACGGTCATCATCCTCGCATCTTTTCTGAATTACACTCAGTGGCAAGCTCATTCTGACAGGATTCTCACCTACAGGTATAAACTCGACTTTTCTAGAACCTTCCTTTAATCTCAGACTACAAACACGAAACACTGCTTCTTGTGCTGATATTTCTCGATTATGTAGATACACAGAACCTATTTCTTTCATACTTTGTCTGGCATCTAAGTTACCCTTCTCTGCTTCTTTCTGTGTATTTGATAATAACTGACCCATTTCACGTTCAGACTTTGACATATATGACACAACATAAGCTGCACAAGCATATGCATCACTAATGTACTGGATATCCATGTTAGCATTCCAACATCTTATCAAATTCGGATTGTACAGATTGACCCATACATCTTGTGGTTCCCTTTTTAAGACAATGGTAGGTTTAGCATTCAAAACATTATTTGCTTTTTCAAACTCATCCTGTGTAATATTAATTCTGTTAAACAATTCTGTAGTTGATAAAAACTGGTTCTCTTCATTCTGTATTGCTTCCCACACTGACTTCAATAATCCTTTGGCATCATTATGCCTCTTTCCAGATGTATTTTTATCAGTATCACTGTGTTCATCACCAGAAGACTCAACATGATCACTGTCAACATGATCACTTATAACATTATCGTCAATGTTATCATCATCATCATCATCATCATCATCATCATCATTCTCATCAATTGGTTCTGGCTCCGTAATGAATGTTTTACTGGACGGTGGTCGTGGGAAATTAAATCTACAGTCGGTACCCTTTTTCCTACACGATTTTGAATGTTTCCGGCTATGTAGCTGTACATGACTTATTATGTCATTTAACTCCTGGTCCTCTTCCTTTGAAGGCATTTTACAACTGATGTATGTATCAATGAATTTGATAACATCTTTATCATTATCAACTCCTAATCTTGGAGCATTCTCAATCCAAAACAAACAGTGAGTATGTGGAGATCCTCTTTGCTGAAATTCCACTCTATAAAAATAATCCTTGACTTTGCCAATGGGTTGACTTCTAGACCTGATGACATCTTTTAAAAATGTGTGGAATCGTTGATCAAACATTCTAGCTGCAGTCACTGGATTACTTCGCAATATTTTACACTTCTCATTCCAATCTAAATCATCAATATTTCTGGAATCACCCTGTTGCCTCAATATTGTATTTATAATTTCAGGCCATCTCATATCTGCCGCTGAGAATGAGCAAAACCATGTCGGTATTCCAAGTTGTCTAATCATAGCCATGACGTCTTTCTGAGCTCCTTGCCAGTATGGAGGTGTACCTCTGATTGCCTTTAAGAACTTATAACCACTATCAGATTGCAGTATATCTCTGAGTTGATCCTTATCTTTAATCATGCTAGCATTCATTATCTCTCAGCACAGTGTACTTTGCCTGAACTCTGACGCATTGCAATTGATACACTTGACATAACTTGCTGTATTTCCGATAGGTACTGAGCATAAAAGATGTACTGAATACTCTTTGCAAATCTATTATCTACATTCATTAACCTGTTATGAAAATATCTGGCCAGACTTAATCTGACATCACAATCATCACTGAATATGGGTTGGCCACTTGGAAACAATGCTGGGAAACACTTGGCCTCATTACCTTCTTCCAATAATACTCGGATTGGGCTGTTTGCTTCACAAGGTGCAACACAGAGCACATCATCGAAATATTGATCGAGAACCTCAGAGGCAATATTCACTGGTTGCATACATGTATCATAAGCTATTCCTGTCAAACGCTCCTCGTCTGTGTCTTCATCTGTGTCTTCATCTGTGTCTTCATCTGTGTCTTCATCACTTTTAGTAGAATCATCACTTTCATGTCCTTCATTATTATTATCATTTTCCAAGGGATTTTCCCACTCACAGTTTATTTCAATGTTATTATACCACTTATTATTCGCCTTCAGATAACACAGCGCCTGCTCAACATGTTCCCTGCTTATAAACTGATACTGGTAATACCCTTTGAATGATAATTTTATCTTCAACTTAACTCTCATTAATTGGTCATTTCTACATCTAGGCAATGATGTCACTGTTTTTGAAATATCTGAAGGTATACATACAACAGGGCCGTGCAAACCAAATTGACTACCCCTGGGTAAAGCTAACATTTTTATGAAGGCAATGTTAATGGCTATAAGATGTTCCTCCAATGTATTTAAACAACTCAATTCCTCAGGGATATCTGCCAATGACAGATTGTTTGCACAAGCTTCTGATGGTATCTTGTTCCGAAGCAATTTCCTATGGCATGTGTAGCAAATCCACAGAGATGACCTACTAGATTGTGACACTACACAGTTTTCACTACACTCTCCACACCTATGCAAATACTTGTCAGATATACATGCAACATTTCTGTATTTACTTGGATTACACTTAACAACTTGCTTACGGAAAAGAAGTTTATGACAAACTGCACATACATACTCAGGTCCTGCAGATACACTTTGCCTCCAATTTTGCACAACATTATTCATCTTAGATTGACTTTCTTTTCTTCTGTATAACCGGTCTTTATTCATTCGTTTAATATTTGTGCGATAATTTTCATCACTCTGATATTTTCTTTTTCCTTTTTCAATTAAAGTTATCCGATATCGTCTGTTGATAGCATACTTGTTTTTTATAGACCTGATGAGAGAATTTCTATAGACTAAATTGGAGTGATATTTTCTTTTTGCCATATCAATCTTTCTTTGCCTGTGTGCTGCATCCTCGTGATACTTAGTTTTCACAGAACTGATCATATTTTGCCTATACACTACATCCTCATGATACTTAGTTTTTACATAATTCTTGGCATATGTAATCAAATTTTGCCTATGTGCTGCATTGTCATGATACTTAGTTTTCACATAATTCTTGACACTTTCAATCTTATTTTGCCTATGTGCTGCATCATCATGATACTTAGTTTTCACATGTTTAATCTTATTTTGCCTATGTGTTGCATCCTCATGATACTTAGTTTCTTCATATTTAATCTTCTTTTGCCTATGTGCTGCATCGTCCTTATACTTAGTTTTCGAATAATTTTTGGCATAATTCATCATGTTTTTCCTATGTATTACATCTTTCTTGTACTTAATTTTTCTGTATTCAGAATTTTCATGGTACCTTTGTTTTACACTTCTAACTTGTTTGTCTTTATAGTCAGCATTTTTCTCATATTTTTGCTTTAATGACTCTCTTCTCTTTGAAGCATTCTCTCTATATATTGTTTTTCCATACTCTATAGCATCCTCTTTATATTTTGCACAGCTGTGGTATTTTTCTTTCTTTCGCGTGCAACGTTTAGTTTTCTTTACATTTTCACCGTTTGTTGGATTGGCTTTATTTTTATTTTTCCAATATCTTTCTCTATTTTTCTCTTTTCTTAGTTTTTTATTTAATCTCACATTTACACGTTTACGTATTTTACAACTTGACTGCTTTGATACTTTTATGTTTGAGTCTTTACATTTACTTTTTTTTTTTCCACAGCTTTCTAACTTCACAGTTATGGGTTTATGTACTTGCGTCAGAACATTTACATGTTTACCACAATTTGACTGCTTTGATGCTGTTATATTTGACCGTTTACATTCATTTTTATTTTCACAGCTGTCTAACCTCACAGTTCTTGTTTTATGTACTTGTGTCACCAAATCATAATGTACTCTATTCCTATGGTACAAATAAATTCCAAACTTCACTGAACCGTCAATACTACTGTCTGTACATATGTATCTATTGGAAAATAAATACCACTCATTAATGTCATCATACGTGTAGATATTACAATCCAACATATGTGCTGTTGCAATGATTTCCACTTCAGTAGCCCATGTACCATAATTGTACAATCCTGCACTTGTTACATACTCTTCCACTGTTCTGTAACCTTCACGTAAATACCCCCTGAACTGAGCTGCATTTTCCAACAAATGATTCACAATTGCCAATCTCAATTCCATGTGATTATCTTCCGTTCCTGATATAGCAAAGGAAATCGCTCTGAAAAAACAGTTGCCATCACCTTTAATTTTCTTTATAGAGTCAGGCCTCCTCAAATTCTTGCATTTCATAGACATTTTATCATCATTTAGAATAACTTTGGTCACACCCAACCTCTCACATAATGCAATCCTATTACTATAAGTTAATGGAACAAACTTCAAATTAACTTTCTCTGCTTCTACAATTTGTATGTCATTTACTCTAGGTTCCTCCGTTTCCTGTCCAATACTACCGGTACATGTACTAGTGCTTGCATTCACACTTTCAGCAGTCTCGTCATTATGTATACAAACACTGACATCATCATCTATCCAGACCGTAACACCTGTTATTTCAAACTGTTCATAATCTCTGACATTCATAGATTTTCCAAGTTCAGTACAATACCTGTACACACCTTGCCATGATGATACGCATTTGAGCAAGCTCCTCCCTTCAGAATCTAAGTGCGAATTCTGATTTCTGCTATGTGAATCAAAAATATAATACAAGCCATCTTGAGCAATTACTGAAAATGTGTTTCCGTGGAAACAGATAAAACATGCACAATATTTCTGCACTGTCTGCTCTACTGCCGTGCTGAATGGAATCATATTGAACTCAGTCAGATGTGTTTCTTCTGCAAAAGTGCCAGAAACAGATTCATCAATCTTCATATGGAAATGTTTACTAAATGCATCAATTTCATCAGGCAACTCACTGATTAACAAATATTCATTCATCATCGTAGAACTACGAGACAAATAACGGTACAGTTCATTTCCAGTATTCAACACAAAATCCATGTCCTTTGGACACCACATGTTCAACGACTTGATTTGGCTAAAAAGGATTCCACAGAGGCTCATACAAACACATTGTCGACCAGCTAGGTCTGCAAATCTGTGATCACCTTGATGAAAATTACCTTGAACAAATCTGATATCGTTACTTTGTTCTATCTTTTTATTGTCCGTGCAAGAACTACTTTTACCATCAATTGTACAGGTTTCATTCTTCTTAAAATGTTCATTTATTCCCTGTGAATTACTTCTCTGCTTGACTCTGAACTTTTTTTTACCATCAGTACCTTCAACAGAATATTCCACATTGTTTTCAAGCTTTCTTTTTAGCTTCATTTTCTTATCATTAACCTTTTCATTTTGTACCAACACTTTTTCTTTCCTGCTTTGAAATGTATGTCCCGTAATAACTTTTGTTTCTGGGGTGAATTCATTTTTATCTGCGTTATTATGTTGTTGTTTATCTTCATTGACGCTTTTACCTTTTGCCTTCTGTTCTTCATTCCGACTTTCTTCGTGTCCGTCTTTTCTACTTTCAGAACCACTGTCACCAGTACTACTCTTTTTACTCCGCAAAGAATAACCTCCACTTTGCTTAACTATGCACTTGTTTGTATCTGTACTGACACACGTTTTCTTGAGACCATCATTAACGTGTACATTATTGATCTTGCCAGTACTTACATGTATCTGTGACTCACCTCCATCTCCATTTATTCTTGAAAGCTGTACATTATCTTCTGTGCAAGAAAATCCTTCAACACATGACTTGACAGCTCCATCTTCCATGTCCACTTGGCATAATAGCATGTCAAATTTGTTTTTATCTGTGGGAATGCCAAGATCATACAACAAAGAATTACTGTAATTACACATTCCACACTTCATACACAACCATGATACTGATTTACTAGTTAAAAGAGAATACAGAGATGAAAATCCCATACAGCTTACATGATAGTAGATATTACAATTATCACAGTCCACAATTTGTTCAGTCACATCTGTAATTACTTGATCACATAACCAACACTGTCTAGCTTGTGTTTCCTTCAGAGAATAATCCACACTCTTAACCTTTGTGTTATCAACAATACATCTCTTACGCAACCGCTTTCTTCTACCATTATATGTTACTGCATCTGAACAGTTACTTTCCTTGACATTCTTGTGCAAAACGTATTTGTCACAGCAAGTTTTGCTCCTCTTTTTGTCCGTGCTTTTGTTTCTTCCCTCCATATTTCCAATGACATAACTCAAACTTCTTCTTGTGTGACTTTGGATATTCTTATGTGCTTGGCCATGCTTTCTTCGTTCTGCTTGACTCATGCGCAATTCTACCTTTTGACCAGTTCTTGATCTATGATACACTCTTCTACGTTCACTTCTTCTCATTTTCTTTCTATTTAGTTTCGATACCTTTCTTTCCTCTTGGAAATACTCTACAACCGAGTCTAATGTTTGACTTCTACTGCAACATGTCTGTTTGTTTTCTTTTAACTTTCTATTTGCTTTCCTGTATCGAAATCTATTTTTGGTAATTTTGTTGATTCTCAAGTTCTTTAACTGATTCACTTGTTTCTGAACATTTAGAACACCAACATACATGCCTGTATATGTATTTTGTGATTCACAAACACATTTACCATTAAACTGAAATATACGCTCGTGCATAAATTCAATCATGCACACTGGAATTGAATTTAATCGACACTTTAATTGTCTGAAATTTGATTTCAACGCAGCCTCTAATACAAATTTCGAGCTTGCCTTTGATACATAAACTGTCTTTACTTTTGTCATCTTTGGCTATAAATTGACAATCCACTTCAGCTTTACAAATTATTTGGCCACAAATTAACAATTAAATTCAGCTTTGAAAGTGTATTGCTATGATAAATTACTACAATCAACTTTAGCTTTGTAATCTGTCAATATAAATTGACAATCCACTTGAACTTTGTAATCTTTTTTTGTTATGATTTGACAATCAACTCCACCTTTTAATACAATCAACTTCAGCTTTGTAATTCTTTGTTTCCAATTGCAAATCAACTTCAACTTTGTAATTGTTTGTTTTTAATCACAAATCAACTTTAGCTTTGTAATCGTTTGTTTTCAATCAGTAATCATTTGTTTTCAATCAGTAATCGTTTGTTTTCAATCAGTAATCGTTTGTTTTCAATTGCAAATCAATTTAGGCTTTGTAATCGTTTTTAATTGCAAATCTTCAATACATATAACAATTGGTAATACATATAACAACTCGTAATACATGTACATACAACAACTTCACTTCACGTATAGTAACAGCTTCAATTAACACAGAACAACTTCAGCTCACATAAAACAAAACAACTTCAGCTCACATAAAACAAAACAATTTCAGCTCACATAGAACAATTTCTGCTCACATAGAACAAGTTATGTAAACGACAGGCAAACTGCACTGGACGCACTGAGCAAAACCGCCACGCAACAAAGAACTCAAAATCCTCGATGTCACGTCTGTCTGTCTTCATTTCTGGAAAAGAAAAAAAATCAGCATAGTCCAATGAAAAGAGGCTCATTACCTTACACCATTTAAAGTGGGATTGACAAGCAATGTGTATGTAAATTGTAATAAGGCCAACTTTTTTTCACAAAATTGCCAAATCATTTTGCCTCCCCAAAAATGTTGTGAAAAATGAATTTCCAATATTCGTAAAGTACAATTTAGTTGTCAGTGTTATTTCAAGTCTGACATTAAATTTAAATAACCAAACAAAACTTATCCAAGCTACACACACAATGATGAGCATTACCCTGTTCTTACTGACACTGTCTTCAGTTCCATTCATAGAATTATGTTAGTTTCTACTCTACATCATGTACATTTTGTACAATGTAATATGTACGCAAGTCTGATGTGACCAGTGACCAACAATATTTAACGCATTAGCTTAATTTTAGAAAAAATGTGAATGTTATATAACAAGTGAATATTTGGCCAGCGCCAGCTAAATTTATGTAAACACGTAAACGTAAACGTAAACAATATAAAATATTGACAATATTGCAAATGTATTACTGTCTACATGTATTATAACATTAAATGTGTAAATCTTAACCGTTCAACCGCTCGTGCAAATAGTACACTTCGGTCTGTGATTAGATTAGTAACTGTTTGATCAAGACACATACAGAAAAGGTGAACGTAGAACAGTATTACATATTTCTTTTTAAAGGAAATAAACTCTGAAATTGTAAAAAAAAAAAATGGTCTCATTCCTGTCTCTTAAATATAATGAAGTCACCACGACAGTGTTGGTACGGAACCAGATTAACCCTAACCTTCCCAAATTCTTCAAAATCAATATTATTTTGCACACACCCTTTGGAGTTTACGGTTAAGATTTGTCACAGTACAATTTTATAAGTCCCCCCCCAAAAAAAATCACTGCGCATGTTCAGTACCTAATTGTATAGCTGACAAAATAGCGATTCGTGAATTATTTTGCCAATGCCAGCTAAATATCCACTGCCTATTTTTAACGATTGTCGGCTGGCATGTAGTCATTGAAAATTGATACATTTATATTTTTCTTGAAAACTACAGATTACCAAGTGCTACGATTTCACAGGTTGCTTGAGACTGTTGTGGTTGTATTAACTTTATACAGTCAAATAATAAATAAGTGTTTCATAATAATTAATGATTCCCATATTGCAATAGATAGGTAAAATACGTGCAGTTTTTTTGTACGGCAACCGCTACGCTGTGATAAATTCGGCCTAGTACCTCAACCAATCGGCCAGTGTCACACGATGTGCCCCAGTTCATTTTGTACTAAATAGTAATAGCGCAGCATTATATACGAGGACCACACTAGTCGCTACAGTCATAAATGATGTACTCTTCATAATCATATGCATAGTGTCACTGTGTCACTGTCAGTGTCAGTCACTACACGAACATTCATTCAATGACAAACTAAAACACACAACTTTCTTCTTAATTCCATACGTTTTTTTCAATTTTTTTTGCAACGAATAACGTTAATCGTCACTGAAATAATATACATACTAAAAACAAACGTCGAAATACAACATTATTTCAACAAAAAAAACATTAAACAATGTTAAGACAGTTGTCATTAGTACATGTACCTCCAAGTCCAAACACACGTAGATGTATACTGTACTGTAATCGTGATTGTCGATTGAGTTTCGCCAGGATTCCTTGCACCGTACAAAACCTCAATGCCAGACCTTTTATTAACTTCGTTTGACGATTACACTAGCTAGAGCACATGTCTTTTAATGGGAACGTACTGCAGAACGCCATGTAAACGATGTTGCACCGCAGCTTTTGATTAGTATGTACATGTACTATCTGGTTGTCAGACCCAGACCATTTTTAAAACCCCAGTTTAGCTCCATATAGGAATCCATCACCATTGCCTAACTGCATAAACGAAGCCCAATAAATGCAAAGCCGAAATTTAAAAACGATTCAAAATTATGATGACTATGGGCCTTTTCGAAACCGTTGCTTCGTCTTTGGCTTTGGCTTCGCCTCCGAATTCCGAATTACTGAGAAGCAAATAGAAATGGAAGAAAATTGAAATAGTCTAACTTTTGGGTTCACATCACTCGAGTGAAAGTTTCTGAAGCACAACAGGCGTCAGAATGTGGCTGGAGATCTTGCAGTTGGGAGTCAAAAATCGCCTTAAGCCGAAGACGAAGACGAAGCAAGGGATTCGAAAAGGCCCTAGATAAAAATATGGGCCTCATATGGGACTTTTTATGGGCTTTTTTTAATCCCGAGATTCGATTCGTCTCAGGCTAGTACTAGGCTAGCCTTTAAACAAGGCCACATGTCTGATAGACGCCGAGCGACTAAAAAGAGACTAATCGCGAAAACTCAGGTGAACGCCAGTGCGAATTGCCCAGACAAGTGGCCTTTATCAATCTGGTTTGGATTTCTTATGTTAACCTTTGTTTCCGACTGGAATCGCTACCGAAATGGTAGCGTCCAATCAGCGAATGTATCTCCGCGTGACGTCAGCTTATATTTGAGTTGGACTAGTTCATTTTACAAACAGGGAATGTCCAATCATGTCACTTACAATATTTAGCTCAAATCATTAGTTGCTTCCTAATTTATTGCAATTTTGCATGTAAAATAGATTTAAATGTGATATCTTGTATTTATCATTCATATATTCAACTCAGAAGCAAAATTTATATACGTTTTTTTACCTTTTCTTACATGCTTTGATATTGAACGAATCACGAACAAAGCCAACTGGGAGATCGCCGTTCTGATTGGGCGTATTGGCATGCTAATATGTATCTATGAATAATTCATGCGAGCAGTGAAACCTACATTGCAAAAGGCCTCATGACATTCGTCACTCGGTCGCGCGTTCACCCCGGGTATCTAGACTCATCTCAGCCGCTTAGCCAGAGTCACGAGGCCTTGTCAAAAGGCTAGTACTAGGCTAGTCTTGGCCAAGACCAAGCTAGCCCGTTCATTTGTTCCGCGGCGCGCCGTCCGTATTATCTGGGATTATTGAGGGCGCCCTTTATTTATCGCCAGATTCCTGGATTTCTTCCACTAGCTTGGTCTTGGCGCATCGGTCACGTGAACCCGAAAAATTCCGAGGACATTCCAAGCATAGCTCAAATAGCTACTCGCCCCCGCATGCGCACTAAGTCGTTTTTGTTTAATGTGGTGTTCGATTATTATAGTCTGGTTCCCAGACCAAATATTTCTGACTATTTGTGATTTTTCATTTATTATTTAGCCGTTAATGTCACGTGACCAAAAACTGGAGGAATTGCTTAACGTTCGCGATGTTCGAGTGTTTCCAGGTTTTTATAAAATAAAACTCACATTAGCAAAGGTCAACACCAGACGAAATGCCTAAGACTATCACAGTCATTGTAGTCATTGTGCAATTTTTTTGGAAAGAGCCGTTAGAATTTGAATTGTTGCGTCGTCATAGCTACGCTGCTTGTATCATCGCGTCATTATCTATTTTTTGTCGCCGGCTGCTACCTGACCGGACGTGTAAGAAACCACATTTGGCTATACGTCTAAATTGTAGTGTAGGTCAGGTAGCCGCCGGCGACAACAAATAGATAATGACGCGATGATACAAGCAGCGTAGCTATGACGACGCAACAATTCAAATTCTAACGGCTCTTTCAAAAAAAAAAGCACAATGACTACAATGACTGTGATAGTCTTAGGCATTTCGTCTGGTGTTGACCTTTGCTAATGTGAGTTTTATTTTATAAAAACCTGGAAACACTCGAACATCGCGAACGTTAAGCAATTCCTCCAGTTTTTGGTCACGTGACATTAACGGCTAAATAATAAATGAAAAATCACAAATAGTCAGAAATATTTGGTCTGGGAACCAGACTATAATAATCGAACACCACATTAAACAAAAACGACTTAGTGCGCATGCGGGGGCGAGTAGCTATTTGAGCTATGCTTGGAATGTCCTCGGAATTTTCCGGGTTCACGTGACCGATGCGCCAAGACCAAGCTAGTGGAAGAAATCCAGGAATCTGGCGATAAATAAAGGGCGCCCTCAATAATCCCAGATAATACGGACGGCGCGCCGCGGGACAAATTAACGGGCTAGCTTGGTCTTGGCCAAGACTAGTACTAGGCCGGCTAACGCCGATGTTATGCCGTTATTTGCGGCAGCTGCAATTGTATGCTCGAGCATATTAATGTGTACAAACATTCAATCGATTGATATACATTGTACATGTAAAGCCACAAAATAAAATATGTTTATTTCCTTTGCTTCTCAGCCTGTTCGCAATGATTCATATTAAAGTCGAAGACCTTAAAAGATCGTCTTGTAAGTTGTATATTCCTAGTTGCTTGGAAAATTATGAACAGAATTGCAACGAATTATAACAAAAAATTGACCCAAGAGTTAGCGATTATGCATGTTACGTCATGCAATTATTCGCGCAACGTCACACGCGCATGCGTCCGAAATTTTTCGAACGATTATAGAAGAATGTACAAGACTTCTATTTCGCCATGTCATGTCGCCCTTTATGATACGGCGTTTAAGGGTATTCGCATCGGCGGCCTACGCGCGCCTAATCTCTACAAACGTCTTGCGAACAAGGCTACCCGCGGCCCGATTCTTTCACGAGGAGAGGGCGCCCTTCAATGTTCATAATCATAAATAATGAGCAGAGCATGTACCACATCAGTTTTACTGCTTGCATTTTGACCATTTTAGCAGATTTTTACCTAGATCTACCAGATTCTTATTTTTTTAAATAAATTTTAAAATACAACATTTAGTGCACATTCTAGCAAAGTTGTAGCCGAAGTTTTACAATTACATGTATATGTACGCAATTAATTGAAAAATATTTTAAATAATTAAGTCCAGTAGCCGCCTCAATTCACCGTACCAAAATGTAAACAATTAATGTTGCCCGTTTAATTTGTTAACGTATCTATTTGATGTCAAATCACTTTGTTGCATTTTTGTTTCCTTTCACTAAAATTACATATGAACCATCTATTTAGATTTTATTTTTTTCACAATCATTGAAACTTTCAAATTTATAACACGAGCAATACAACATGCAAAATTATAAATTAGCGCACAATCTCAATACATGTACAGAACAAGATATGACTGCTAACCAAATCCACACATTCAAGATAAAATAAATATCACACGACACAATCATTTCATTTCCAAAATTGAAGAATTATATTCAATCATACATGTTCATACATCAGACAGGCTCAAATTATACACAGCACTATACCACATGTATTGATTTCAAACTTCGTTTCAATACATACAATCTTAAAATTATATTACTATTTTACAATCGTCTTTCAAATCATCTTTTTTTTTAAAACAAAAACACAATAACTTTAACACCGAACAAACTAATTACAAAAAAATGTCAATCACTTATTGGACAACAAACCTAATCAAGATATTCCCAACGGCCAACACCCACACAATCCACTGTTTTTTATACTTTTAAAACTCATTAATTTGCATCATCGTACTCATATCATTCCTAACTAAAAATTTAACAATTTTCTATCATCAAATAAATTCCCTATCATCGATTTGCGAACATTTACAAACACTAACAAGAAAGTTCCATTACATTTTTTTATAAACATCTGCTCACACATTAAATTAACTTGTTTTAACAACATGTCCAGTTTAGCCACTTGTTCAACATAATACAGTACATACTAAACTAATTTTATGTTCAAGGGATAGCCATAAAAGTTCAAAACAAAATTATAATTCTACATTCTAATTTAACCATGATTTTCAACAAAATGATTTACACACATGAACGTTTCATGTAACAAAAAATGTACAAAAAAACATTACAATATAATTTTTTGAACATCTTGTGTCTCAATAAATATTTCTATCTTTTTTTATTTTATCTTTAACAATTTTGTGATTTCTGATCCATCAAAAATATACGTCCAAATATTACAGGTACATTAAAAAAAAAAAATGTGTAGTCACCATTTTTGGGGGCAATATTTTTGTCATTTGCACAACACAAATTTTATATCAATATAAAACAAAAATATATCTCAAAAACAAATCACACCTACTTGTACTCTACATGTACATGTAATTTGTAACACTATATGTTGGCATAAAACTATTATAAAAAAGCTTTAAACTACTTTAACTTGAACTAACAATATAACATTTTATAAACTTCTGTCATCAACCAAAGCAATCATACTTTTAACATTATTATAAAATTATGATCTTTTTGAATACCCCTCTTTCACTCCTATTTTTACAATCTTCTGTCTGAGAAAAAACAAAAACAAAACTACACATTACAATCAAACACACTTTATATCCTTACAACAGAAACTAATATTATAAGTCTACCTTAAATTCTTGTAAACTTAGGCCTACATCATAATAACAATCTTCAGTTTTACCGTATGCCAAACAAAACAAATGATATGTTGATTTTTTTTCATTTCAAATTAAATCCAACAATTCGCACATTGTATATCCCTTACATTGCAACACTTTAAAACCCTCTTAAATATCTTCACATATCCCATGTTTGTTCTACTGACATTCAAAGTTTCTGCAACATAGCCAACGCAAAACAAAAACAAACAAAACAGAGAAACCTTTTTTACAATTTAAAAATGGCAATACAAATTTCAAGTACATGTAGGTCGGCTTATCATAAACACGAGTAATTTTGTTTTGCCTAAACATGATCTTATAATCATATTCATTTTTGTTCTTAACAAAAAACATGAATCTGTAACGGTTAACTATACACTAATTATCAACCATTATTTTACATACATTTATTTGCATAGTGTACACACAAATCCTCTACATTGCTTCTAGAAGCTAGCCTCGTACAATGTACATGTAAATACCGTTAGCACGAGTATAAACGATTTACAATTAATGCAAGTCACATTTGAATAACAACTTGTATTCTTGTTCAGACAACATATCCAAATTAGCCTGTGATGCCCTTAACATTTTCACACATATACTTACATGTAACTGTGTCATTCCATGTCAAATAACCCCCAGAAAAAATACACCCCACCACCTTCAAATTACTTTCAATTTGATTTATAGGGTTTTAAATGTTTCGGCAATTTTTGCCAAAAAGGGTGTCCCCAACAAAAACCCCTAACCCACCCATTACCAAATTTGCTGATTTACATTTCTTTGCAAAGATAACATCATAAATAATTCAATTTGGGCATTATTTTTGATGTTCAAGCAATATGACCTACAATGACTTGTAGACCTTACATTTGACCTTCTGAATTCTGACTTTGAACAAACTATGCAATAAAATTATACCACAGCATGTTTTCTACAATATATAAAAAATAGTGAGGTACATGTATAATATTGTTATTTGCTTCCTACATTATCTCAAAGTTAGCAGAGTGTGATATTACAATTTACATCTATTTGCATTAATAGCAAAATCACATTTTGCCATGAGCTAAGAAAACAAAAATATACCTTAAATTTGTTGATATATTGTTAAAAAAACATGGCATATAATTTAAAGCCAGAGTCTGTTCAAGGTCACAGTTGTCACAATTGTAGATCAAATTTCTCAAACATGAAATAATGCCACAATTGCAGTATTTAGAATTGCAGTTACTTTTCCAGAGAAATTAAAATCACCAACACATTTGCGAGATATGGTTGAAATTTGACAGCCACGCCTATTTTGGCAAAATTTGCCAAAAGCAGGTGATAGCATAAAAAACAGCTGGTCGAATGCCAGTAAAATGTGACATTTGTGCTTTTTAATAACCCTATAAAACAAATATGAACGAAGCTGAAGGAGGTGAAGTGTAATTCCTTGGGTGATTTCACACAGAAGGACCCCCAAAACCTTTATACTCTAATTATGATCCAAAATAATTTGAAACAATCTGAAAAAAATCAATTGTTTTCACACACAAAAAAAGAAAAAAAAAAAAAGATTAGTTAATAAAATCCTTCTTGTCAAATAAATTTACAAGCTAAAATTGTTACAACCCTACACTTTATTATACAATTAAACTCCTTTCCATCATCTTTATTAAAATGAACCAATTATGGTTTTGGTTTTTCACTTCAAAATATAACGATACATATTTAAACAAAAACATTTACAGTCTCAATAACATGATCAATATAAAGCTCATAATAAAAATACTTCTGCCTCCAATTTATCAACCTACATGTGTATACATACCCTAATTTAACCCAAAATAATAAAAAGCGTACATTACTAAATTTAGGTCTTGGTTACTTTTAAATTTACGTACACATGTATATGATCAACACAAACAAACCCCCCAACACACCCCACAAAAAACTACCTTCAAAAGAAATTATCCATTATAACATTATTCCTCAATAGCAAAGTATTCAGTTTCATGTAAGATAACACTACACGAACAAATTTACCTTCAAACTAACAACATAATACTTATTTTATGCACTTTAATTTGCAATCAATAACAAACATTCATAATTAAAACATAAAACTTTAATTTTTGTCCCTTATTTTCAACGTAAATATTATCATGCACATGTATCATGTGCAATTTGTACAGATTGTAAATACAAAATAAATGTTAAAATGCTATCTTTCATTTACATACAAAAATAGAAAAAAGAAAAAAAACACAATTACAAGTGTTGTCAGCTTTCAAAAAGCCTTCCACTCTTCTCGATGTACACAATGTACATGTATCTGAAAATATCTAAAACTGCAAGACTTTCTGAACTGTACCACTACCAGCACCTTTTTTCAGCCTCGACATCTTCTTCAAATTTTTCTGCAGGCGCCAAGGCGAGAATATTACGCCCTTGGATAACAAACCTATACACTTGTTTCTGTTCAAGATGCTTCATTACATCATCCACAATTACTGTGTCCCAAAGTTTCTGACCAATTACCTTTGGCAGCACTAGTTCAACCAACTCACCTCGATGTTCACACGTCAAAATCAAACTGTTTTCCTCGTTTTCTTCAACTGATACTATCTCTACCTGTTCTTCTTCGACGGCTATCTGTGTTAATTCACAAACAAACAAACAAAATTAAAAATACAATATCATTTCACAACTTATCTGCATGGTTGCCAATTTTCTAAACTCAGACGTACATTAACGTGTCAAATATTTTAATAATTAGTTGCTCATAATATAATCAATGTAATATTTTTCTACTACAGGTAGCAACATTTGCAAGACAATTGTTGTCATGTTTGCGTCATAAGGGAGACACAAGCACTTACATGTACATACTGTACATCGTGCACTTAGATATTATTTCCATGTCTCAATAAAACTGTAATATTTTAATCCTAACCCCTTTTGTAACTTTACTAGAAAGTATCCAGAATTCACAACAATCCACCAATTTGGCCATGCACAAACAATTGTGTTATAGTGCCTGCTCGCTATTGAGGTATTTTGAATCCATCCAAATCCTGCAATAGTCAGTACCACATCACAAATTTTTCAATGTAGACGTATCTTAAATCCACTGCAATACTTCAAAACACCAATGCATTTTGATAGATTCAAGTTAATAAGCTTTAAAAGCACATTCGTATTGTTACAAACTAATTATTTCAATACATGTTGGTCGCAAATAATGATGAGTCCGAGTCCCGAGTCACTTGGTCCGAGTCCGAGTCACGAGTCACTTGGTTCAAGTCCGAGTCCGAGTCACGAGTCACTTGTTTAAATAATTAAATAGTTAAAATACTTCAACCAGTTCACTTAGATGACTGGATCACTATTGATCGCAAACAACACACAGCCATCTCATAGAGTGTTTTTACAGGTACCGGACATGCCAGACTATGGTCAGCTTCGGTTGCGTCTAAATGGCTAGATCAGCACGTAAGCCGCCTATGTTTTAACATTAAAAAGAGGTAGCGATATAGCCGCAGCCAGCTAAAGCCGTCATTCGGATTCCGGAGACGAATTCCTATTTCCCTGGTAATATGCATCAAGCAGTGGCTATGGTGTTAAGGTTGACAGAATACCAGCGTTAATATTGGTGTCGTGCACAATAATGCTTTTACAGAATATATCCCAGTGTTATTATGCGTATTGAACATACACATGTAGTACATGTACATGCGCTGTACACTACATGGCTATAGCAACACAGTAATCACGAACACTATTACTTGCAATATTAGTGTAACTGCTTATTTCGTGTGCTAAACGTTAATATTCCTCCATGTGCATGACGATCGGATCATTGGAATTGTTTTTAATATTTACAAAAAACTAAAAAAGGTATTGTTGGTGAAAATACGTGACTCGAGTCATGAGTCCTCAAGGTCAAGTCCGAGTCATGGTAGTCGAGTCCGAGTCCGAGTCTTTTGCCGACGTGACTCGAGTCAAGTCCGAGTCACCAAAATTGTGACTCGAGACGGACTCGAGTCCGAGTCCTGGACACGAGTCATACAACTCTGCTTAATACTAAGTAAGTTCTACATTACAGTACATGTACTCGGTTCTTCAATCGAAACCCAGTCATGAATACACAATGCTTTACTATAATATTCTGTAGTACTCTGTTCCTAAGCCCAAACTATAGGACGTTTCTCGTCCATCTTTATTACTATATGTTGTATTAACTTTCGTTACGAGTCAATTTGTTAGGGTAATTTTGCCATTGGTTTCTCTATATTTCCTGTGTAAATCCCTGAATATGTCAGCCATGTTTCCATGCGTATCACATGGCCGCCATGTTTGTGCATCGTACATTATAGACTTGTAGTAGTCCCGGGTTAATGAAGGTTTGCCAAATCTAATTGGTATTGATTATTCGGGCTCCTTTAACTGTGCTGTCTCCTGCAAAATATCCACTGCCTATTTATTATGTTTATTTACAAACGTACATGTATGTACATGTATCTGTTTTTTTACGGTTAACCAACACAAAATAAAAACTAAAACATACCTGAATTGCTGTACTTGAAGTAGACGAGGCACACATTTCCTTCAAGTACTCGCTGACTTTTGTATTCAGGTTACTAATCTTCACTTTGTCACCGGTTTTCACAGGGCTGGCTGCCTTCTCGTTCCAAAGGGCAACCTGAATTGTGCCAGTGTTGTCCCGCACCTTAACGTTGCGCACGCTTTGCGTACCCTTTACTCGTTTTGGTAATTCATCCTACATTAAAACAAATTATGAAGTGATATTTGGCATTTGCTCTCAACAAAAAACATACAATGCACAAATACCACTACAAACAGTGTATGAATATATTAACCAAACAAAACAAATTACTTTTATTCCATCATGTGACCAATCCTATTTTCTGATGGCATAAAAACAAAATTGTACAATACTGTTCCCAGATCAACTTCATCAGCAATTCTGTAGTCAGACAAAAAATGTTCACAAATTCCAAAATACACATACGTATACTGTATCGTATCATATCATGCAACTTTGCAAAATACTTCAAAAATACAATAACAACATTTTTAAATACAATTTTTAATTTCAATACCCATGTGCCCTAATTTAAAAACTACATCTACATGTAGTCACCACTTTTCAATCAAATAATCACTACATGTACACGTACATGACATGTACATGTATGTACATATAACCATGGTTCACCAATTCATTCTTCAACATTCAATTTTAACATTTACTCAATATATTTGGAAAAAACGAAGGCAGAAAAATGACCAACAATGATAACACTGTTTAACCTAAATCCATTTCCTGTTTATGATGATTTTAGCAGATTCCCAAGGCTACATGTACTAGGATTGTAAGCCTATAGTATCTAAAGTAGCATTACTGCAGAATTTTAATGGATTCAGGATACATCGATATTGTATGAACAGTCACCCAAACCAACTTTTGGTGGATTTTTGCAGATTCGAGACATGGTCATTCGGACTGAGATGGTATTGAAGAGATTTGACTTATAGCCAGGGTGGTACATGTACTGTACACAGTAGCAATTACTGGTATACCCCATGTTTTTTTATTTTTATACAAAGGTAAATACTCAATCCTGGACATTGTATCAGTTATGGTAATAGTACACTAATTAAATGACCCCTACTGACCATTAGGCGACCATTGGCCAAATAAAAAAGATCAAAACTGCAAAAAAATAATTATTTTGTAATAAAAATTAAAAAAAAAAAAAAAAATACCTTTTTGCTACAAGAGTTGTGATGAGAAACAATTTTGTATTTATGTTGATGTTGGTACAAAACTCGCAACTTTATCCTTAAAAACAAAATCAAACTCATTCTTGTTATAAACACACGATAAATCATTCCTCCATTTAATCAACCATACAAAACATAGCTCCAGACAATCCAACTTTTCATACTATATCGCAAATCCAGCAACTTGTACATCACTGCTAAGATACATGTAAATGTCATTACTTACCTCGACAATAACTCCCTCGATTGACACCTGCCTCTGCTCAAATCCTCCTTCATTCCCATGAATCTCTCCAATTGCCACAACCGATGGACACTGCAGAAGCTGTTCAGCTCCTCTGAGAATGTCAGTTGGAATCTCTGTTGTCATCGCACACCTGCTAATTTTTGAATGTTTGTTAATCAAAAGTATGTTGGAGATACCTCTGACAAAGTGCCGGATCAGAAATGTCCCATTCTCTTTGAATTGTGACATCATGCCATCATACACCACTGCCTTCATCCAACCTGTGTAATCTGCTACCGCAACTTCTCCAGTGTTGCTGCCCTTGTCCACCAATTTCACAACCTTGACACGTACGCCTTTAGGATATGGCTTACTCTTGTTGTTCGACTGCTTAATCTTCTCTAGTGTATCCATCTTTGGAAGAAAAGAAAAATCAAAACTACTCAAAAACAAATACCAGGTATTATTATTGATATAATTTTGTTGCGGCAGTCATTTAATAACAACTTTAACTTAAATAAGAGACTAAAATGTCATTTGGGACACACATTTAGTTTCAAAGCGACTTATTTTTATTTACAAACAAATTGATAGAGTGTTTGAAACAAGCCTTTAAATTACATCTACAAAAGTACATTCCATCAGATGTATCATGTACTGATGAGGTAGGTAAATTTGCACATCATTTCAATTTTATTCTCACGCAATTACGCTGAAAACATTACGCTGTAGTAACATTCGTTTTTACCCCTTTTTTTCCTACAGATTTATTAACGTATTTCTCATCATTTCTTGTAAAATGCAAATATTTGTTTTGTAAATGAATGTTTCTTAATTACTCTAACCCTCCAGGGTATTTTGGCTAAAAAACCTGCCAGATCCAGCACAGTGCATCTGTGGTCACATTGACTTTTGTGCAGAGTACAGCAAGGTCAAGCAGTCACCACATACTGACATACATGTATGTAGTACAGATGCACTGTGCTGGGTCTGGCAGGGTTAGGGTTCTTAAAAAGTTAGATGAAAGTAGATTACAAATTTGTTTACTAAAAAATTATACCAAGAACAAGGGCAACTCAATGTGAAAACCCCACTCACAGTCACAGAAACTTTCGAATACTCAGGCAAAATGGCCCACTTTCAGTTATTCCTCCATGGTTTCACCATGGAGGAATTCCTTCTTATTCCTCCATGGTTTCACACATATAGTTGCCGATGAAAATACGCGTTGTGGTGTACAGTAGTACAATGTACATACATACATGTACTGTACAGTGTGTAGTACTAGCTGTACATGAACATTACGTTTTTATCAAGACTACTGATGACCGCTCTGTCCTATTTCTCAAACCATGTTCAAACCAGTCCAACCACCAAACATATGTTTTTTAAATTATAATAACCACAATAACATGCCCAGCCATGACAAACATGTAACACTGAACAATTTGCAGAAAACTAACAAAATACTAACAAATATTACATTTTTACCTCGACAAAAAAGCATCCACGCACGTGTACTCGACTCAACGTTTTTTTAAAGATATTGAACAATTCGAGAGGGCGCCTTTCCATATAACAGACATGTGAGTGTCATGCACATTTGAAAGTCAATATAAAAACAACCGCAAAAGACCGAAACTCGATGTTTGTGGGAACTTATAGGTTAATTCAGAATCTTCATTTATCGCATGTCAATCTGATTCAGTCCTCCAAACCAGAAGTGCCTTATAATTTGATAGTGTAAAATAATGTGAACTTACTTTCATTGATGTTAGTCTAGTCTCTGACTAGAATGTACTTTAAAATACCGGTGACGCGTCCTAAAACATTATAGTGCCCTATATATACCGACAATTGTTGAAAAATGTTTAAAAATTAATATTCTGTTAATCTGTATCATGTGTGTGGCGACGTTTGCCAAATTCACTTCTTTAGTGTATATAATCAGTTTTATACAAGTTGAAACAAATTGAAAACGAGAACAACTTCACAGTTGAAAGGGAGAACAAATTATGACGTCAACAGACCGAAAGTTACAATAAAAACAACTTTATTTCCTTTGAAAATTCTTTAACAATCCACCCTGACAAGCTACATTTTTGCTCTAAACCGTATGTAAAAGTACTTCTCGAACTTCCCTTTTTGTTTTGCAAACAATCGAACTTGGACATACTCACAGACATATTATACAAATATTTACTGCTTTGAGTGGTACAGTAAAACTAGCCTCCCGAGGTGATGGAGCATTATATTTTCCCGAGGCGAAGCCGAGGGAAAATAGAATGCTCTATGGATCACCGAGGGAGGCTAGTTTTACTATACCGCAAAATAAAGCAGTCAATATTTGTTTTATAACACCTCACTCACAGATTTTGCACAATTTAAGCTTCCTGAAAGTATAGTACATGTAATGAGTATAGTACATGTAATGACAAAAAATCTCCGAATTCAGTAATCAAACGATCATACGTGTACTTTGTTGCCTTGATGAACGGGTGCGAGGGTGATAGAGCAATGTTTACGCAATGCACCGAAACACACGTCTGGGTTTCAGTCACGCTTTCGTTGCTATGCGCATAGTACGTGTGTTGCTATGCGCATAGTCCTTTTTCAGATCGAGGCTGCTTGGTATAGTCTTTTGGGAGCGCAAGTAAAAAATTGTAAAAATAGCAAGTGACACGTGACGCGCTCTCGGCCAATCAAGACACAGAATCTGTGAGCGAGGTGTTATAAAAACCTATAGCCACCAATCGTCCGCATAAAACCGTAGGCGGGCATGCACGTGTTGCTATAACAATCCAAGCGCGGTGATAATTACGCACCTATCGTGCAACGCACTTTGAACGCGCGTTCATATAATTGTGTACACTATCTTTTGTACGTTCGACGGGCAACGCACCGCGCGTTTGTTACGTTCTGTGCGCATACCGGGCAACACGCTTAATACAAAAATGAGCCTATAACTATTTATTTTAAAGTATCAAGATTGGCACTGAATATGCTTAATCTACATGGCATCATCATCATACTATAATTCGAGCAACGTTTGTCTGTCTGTTTCGCTACTCCTCCCAAGTCCTTGGTCCGATCTCGCCCAAACTTGGTGGGTGGATGTAAGTTCACCCCAGAATTGCCCTTCCGGTCATATATTACACCCACGGGTACTAGGTCAAGGTCACTGGGGTCAAAGGTCAAATGTTCGGTTTTTCGCTACTCCTCCCAAGTCCTTGGTCCGATCTCGCCCAAACTTACGGGTACGGGTACGTCACCCCATCCCCAACTTCCCTTCTTCCGGTCATATATTACACCCACGGGTACTAGGTCAAGGTCACTGGGGTCAAAGGTCAAATGTTCGGTTTTTCGCTACTCCTCCCAAGTCCTTGGTCCGATCTCGCCCAAACTTACGGGTACGGGTACGTCACCCCATCCCCAACTTCCCTTCTTCCGGTCATATATTACACCCACGGGTACTAGGTCAAGGTCACTGGGGTCAAAGGTCAAATGTTCGGTTTTTCGCTACTCCTCCCAAGTCCTTGGTCCGATCTCGCCCAAACTTACGGGTACGGGTACGTCACCCCATCCCCAACTTCCCTTCTTCCGGTCATATATTACACCCACGGGTACTAGGTCAAGGTCACTGGGGTCAAAGGTCAAATGTTCGGTTTTTCGCTACTCTTCCCAAGTCCTTGGTCCGATCTCGCCCAAACTTACGGGTACGGGTACGTCACCCCATCCCCAACTTCCCTTCTTCCGGTCATATATTACACCCACGGGTACTAGGTCAAGGTCACTGGGGTCGAAGGTCAAATGTTCGGTTTTTCGCTACTCCTCCCAAGTCCTTGGTCCGATCTCGCCCAAACTTACGGGTACGGGTACGTCACCCCATCCCCAACTTCCCTTCTTCCGGTCATATATTACACCCACGGGTACTAGGTCAAGGTCACTGGGGTCAAAGGTCAAATGTTCGGTTTTTTCGCTACTCCTCCCAAGTCCTTGGTCCGATCTCGCCCAAACTTACGGGTACGGGTACGTCACCCCATCCCCAACTTCCCTTCTTCCGGTCATATATTACACCCACGGGTACTAGGTCAAGGTCACTGGGGTCAAAGGTCAAATGTTCGGTTTTTCGCTACTCCTCCCAAGTCCTTGGTCCGATCTCGCCCAAACTTACGGGTACGGGTACGTCACCCCATCCCCAACTTCCCTTCTTCCGGTCATATATTACACCCACGGGTACTAGGTCAAGGTCACTGGGGTCAAAGGTCAAATGTTCGTTTTTCGCTACTCCTCCCAAGTCCTTGGTCCGATCTCGCCCAAACTTACGGGTACGGGTACGTCACCCCATCCCATGAACTTCCCTTCTTCCGGTCATATATTACACCCACGGGTACTTTTGACTAGTATGGTATAAACTTAGGTAATTTTTGTTTAAATCGCTAAATGCTTTTATATAATTATTAGTGTGAGGTCAAAACGTATTTTCCCTGGACTATAATAGTGAACTCGTGTCGAGCTCGTCATCACAAAACACATAACCTCCTCTTAAACGCGCATATTTCAAGCCCGCATCTACAGAACCCGATTTGGTTTAAACTTGAATGTGGCTAAGCCGGGACGTGTTATAGATACAAAATAATAATAGATGCATATAGATGCAAAAAACATTTTTGTACCTTTACACTATATCTCAGAAACAGAAAACGGTAAGAACAAAATTATTTTTGTATTAGTTTCTTAGTGTGTTATATATTTTAGTCTTTACGCCAAATCTCAGCAACGGAACATGCTAAAATAAATATTGTGTATTAGTTTTGTTAGGTGACAAATGCACCAAATAAAAGTTTAGTTTACAAATACAATCGTCGTTTTAATCACTTTAAATTCATTTAAATTCATTTAAATAACCTAAATTTGTTTAAATTAGTTTTATTTTGTATAAAATTAGTTAAATTCCTTTTAATTTTTTTTCAATGGTTTTTATAATAAAACAAATGTAGTTCAATTTCTGAAAAAAAGAAATTAAAAAAAAATACAAATGCGAAAAAGCCCTATGTTCTGTTCCTCGAACAGACGTAGTTCTAGTTTTTTTTTTTTTTCTTTTAGTAACCTAAACCCCATAGACTTTGTACACGTTTTTTTGCACAAGTACTTTTAACAGAAAACAAAGTCGTATTTTCATAAAACTTAACCCAGGTGAAGACCCTATAGGGAACTCGTGTCTCGCAGAAATACGTCATGGTGACGTCATCACTGGTCACGTGACGTCATCTTAAAGGTGTAATTGATTTAATCTTTGAAATTCAATAACAAATCAACCGCAAAAGACCGAAACTTAATTTTTGTGGCAATAGATAGAATGATCCAGGATCTTAATTTTATCTCGTGTGTGTGAAATCACGTGACCCTTCCTTCCGGTCCAAACCGGAAGTGCCTTATAATTTAAAACTGAAAAATGATATGAACTTACTTTCAATGATGTTAGTGTCTGGCTAGAATACACTTTAAAAAAAAAAAATCGGCGACGTCATAACATGTTATAGCGCCCTCTAGCGGCAGGTTGAAAAATGATTAAAATTAATAATCTGTTGATGTGTGTGGCGAAGTTTGCTGAAACCACTTTATAACCGGTGTATTTAATCAGCTGCATGCTTAGACCATATTGGGAAGGAGAAATATTTATGACGTCACCAAACCGGAAGTTACAATGAAAAAACCTTTAAACCTTAAACAATCCCTTTAAAATCAACCGCTATAGATATAATCCAGATTTTTGCATCAGATAGCAAATTAAAGACAGCTCTCGAGCTTTCTGTTAATTACGTCACGATGACGTCATCAAATGTCAGATTACAAGCAACCAAATATTTATAGATTTAATCTTTGAAAATCAATATAAAATAAACTGTAAGAAATCTGATTTAGATTTTTAAGGGAATTGATAGATTAATCCATGGTCTTCATAATTTGTATTACATGCAAAAAAACCTGACCCTTCCTTCCGGTCCAAACCGGAAGTGCATTATAGTTTAAAAGTGGAAAACGATGTGAACTTACTTTCAACGATGTTAGGCGCTGGCTAGGTTGTAAGTAACAAACAAGTTAACGGTGACTTCTTAAAATTGTATAGCACACTCTAGCGGCATGTTGACAAATGTTACATCATATTACGATTATATTTGAATTATTACATTTTTCGAACTTTAAGCCATATCTCAGCAACGGAACGTGCTAACATAACACATACGTTTGTATTGTTAGGTGATAGATAGTTGCACAAAAAGTTCACAAACGTGTGACGTCATCGTTTTAATCAGTTTGGATTCATTTTAATCTGTTTAAATCAACTTAAATTCGTTTTCGTTGATTTTAAATTATTTTGATGGTATAAAAGGTCAATTTTTGACAAATTTAATCTAAAAAATTGCGAAAGCGAAAAAGCCCTATGTTCTGTTCCTCGAACAGACGTAGTTCTAGTTCTTTCTTTTCTTTTAGTAACCTAAACTCCATAGACTTTGTACACGTTTTTTTGCACAAGTACTTTTACCAGAAAACAAAGTCGTATTTTCATAAAACTTAACCCAGGTGAAGACCCTATAGTAAACTCGTGTCTCGCAGACATACGTCATGGTGACGTCATCAGGGGTCACGTGACGTCATTTTAAAGGTGTAATTGATTTAATCTTTGAAAATCAGTAACAAATCAACCGCAAAAGACCTAAACTTGATTTTTGTGGCAATAGATAGAATAATTAAAGATTTTCATTTCAACTCATGTGCGTGAAATCACGTGACCCTTCCTTCCGGTCCAAACCGGAAGTGCCTTATAATTTAAAACTGAAAAATGATATGAACTTACTTTCAACGATGTTAGTGTCTGGCTAGAATAAACTTTTCAAAATAATTACCGGCGACGTCATAATACGTTATAGCGCCCTCTAGCGGCAGGTTGAAAAATTGTTAAAATGAATAATCTGTTGATGTGTGTGGCGAAGTTTGCTGAAATCACTTTATAACCGGTGTATATAATCAGCTTCGTGCTAAGAACATATTGAGAAAGAGATTTATTGATGACTTCACCAAACCGGAAGTTACAATGAAAAGACCTTAAAACCTTAAAACGTCGCTTAAAAATCAACCGCGATAGATATAATCCAGATTTTTGCTTTAAATAGCAAAGTTAAGACAGCTCTCGAGCTTTCTGTTAATTACGTCACGATGACGTCATCAAGTGTCAGATTACAAGCAACCAAATATTTCTAAATTTAATCTTTGAAAATCAATATAAAATCAACTGTAAGAGATCTGATTTAGATTTTTAGGGGAATTGATAGATTAATCCATGGTCTTCATAATTTGTATTACATACAAAAAGACCTGACACTTCCTTTTGGTCCAAACCGGAAGTTCCTTATAATTTAAAAGTAAAAAACGATGTGAACTTACTTTCAACGATGTTAGGAGCTGGCTACATGTAGGTTGTAAGTAACAAAAATGTTAACAGTGACTTCATGAAATGTTAAAGCGCCCTCTAGCGTCATGTTGACAAATGTTATGTCATATTACGATTATATTTGAATTATTACGTTTTTAGACGTTGAAGGCATATCTCAGCAAAGGATCGTGTTAACATAACACCTCATTTTGTGTTGTTAGGTGATAGATAGTTGCACAAAAAGTTCAGAAACGTGTGACGTCATCGTTTTAATCAGTGTGAATTTATTTTAATCTGTTTAAATTAACTTAAATTCGTTTTCAATGATTTTAAATTGTTTTGATGGTTTTGAAAAAAAGAAATACTCTAAAAAATTGCGAAAGCGAAAAAGCCCTATGTTCTGTTCCTCAAACAGACGTAGTTCTAGTTTTATGATTGCTGCCGTGTCTTTTAATTGTTGCTGCTGTGATGTTTTTTTTAATATTGATTTGTCTATCGTTTGTTTTTGCATTGACCTTTCTGTGTTACTCTCTAATTGACCTTCTTTATTTCCGTGTCCTTCGTTCTTGACAAATTTTAACTCGTCTATATTTTCCTTCGTCCATCTTCGATAGTGTTTTGTCGTCGTTTGTTGGTATTTGTCCGTTAGTTGCTGCCTTGTCCTTTGATTTTTTGGTTTGTTTTTGGTTCGTTTTTGTTTGTTTGTCTGTTTACAAAATATTATCCGTTGGTTGCCGCTTTGTCCTTTGATTTTTGGTTTATCTTTTGTTTGGTTTTGTTTGTTTGTTTGTAAGAAAAAATAATAATTTTGGCCTTTTTGGCCACCCATATGTGACGGGCTCTCGGCCAATAGGAATGCCTAAACTGTCCCAGGTATTTATGAATAACAGTTAACATGTTCAGCAGCTAAACCCCGTGTCCAATTCCTAAACATCTGTGTTTAATGACTAAACATTATCCATCCTCGTGCTAAACATGTTCAGCATGTAAACACGTTTAGAAAATTGTTTACTCGCTAAACACAGATTTTGCAGTGTATTTTTTTATTTATATTGTCCACACAGAAAATGCCCCATGATACGGGGCATAGATAAACACCAAGCATAACAGATTTTGCAAGGTGAATTATATAACGCGTTGATTTCTGAAGCGTGTATACCAAACCTTGACAATGTACATTGTATTCTGTGACAGACATTTCTTTTACTGCAGTTTTCACTCTTTCAAGAATGTCTGTGTTGAAAGGATTGTTCAATAACTGCACACGTTTGTTTGTTTTGCCATCATGACTCCTACAGGTCCACGCGGCATCGCAGCTACACGCACCAACAATCGTTTGGTGGTCATCCAGGAATTCGCTTCCCATGTGAAGGTGTTCAACAGCGACAACACGCTGGCCTACGAGTTCCCAACAGTGCCACCAAGTGAGGTCCGTAAGACCGCAGTTGCCCACTGTAGTGTAGCTGTCAAGAATGATGGTACCATCGTAGTAGGTGATGTTAAGAGGCTGGTGTTGACTGAACACAGCCCCACTGATGGTGAGCTCCTACGTACCATACAAGTCGAGGTTAAACCTTGCTTTCTGGCTGTAGACAGCAATGATAGAATTGTCATCAGTTCACGGTCACAGACAGTAAATGTTGTTGATGGCAATGGTACTACACAGCGCAGCATCAAACCCACCATCAATGGTCAACCAGTACAGGGCTGCCACGGTGTGTACACTGATAGCTCAGGTATCTATGTTGCAATGTATAATGGTTATGCTTATAACACGGGTCATATCCACCACTATGACCCTCAAGGTGGCTTTCTCAAGTGCATTGCACGAGGTCTGTACTATTCCCACGGAATCACATTCAAATCAGATGGGCAGCTGGCAGTGGCTGACTGCTACTCAGTCAAGATGTATCACCAGGTGTGACGCGACATTGCAAGCAAACATGCCAATTTTATCGTTGATGGAAAAAACACACAAACAAACATGTAGAGCTTTGTTTGACAATCGAATAAAAGTCACAAATACCAATAAAACAAGTTATACCTTGAAATATGGCGTAAGATTATTACCAGCTTTTGAATGTCTTATCTACATGTTTGATAAAGAAGATTCCAATCACAAAATGCAAATTTCAGAGGACCTTTAACAGAGTGGGAAACAAACCACTCGAAAAGTGTGAATAACTTACTCTTGTAAAAGAGCCATTTTGGTGACAACTTTCCTTATTTGACATTTACATTTACGTTTCTTGAAAGAAGTATAATTTGTAAGAGACATGTTAAAATTATGAAGATGTGAATTAATTTGGTGAAACGTACATAAATCAATGACTACATTTTGTGAGAGTGTGAATATGACGATTAGTTTCTTTAGAATTTAAGGTTGATGGTTACCTGCCGGTGTGACCTATAAATATAACGATTAACCTTGTCGATCGAGTTGACTTATATTTGTTTAGAGCCATCTTGTCATTTTAAAATATAATTTAGTAGACGAGTGTCTTTCGGAAAATTGTTTGGGACCACAGTTTTTGTTCTGCTCTGTTCCAATCGCAAATAAATAAAGAAAATAAACAAAACACGCATGCAAGCATACTACCCAGTCTAAAAACCTCAAAGACATAATTGTGTAGGCAACAAACCTCACCGCTAATGACTTTACTAGCCTTAAGTAGACTGGTGTAGCGTGAATTTCAGACCCCATGAAATCCGGACTCGTTGGTAGTATTGCGCATGCTTAGGTGGAGATATTTAGAAGTGTAACCTGTCACCTGAGAGGGTTTAACCGATAATAGGAAAAAAGGGTTCGATTTTCATAGGAGTGTGATTTTCATATGACACCGGCTACTTCCACTGATTTCAATTTCGATATTAGTAGTGGTTCTTATGTCCAAACCTAGGCTCATGTGTTTTCTAAGACCTAGAAGCGATCTAAATACAGTTTTGGAATGCTTGGTGGTTCCATTTCACTGATTTATATGTTTCCAAAATTTCTTAGGGGTTTTGTCATTTTCTATGGCTATTTCTGGGGAAAAGGGGGAAACAAAAGTGAAAACTGCTGTATATTCATGCAAACATGAACACCAATTACTGATTTTTAATTCCTCACGGCGAATTAAATCTGAGAAAATATCCACAATGTTTTTAAATGATAATTAATCATGTTTTATGTACCGGGTATATACTACATATATCTCCTTTAAATTGACAAGCCACACCCTTTTTAGGGGTTTCCTGATTGTAAGTACATGTATGTAGTACGCATTTTTCAGAAATTATCAGTGCATGTGTTTTGGGTGCTAACTAGTTTGAACTTGTAGACCAATGCCTTGCAAACATTTGACACCATTTTAAAGAGAAATTAGTTGTGGGCGTGGCTTTTGAAAAATCTGACATTTTCTATTGACCTTAAATATGAAAGCTCGCGCACTGTATACAAAAAGCACACATGTCTGTACATTTATATGAAGAAGTATAGAATATGAATGTATTGTGAATAAAAAGAGCTTCATTTCATTCGGTAAAAAAATTGCATGATTCATATCATTTGTAGGTTCTTATGCCCCCATCCCACCAATAGTGCGGCAGATACGTGAAATAATTGTGCATTTTGTGGTAAAAGCACCAAATTTGGTACAGACATTGCTTAATATATAATTAACAAATTTAGATATTGTGCCAAGCTCATTTTTTTTCCTGGGGACCACAAATAGCAAATCCAAGATGGCCGCCATCCGATTCCGAATATCTTAAAAATGCCCCAAAATCTTGGGGACAAAATATTTTGCAAACATGAATAAAGTGTCGTTTTTCATATTTCCATGTGTGCTGAATGCATTCTAACCAAAAACGAGTTGATAAAATGCACCAATTTGCGTAAATCCAAGATGGCCGCCGTGCAAAATCGGCCAAATGGGAAATCGGCAATAACTTTTGACAGAATCAAGATGGGGAGATGATTTTGGTGTCTACACATAGGTTTTCACATGCGAGGAACACAATGGAGGTATCCAAAATTATGTAGGATATTGCTAAAGCAACAGTAATCCAAGATGGCCACCAAAAAAATGTCATATCTTTGTGACAAAATGTTGTTGAAACATGAATAAAGTGTTGTTTTCTATGTTTTCATACGCGCTGAATCCAATTGAATTGATCAAATGCACCAAAACTAATGAAATGGTCAATTGTATGGTTAAATCCAACATTACAAGTGTCCATAGTGGTTCCCATCCTCGGGATGGGGTTTTTTTCACCCCCAAGACTCTGGTGAGTGTATGGCAGAACCTCAACAGAAACCAGTGTTGACCTTGCAAGAAAACATATCTTTGCTGTCAAAGGCAGGTCCGTCGATGCCATACCACCAACTCGTGCAGCCCTGCTGCAACACACAAAACGGGCCATACATCAGGGTGGATATGTGTGGGGACAGGCGCGTATCTGTTATATCTGTTATATATCCCCAGATATTCCGATTTTGCACGGCGGCCATCTTGGATTTACGCAAATTGGTGCATTTTATCAACTCGTTTTTGGTTGGAATGCATTCAGCACACATGGAAATATGAAAAACGACACTTTATTCATGTTTGCAAAATATTTTGTCCCCAAGATTTTGGGGCATTTTTAAGATATTCGGAATCGGATGGCGGCCATCTTGGATTTGCTATTTGTGGTCCCCAGGAAAAAAATTGAGCTTGGCACAATATCTAAATTTGTTAATTATATATTAAGCAATGTCTGTACCAAATTTGGTGCTTTTACCACAAAATGCACAATCCTTCTGATATTATACACATAGCTGCCGCACTACAAACTAATTCTCACTATACGTTCTTGAAAATGTTGCTGAACAGGCTCAAACTGTGTGTGAACGGAATGGACGTAGTAGCAACTGTTTACGAACTTCATGAACGGTCTCAGACGGAAAGGGTGCTCAAGAACTTTGACTTTACTCAACATTTTCTGGCGGCCATCCCGTTCTGCAATTAGACGGAGTGACAACGTACCTAAAACGAGATGGACGTACTACAAACGGAATTGCCGTACTTCGATCCAACAACTACTAGGGACGGGGCTTCGGGATCTTCGGGTAATAGTACTGCATGCTTTCTCACGGCCCGTCTTCCCGATCCACTCCTCTTTGGAGGCATGATGCTCGTACATTTCGATGTCGGAAATCTTCGAAGTGTTGATCTGCACAGGTTGAAGCGGCAAACGCAAATGAGGACTGGCAAAAACGCGCTGGGTATTTATAGACGTCGGACCAGGACGCGATTGCAATTACGTTCAGAACGCACTAGGGGCGAGATGAGGACGTGGCGGGAACGAGGTAAACTGTCTAGGAACGAAGTGGTATTGTTAAGAAATAGTTAGCATGGGTTAGGACGTATTTAAGAACGAGGTAGAACAAGTTTATACGGACGGGCTTGGAAACGTCGGCACGAGGTGAACGGGCAATTTTACCCGATCTGAACTGGATACCAACTACTGCGGACGGGTTAAAGACGAAATAGACATATTGAGGACTGTTTCTGAACGAAGTAGCATCGTATTTATGACATTATTTGGCCAAAATTACACGTTCTACCCCAAGCACAGCCCGTTTTACGTTGTTTTTGTTAGGACGGGGGCAGGACATTTTGAGAACTAGTTTGTTGTGACGGAAGCATTACCTAGCAACTTGTTACCGATGTGTCTTTTTTTTACCTTGACCGTTTTAACTTGTCACGTTTTATGGACTTTGTTTTTTTGCTTTTGAGTATAGTGACCCTTTCAGCTGTTGCTGTTGATCATTGTTTGTTGTATGCCAATTTAAAACAAATCAGTAAGCAGAATGCTTTGACCCATACGCCTTTCTTAATATTTATGCTGACATCATACTTTTAATCCCAAAGCAAGGCTTTGGGCAGTAAATTGAAGATAGTGGTTATTACTCGATGAGGATCCAAGTACTGATAATACAAGGTTAAGGGGTCCTAGAAATGTGGTTTGTATTAGTTTAAATGAAAGATTATAACTAATTGAGTGATTTTCAGTTTATAAAAGTTTTATTTTTTGGTAATTAATATGAGAGAAAAATAATAATGAAGTGCTTTGGGGGACCGGCCCCGCCCCTAGAATGGTAGCTTATTAACATGTAAAATGTGCATAATAAGTGTGACGTATCGTCACCGACACCACGAAGTAGCATGAGTGCGTGTACCCCTGGGGACGAGAGTAGAGAGTTACTTCGTGGAACTATACACAGACATGCAAAGTGCTCAGAATCGTTTTCACGAAGTAACACTCTATAGAGTGTTACTTCGTGAAAACGAACAATCCACCAAACCGCGTTATTTTACTTACACTCATTAACCTAATTACCATAATAATTAACTTTTTAAATTGTAGAATTTAATAGTTTTTGTCTTACTAATATATTTAATGCATTAAATTGTTTATTTTTTTATATTTTTTTTTACTGCATGGAAGTATGGTCGAGTGTTACTTCGTGGTGTCGGTGACGGTATGTTTGGGAAGACTTCGACGTCGCGACCAGCGTGCCCGTGCATGCATGCATCATGTGCCACGCGTATCGATGCAAAATTATTCAGTCGATGGTCGACTCAAGTTATTGTCAAAGGAATTGTCAAGTGGAATATCTTCTTCAGATGTAGGACCTGATGATACTGCGGATATTTCGTCCGATTCTGTGGAATATGCGCTCCCCGGCCCCGAACTGTCGTCTTCACTCGCCATGTCTGAACAAAATCTGCTGCGTGCGTACCCGCGTGCATGGCATCTCTTTTTGGGGGTTGCCGAATGTTCGTCACAAACAGCGCCACCATTTGTCAGTGTTTGAACATGTTAATGAGGGGGCCAATTACATTTACGGTGATTAACCCAATTAATGTCATTTTATACCATTTTATCACCCCTGGTCTTGTTACTTACACACCAAGGCACATTTTAAATTATTATGCCCCTATTCCACACAGACCACGAATCCCACGAACCGCCACGAATTGATACATTTTAGGATTCGCAGTTGAATCGTAATCAGTTCGTGAAGTTCTTAACTGATTCGTATTTATCCGTAGTCAGTTCTTTCAATTCTTGACTGATCTGGAATTCGTGGCAAAAGTTTTGAGCCGTTCAAAATGTTGGCCACGAATTCCCGATTCTAAAAAATCTTAGTTAATTCGTAACAAATTCGTAGTACATTCTTAGGCATCGTACCTGAATCGCAATAGATTCGTAGGCATTCGTAGGTATTCTTAACTCATTCGGGGATTCGTGAATTCGTGGCTTGACCACGAATCGGCTTCGAATCTGTCACGAATCTCACGAATACACACCGAAGCAGGTACGTATTTTGGAACTGATGCCCAAGCAGGGATGAGGGCTTTTTTATACCTATCTTGAAGGAAAATCACACGAATTGTCAAGAATAGTCACGAATTCAATTTTAATCGTACCTGATTCGTAGATGCATTCGGCATATTCTTAACTGATTTGTAACTGATTCCTTACGTTCGTGCAGTATTCGTAATCTATTCTTGTAAATCGTAGTGAATTCTTGACAATATTTGAGCGATTCGAGCCGAATCCCACGAATATTCGTAACTCTATCGTACCTGTATCGTAACAGAATCTTAGAGCGTCACGATTTTGACAACAAATGTTCAATATTCCACGAATCCTTACGAATCCTACAATTTATCAATTCGTGGGGGTTCGTGGGATTCGTGGTCTGTGTGGAATAGGGGCATTAAACAGCAATTTTCCTCGAAAGGTCTGCGTAGACCTTTAATGTACCTGTTATAACAAGGCAATAGTTAAGTCCCGAAGGACCTTGTTATAAAGGTGTTTGTCTGTATAGTTGCAGGTTTAAGCCCCTTTCCCACTTTGACAAATTTAAAGGGGCAAATGTCGTGATCAAACGACAAGAACGTGCCACGAATTGGCCAGGCACGATACAGCCACGACACCGGCAAGATGCCAACACGGTGCCCCTATGATACCCCTACGACTTTCCTACGACCTTCCACGAATAATATGGCGATAACTCCAGAATGGCCTAGCATTATGCCAATTTCATTACGAATTTAATAAGAGCCAAGGCCGAATAAGCCGAATGTAATGCGAAAATCCCAAACAATCCCGAGCTAATAAGCCGATCTCAATCTTAACAAGCAAGAATCATAAGAACAACGCCTAATCCAGACAAGAGCTCATCGTCAGTCAGTTCCAGTTTGCCGAGCAGAGTAGATATTTACATCAATTATTTGGCAGTTCTGGTTTATTCAGTTACTTCTGAACTATTCTTGATCAATTCGTATTAAATTCTGCTCAATTCTTGGTTATTCGTATTTAATTCATAGGAAAATCTGGATAATTCGTCATTATTCTGATTCATACTTGCTAATTTCTTATATTATTCTTATTTATCCTTAACAAAATCTTGGAGTATTCTTAAAGTTATTCTTATAATACTCGTACAGTTCTTGTTACATTCGTAATGGTTCGGCATGATTATGAACTGTTACGAATATTCCGAATAGTCCCGAATTGGAAATTTGTCTGATTCGTAGATATTTCTCAAAGGTTTCTTGCAGTTCTTAAATGATTCTTAGTTGATTCCTAATCATTTGTACAGTTCGCGTGAGTTCGTCGAGCCGCCACGAAAGTTTTTGTTTGGCAAAAACCTTTGTGGGAGGGTTCACAAATTTCAATTTCGTAGATGTATCGTAACAGCTTCGTAACCCTTTCTTATCGACCGTAGCAGCTTCGTAATCGACTATTTCGCATTCTGGGCTATTCTTGGCCATTTGTGTCTCCCTCAAATTCGTGGACCCACGCCGAAAACATCCCGAAACAGGCACAACTGTCCCAAATGTAGTACGAATCAAGTACAAATCCTTTCGTGACCCAAGCATAATGCCGAAATGCCACGAACAATGCCGATTATCGAAAACTATTCGTAGATAAGTCGTACTAGTAGTCGTAACTTAATCGTCGAGGTCGTTGTGGATTCGTACATGAATTCGGCATAATTATTCGTAAGTGAGTCGTACCTTATTTGTACATGTACCAATCTTGCATGATTCTTTGAAATCGTACCTTTTTTTACTAACCCATTTTTGACATTCGGCATATTTTCAACCCAATTAGCCACGAATTATCGTAAGTCTTTCGTAATTAAGTCGTAACAGCTTCGTACCTCCTCCCGACTCTCCACAAAACTTTACATTTTTTTGCCGAATCGCCACGAATTTCGGCATTGTCCGATTCGGCACGATTCGGGATATTCGTAGCTTAAGTGAAAGTGGGGCATAAGAATATACAGAACTATAGTTACGAATGTTGAAGAACAAACCAACGATTGAAATTTGTTCTAGAATCAACCCAACAATTTCATCACGATTATTTCAAATTTCGGACCGATGTGTGTCATAAAACATATGGACTGCATGATTCCGTCACTATCGTATACCCACCTCGGGTCTGTGAGTGTATAATAACACACGTCTTGCTAGTTCTGTATTCTGGCTGGCTGAAACACGGTTTTATTTATTCATGATTTCAATCTCACAAACATTTTTCTTACTTGGTTAGACTGCCAAAGAATTTGCGCAGGAACAGACTTTAACTTATGCAATGACGATATTATGTGCAAAAAATCATGACAATTGTCTATTGATGTTCCAGATACATGAAATTATATCATTTGTTGAACTAACTGAAATGAACAAAACCAGAAGCCTAACTATTAAAAAGTATTATTTATCCATTTTAGTGTAAATAAAAGAAGCTCTCGCAAAAACATTTGTCAAAGGACTATCGCGTCATTACATTATTGTGTCATATCATATTCAAACACGTTGATGCATTGACAGCTCCCGTGGAAAAGCCATTTTTAAACATACCCGCTAAAAATAGGAATATCTCCAAAAATATTAATGTAATATCTTCCCTATTTTCACCAATAATGCTCAACGATATATGCTTTAATAATATTCAAACCAAATTACTAAAATATTTTATCATCTAGGAGAAAATGGCCTCCAAAGCTGGGTATAGTTTTTTTTGGACCACCCTGTACATATTAGCATGCCAATACGCCTACTTTGGATTTATTGACCAATCAGTCAGAACGGCGATCTCCCAGTTGGCTTCGTTCATGATTCGTTCAATATCAAAGCATGTAAGAAAAGGTAAACAAACGTATATAAATTTTGCTTCCTTGCTCTATGGTTGAATATATGAATGATAATTACAAGATATCACATTTAAATCTATTTTACATGCAAAATTGCAATAAATTAGGAAGCAACTAATGATTTGAGCTAAATATTGTAAGTGACATGATTGGACATTCCCTGTTTGTAAAATGAACTAGTCCAACTCAAATATAAGCTGACGTCACGCGGAGATACGTTCGCTGATTGGACGCTACCATTTTGGTAGCGAATTCCAGTCGGAAACACAGGTTAACATAAGAAATCCAAACCAGATTGATAAAGGCTACTTGTCTGGGCAATTCGCACTGGCGTTCACTCAGGTTTTCGCGATTAGTCTCTTTTTAGTCGCTCGACGTCTATCAGACATGTGGCCTTGTTTAAAGGCTAACTTCAAGCGTGAATGAGCAATGATCCGTCCACGTGTAGAGGTCAGTGATCCCACCCCATTCCCCATCATTTCCCAACCCGATATGGGGATATAGGGGAAATGTGAGCCGTTTTCCAAGCCCCAGCTTCGTCTCCAATCCGTTCATGCAGTAATTCGTCAATGGTGATGAAGCTCAGTGGATCCTAACTGGGGTTTAAAAAACGGCCAGAGTCAGAACGCTGGGCGTGTCGTCTATTGGGGGCGCTCTTCATGTTGCATTCCATTTCGACTTCCGTGTAATACTGCGCTTCGATAAAAATAGTGACTGAAAGTGAAACTAAGTGCGAGGTTTGCTTATTTCAACTCACATCGGCAGAAACTTTAACGGTGTTACCATCCAAACCGGAAACTTAAAAAATGTGAGCAAAGATATTATTATCAGTCAATAGGGAAATTGAAAATAATATGTTTCCGCCTGACGCTGTTTTTTTTCATATAATAAATCAATTCAATGTCATACATGTAATCATGGAGAAATGTGTCTTATTTCTCCATGATGTAATCAATGACAATGCAGGTACAATGCCAAAATGCTGAAAAAATAACAAGTGTTTATTTTCATTGTACATAATTATCTGGATGGCACTTTTGTATATATAACAATTAACATATTAATATTTAATACTTTTGACAGTACCCGGTTATTACTACTACTAGTTAATTTATTGCATATCTGCATATTTTGTGATGAAGCTGGCCCCGTACAACTTGTCGAAATTACTGGCCTCCCCTGCATCTCAGTAACACACCGATTGTGCTCAAATAATTTCGCTAAATAGCAATGTATAAACAAAACTAAAATGAAAGGGATGACAGTTTGAAGAGGATGTGCGGTTTTAGTAAGAGTGTGATTTTGCCCTTCTTTCAAATTCACGTACATCTATAGCTCTGGCTTTTGATCCCTATTAATCAAATAAACTAAACACATTTTTCTTCTTTTTCACAGACAAAACAAAATGGCGACTGGACCTGCAGTAAGTTCAGCTCTAGTAGAGACGATCAGCAGACATCTACTTGAGTGCTGCATTTGCCAGGAGCGATATCAACAGCCAAAGATACTAGAATGCCTGCATAGTTTCTGCGAGAAATGTCTGCTGAAATACTGCAGCACGAAGCACCAGGGGTGTACAGAGATTCCTTGCCCCGTGTGTCAACAGGAGACGAAACTTCCAGAGGCGGGGGTGCCGGGTCTGAAAACCAACTTTCATCTAATCGGTCTGGTTGATGAGATTGAACTTCAGGAGAAGGTAGTGGGCTTAGTTGATGCTGGTCTTTCCTGTGATATTTGTGAGGGGGGAAACGAGGCAACGCATCGATGTCTGGACTGCGACCAGAATGTGTGCTCGGCCTGTAACAAAATGCATCTTCGATTTGCTTCTTCTTCAAACCATAAGGTAACTCCACTGAAGGACATTCGTGAGGGGAAGGTTGTAATTACACTGACAAAGAAACATCAGAAACAACATCAGAAATGTCCGATCCATGCGAGCGAAGCAGTAAGATTCTTTTGTACCATGTGTGAAATACTCATCTGCCAAGACTGTACTGTCGTAAACCACCGTATGCCAGAACACTCGTACATTAAGATAGAAGAGGCAGCATCGACTTACAAGCAATCGTTGGCTGAACTGATGTCTCCACTTGAAAACTCAATGAAGGCAATCCAGGAATCACGAGAAAACATCTTAAGAATGAAAGAAGATTTAAATCTCACAATTCAGAAGGTCAAGACAGAAGTGCAAGACAGAGCAACTAAGATACGAGCAGAGATAACGGCTCAGGAAAATCGCATCATTGACGACATGGAACGCATCCAGGCGGATCGTGAGAAGAGACTGGAAGAATGAGAGCAAACTGCGAGCTTGGCTGTGGAGAGGATTCAGTTTTCACTAGATACAGCTAGAGAGTTGACAAGGACTGTATCAAATAGTGACTTCCTGGCACTCTATCCTACAAGAGATTAAAATGAGATGTAAATTGCCGATAGTGTACGTAATGAAATAACATCGCAAAACGTTAATCTAATGGGCTACTTTTTCGAGCCGCATCAGTATCCCGTACGCGTATCAAAATCGAATGGTTCCTATTATCAAACAGGCCGCGCCAACGGAATGTGAAATAAATTTAAGTAGTTTTTTATGTCTTGGTCCAAATATAACAAACTTGGTAGATGTCAATGGAAAGATCTTCAAAATAGAAAACCAATAATACTACAAATTATAAATGTATATATCTTAAAGTATGTTGAAGTCATGGTCCATTAAAGGGGTAGGCCTATGTCCGGCCTTAGTTATTCCGCGGGCAATGGTTTCAGGTTGAACCAGGATGGGAATCCAGTGATCTGAAATAGAAATGCATAGAAATATTGCATTAAAAACCACCACACTGTGTGTTGAAAGTATTATATCGCCAAAACAAATGCTTTTCAATTTTAGTGAAAAGCATATCTTTACCCCTATATAATCAATATGATTTTGCACACACCCTAGGGAGTTAGGGTTAAAGTGGAAACTGAATAAAATAATGTTTTTTTGCTTTATGCAGGGGTGTATTTTCAGGCAAAGCCTAAATCAACAACTTGACATGCAAGTAAGTGCACTGAAAGATAGGACCTAATTTATATATTGATGTGCAGTGAAAAACTACGTTCAAAACAACGTGTTTTAGGCAATAGCAACACATTAAACAAAAATTTCTTTTTTAAATAGACATTGTATTAAAGATGGACTACAACGGAATAATGATAAAGGCTGTGTTGCTGTTTTTGTTCGAGAAATGTATAATGATTACTAATATATCATTAGTATTCAATAAAACTTGTTCCTTCATGCAAAAAAAAAAAAAAATTGATCGGCGTTCTACGACCCAGAAAAACTCAGTTTCAGCAAAAGCCCTTAACTTATGAAGCAGAATCAGTGTCAAAAAGATCGGACGTGCTTTTACAACTCGGATGCTTTCCTAATTCGGATGTATTCCTAATTCGGATGCTTTTTGCAAAATCCGATGCTTTTTTAATTCGGATGAATTCGTAATTCGGATGCTTTTTGTAAACTCGGATGCTTTTTTAATTCGGATGCCTTTCGAATGCTTTTCTAGTTCGGATAATTTTTGTAATCTCGAATGCTTTTTTAATTCGAATGCTTTTCTAGCTCGGATGCTTTTTATAAACTCGGATGCTTTTTTAATTCGGATGCTTTTCTAGTTTGAATGTTTTTTGTAAACTCGGATGCTTTTTGCAAACCGAACATATTCGCAAATCGGATGCTTTCCCAATCCGGCACTAGGGTGGCCCTGAAAGGACATCACACATCGCAGATTCTGCAATATCACGCATTCTGCGCGAATTTGAACGATGACAAACATGTCAGGCCCGTAAGACACTTTTTTCAAAGGGGGGGCGTTTTCAACAACAACAAAAAAGTCAAAAAAAAAATTTTCCTTCGGAAACACGCTCATTCTCTTATTTTAATGTTCCATTATGGTGTCATAGTTTACCTTTCTTGTTGGTCGACGCACAGAAATACCGGAAGTAGTTTTTGACATGATTCTACAACAATCTTAACAACCTTCCACCACCAGTCCGTTGACGAGTTGCAGCGTGTGATCACGTGACAAAACATGGTCACGTGTGTAAATAAGTGTACAAGGAAATGAGAAAACACCGTTTATTTCCCTTCTATCCTTTTAATTCCAAGTCGTGATTTGCATAAATAGACTAAGTAACACCGTTATGTCAGATTATTGTTTCAAAACCATGTCTTAATCAGTACTAAAAATCCGGGTTAAAAATCAACTGTCGTAGCAACACTAAAGCACATGTCCGTTCGTGCATAATAAGTATGCGCAGTAGTCTGTTTGCGCATTAATGACGTCAGCCTAGCCCTTAGTTGGAACTTTGAGGAACATTGTAGCAAATGCATAAATGGTGTTAGGAAGTTACAATGGATCAAACTGTAGAGACTACTACAAACTGTAGTTGCTTAAGTCAATTAGGTTGTTTCTCTCTCTGCTTTGAGTACTCATGTACAACCACAGACTTGGCTTTAATAAGTCTATCACACATAAGACGTCACATGACATCGATATCCCACACACATTCGCACTCGGAAAACAACAAGTACAAATATCCTAACATGGAAACCCCGGCCATCTCGTTTGTTTAAACAAATAAAAACCTGAACGCACATCAGCAAATCTGTAATTTGGAACACAAATAACCCGCAGACGGGATTATTCCACCTACAATACATTATAACATTTGAAACAAACCAGCCACAACGTAGCCGCTATACTCATAAACAAAGGGCCGACCAAAACATATTTGTCCAAATACCGCACACGGTTTGACCATATGTTTCTTTTTCAAACACCAAAAAAACCGTCTCTTTCCATCACCGCACACGGTTAGATGTTTTGATTTTTTCTTAAACAACTATCAAAAGATAGAAGAAAAAATTATCTAAAAGCCCATACCTCATTTAACTATTTTCCAAAATAGGAAAATATAAATAATGGCTTTTTCAAACAAAAAACAAACACACTTTTAGCCCAAATCCACAACATGAGTTCACAACCCATGCTCTGTTTTCCGCTCTATCGCATCCGAGCACCCATTGGATAATAAGATGACCAATCACAACACGGTATCATCCACCGGGCCACGCCGTTTTGCACGCTACCCATCTTACGTACGCAAACTGTACATATATACCCCAGAGAATACCAACAAAACCAGGGAAACATCCCTCCTAAAACATCTCATCAACCAAAACAAACCAAACGGTTTTTCTTGCCTACAATGTGCCCCACAATCCGAATATATTCATTATATTCATATACAATTTCCGCATAGGAAAGCCATGGCAAGAAATAAACCGAAAAAAGGTAACAATGAGATCACTTAACCAACAAATATCAAACCTCTTCTCTGGCAAATGCGAACGCAAAAACGCCAATTCCAATCAGCAACCGAGCCATAAACAACCGGACCGTAACAATTAAAACACCAAGCAGTAAAAAAACACAGTTGTAACCCAACATACTGCTCTCTATACAAGAGAAATAATACGGACCCGATATAAATAATATGGCTAAGTTCCAAATACCTGGAATTCACGTTCATTGATTGTAACCACACCAAACCCACACACCTTGCGAGTTAGACCCGATTCCTTACCATGGAATCACCTACCTGCAACTGACGAGTGTCATAACAGTAAAGACACGAAAGCACTGCTATTGCTAACACAAGATAATTTGCGATTACAATTCTCCCCTCGCACCCCAAATAAAATCACATTTGATTTATCTTATACCATACGGTCATCTAGTCTTTAGTGTTCGCCCACTCCATTTATTTCGGACATAACGGGCCTAGACTATTTCGTGCTTAAATTAAGCCATACAAGTCACAGAGAGAGGAATGTCACTGGATGGGAAAGCGCCATCATTCTCTTAACCAAAAACGCAATTTTTACCTTAAAAAAAAAAAAAAAAAAAAAAAGATTTTCAAAGGGGGGGCGTTCGCAACCGTCGCCCCCCCCCCATCTGACGGGCCTGCATGTTATCGCATATATCTAAGCATATATCTGAGATGTGGAAGATTTTATTGTAGATTTCTGCACAGATTTATGTGATGGTGAATATTTTCTGGGCAGATTTTTGAAAAGTCGCATATTTTTATTTTAGATTTCAAGTTCTGCGCAGATTTCTTAGTACGCAAATTTGTGCGATGTCGCACGGATGGGCATGCACCTACATGTGTTATAAAACGGACAGGCAAACGTCGTGGTTCAACTTTCAAACGTCGTGGTTCAACTTTCAAAACGTCGTACATGTACTTCAACTTTCAAAATCGTGGTTCAACTTTTAAAACGTCGTATGTGCTGACATCGCGGCAGAAATGTGAACATAAATCTGCATATAAATCTGGTGTACGTGAGTGCGACATAGCTGCGCAGAATTAAATGTGCAATGAAAATGTACATGTAGTGCCCATCCGTGCGACATCGCACAACTTTGCGTACTAAGAAATCTGCGCAGAACTTGAAATCTAAAATAAAAATATGCGACTTTTCAAAAATCTGCCCAGAAAATATTCACCATCACATAAATCTGTGCAGAAATCTACAATAAAATCTTCCACATCTCAGATATATGCTTAGATATATGCGATAACATGTTTGTCATCGTTCAAATTCGCGCAGAATGCGCGATATTGCAGAATCTGCGATGTGTGATGTCCTTTCAGGGCCACCCTAGTGCCAGATTGGGAAAACATCCGATTTGCGAATATGTTCGGTTTGCAAAAAGCATCCGAGTTTAGAAAAGCATCCAAATTAAAAAAGCATCCGAGTTTATAAAAATTATCCGAGCTACTAGAAAAGCATTCAAATTAAAAAAGCATTCGAGATTACAAAAAGCATCCGAACTAGAAAAGCATCCGAATTAAAAAAGCATCCGAATTAAAAAAGCATCCGAGTTTACAAAAAGCATCCGAATTACGAATTCATCCGAATTAAAAAAGCATCGGATTTTGCAAAAAGCATCCGAATTAGGAATACATCCGAATTAGGAAAGCATCCGAGTTGTAAAAACACGTCCGATCTTTTTGACACTGATTCTGCTTCATATTAACTCATGAATAATTCATACTTTGTGTGTGACGTACTACCCATGACGATTTACTCGGGTCGATCGTGTGCGTGCATTTTTACCGTACAATGCAATGCGGAATAACATGGCGTATTTTGTTTACTCTCGGTTGCTCATGGGTAGTACGTCATCACTTTTCGCTGGTTTACAAGTCCGCTGGTACTATATCGTGGATTTCATTGTGGTTTTCAGTGGATCTTTGCCGGGAACCAGTACAGGGCAGGAAATTTCAAAATCGAAGAATCGAGGTCTCATTTTTTCGGTCAAATTGCAACAAAATTATTTTGAGAAAAACATGACCGTTACAATAAAGTGTTACCTGAACACAACATAAACAAGGTCCGATAATAAATTTAATGTGTGAGTTTTCGTTGTAGTCCATCTTTAAGAGAACCAACAAGAATTATACTCATAATAGCCCTTATTTATCTGTTGTAACAGTGTTTAATAGTATCCATATTATTCGGGAAAAAATGTATGTACTAGCTGTCATAGAGAACCAGCATGCTTTAAAGAAAGAAATAAAGATTGATGCTCGATGCTAACGATCATAAATGAAAATGGCTTAATAATTCATTGTGTTTCTACAACCCATGATGACACTGAGAGCCACATTATTTCTTTTGGCAGAATTGCATTTAATAACGTATATTTTCCCAATAAAACAAACCACCAAAAGGTAATACCTCTGTTGGATGGACACCTTTTGGGAGGAAGTTAGTCATTTAATAGAACACTACATTTCGAACTGTGTACATGTACATGTCATTTACATTGTACATTTCTTTAATGGTGGCAGGGGCGCAGGCTTACAATCCCTCGTACATAAATATATCTATGTACATTTACGTTAAATATCGTTGTTCATAAAATATTACTTTACATGGACAGTACTTAAAACATTTTCATCGGTGTAGGCAGGGGGCATCAGGAAGAAAATTTCTCGATATCGGGTCAGAAAATTCCAACGAAATTTTCGGCGTTGACCCACCCACCCTTACGGATATTTTTTTTTGAAAATGATATCCGGATGCCATACCCACCCCTTTTACGGAATATTTTTTTTTCATTTCATTAACTGGAGTTCGGACCCACCCCTTTAACGGGAAATATTTTTTTCATTTCACCAACTCAAGTTCGGACCCACCCCTTTAACGGGATATATTTTTTCATTACACCAACTGAAGTTCGGACCCACCCTTTTCACGGCACGGGATATTTTTTTTTATTTCACCAACTGCAGTTCGGACACACCCCAACTCGCCCCAACTGGAGAAAATAATGCAATCTCTTTCAGACTCGAATTTGCAGACTTCATCTCCTAAGCACTTGTGAGCATGCATGAGTCAGGAGAATGAATCGAAAGTTGAAGTTGAAAGAAAAATATATTTTAATTAAAATAATCACGACATACACAGCATACGAGGTATACAGCTCGATTTTGACTGCTCATACAGTCTCGCAGTCAAACAACTGTTTTATAGTGATCAAATTATCTGTAATTCGGGCGATTCACAATGCAGTGCGCCACCAAGCGTTTGACTCAAAACAGCCACTTTTAAACTTTACGGTCGACTTCTTCCGTATATCATACTGTAGTGAAATATCTATTCTTCATTGTTCACGGCGAGGTACAACACAAACATAAATGTATTCGGAAGCGTCGTTGATTAAAACATTGTTATTTGCAGAAAAAAATTGGAACTTTAATCGTGCGCGTCCAAAAAGACGTAAAAACTGATGAGTTCATGCAAAATGAATACCGTTTTTTCAAACTGATGCCGACTTTTTCCCATGATGCACTGCGGGTATAGCAGGATTTGCGCCTCCAACGGCAGCTTCTAGGTATTGTGAATCGCTCGAATTACCGAGTGATACTCGAAATACTGCAGAAAAGCCGACACGCAATTTGCTGCACGGAAAATTTTAACAAAATGCTTGAAAATGGCGAAAAATGGAGTGAAATATTTTTTTGTAGTTCAAGTCAGGTGTTTTGACCCACCTTTTTTGTTGAAAATTTTTTTTTTCATTCCAAAATCCAGTTAGACCCACCCCTTTTTGCAAAATTTTCTGGCGCCAGAAAAGTCTGCCGCGAGGCCTGTTAGACCACCCCACCCCACACCTGATATCGAAATTTTTTTTTACTGATGCCCCTCGGTGTAGGTACTAATATTAATCAATGTTGTTCTTATTTCTATTTGTTTTTATAAATACAACCTTTTGAGCTGTATTCTTTCGAAATTGTCTTCAAATTGCATACGTCTTTCAGACCGTATTTGCGTTTTCTTGGTTTTGTTAATTTGTTTAATTTTTTTTATTTTTTAGGAGCTACCAAGAAGAACCGATACTGAGGAATCCAAGCGCACATGTTACTAAGACGTTTTGTTGTGTTGTGTTTAATAGTCCTTCCCCCGCCGAATTATATTTATTTGAAATGTTTTAACTTAATTTACATTTTAGCAAATTTTAATAAAAATGCGAGGTTAACCTTAGCAACTTCTTCCTCTAACTCATTTATTTTTACCCCTACTGATCCAGGGAAAATTATAAAAATCGTCACTAAGTTTCAAAAAAAAAATAGTTCTGGATCAGATGAAGTTAGTAATTCCCTTTTAAAGGAAGTTATTGACATAATTTCTGCTCCATTATCGAATAATTTGTAATACTTCCATTGAACAAGGTACTTTTTCTAACTTGTAAAAATTAGCTAGAGTTGTTCCTGTTTTTGAAAAAAGGTAATTCCCAGGATCCAGGCAATTACCGACCTATCTCACTAATTAATACCTGCTCCAAAGTTCTAGAAAAACTTATGCACGGTCGAATATTGTTTTTTCTCGATTCCACAAACTTACTTTCTCATAATCAATACGGATTTCGTGCAGATAGATCCACTGTTCATGCCGTTTTAGATTTTTACAATAATCTGTCTGACTCTGTTAACAAAGTACCGTCCGATATTTCTTTTGCTGTTTTTTTTAGATATTAACAAAGCTTTTGATACTGTCAATCATCACATTATATTACGTAAAATGTGTTATTACGGAATTCGTGGAATTGCACTTGACTGGTTTACAAGTTATTTAAATGACCGTAAGCAGGATGTGATTCTAGATGATGTCAAATCTAATATTTGTAATATCACTTGTGGAATACCCCAGGGGTCAACTCTTGGGCCATTATTGTTTTTGATTTACGTTAGTGATATGCCCATGTGTTGCCCCTTGTTAAAACCGGTTCTCTTTGCTGATGCTACAACACTTGTTGCCTCAGAACAGAATTTGCAGGTACTGGCTAATACTGTGAATGATGAATTGAGAGTACTGCAAGATTGGTTTAGAGCCAATAACTCACCATATCTGTTATTCTTTGCAGCAGAGAGAAAGGTTTTTACCTGATGTCTCACTTTGCCTAGAAAATGTTACTATTAAAAGGTCTCCTCCTGTACCTTTCTTGGCCTTATTACTGATAAGCATATGCTCTGGAAGGAGCAAATTAACCTTGTATATAATAACGTTTCTAAAAGTAATTATATTATTAACAAAACTAAGAATACTTTGAGAGTTAAAGACAGTTTGGCCATTTATAAGAGTTTAGTTCATTCCTATTTAAATTATGGCCTCTTAGCTTGGGGTGGCATGATAAAGGTGTACCCCTCTTTGTACAAAAGACTTATTACTCTCCAAACAAAATGTATTCGTAATGCGTGTCATGTTCAGTACAATGCACATACCACTCCTCCTTGTTTCAAATATAAACTTTTGAAGCTGGAAGATATTTTTAATGTCCAAATTGCCATTATTACCTTGATTATATTAATAATTTGTTCCCGGATAATTTAAGTTCTCCTTCGTTTTTTCCTTTAAATCGGGATTTTCACCCATTCACTACAAGACAAGATAATCGTATTCGTATTACTGATATTTGTAGAGTGGATGTTGTCTCTTCCAATTATCGTAAACTTCTACCCAAAATTGTTAACTCTCTTCCTGACAGCCTGAGAAATGAATTGAACAGTGTATTTAGGAAACTTTTCCTTAGCCATCTTAAAGAGTTTTATTTAGACAAGTATAACAGTTTTCTTTGCACTAATTTATCATGTCCTTCATGTTCTAATGCAGCAGGACATTAATACCTTCTTTATCTTTAAAAAAAACACCTTTATTTTCTTATTCATTGCTGACCAAGGGATATTATAGTATCTTGTATTGTTATTTTTCAAAGTTAATACATGTACAATGAACCAATAGCAGACTGGGTACCCGTCCGGCGATCGCGAATTTTTCTTTATAAAATTATATTTTTCAGAAGAATTAGTACAGGACTATATCTAGCGCAATCATTTTGCTGGATTCCTAGAATCATTATTTACTTTTAAATGAGTAAGATATTTCTTAAGATAGTCCCATCCATCCCACACCCCATTCCATCCCATCCCCCATCGCATCCATCCCACCTCTATCCTCTCCCCATCCCCTCCCCGTCCGCCAGTCCCCCATCCCCTCTCCTACCCATCTCCTACCCATCTCCTATATTGCAGTGATCATTGGATCCGGTATCTGTGAGCCGTTGTCCAAGCCCCAGCTTCGTCTTCGATCTGGCTTCGTCATGCAGTATAATTCGTCAATGGTGCTGGGACGAAGCCCGATATGATCCTAAGTTAGAGCTGGGGTTTGGAAAACGACCAGAGTTAGAACGCTGGGCGTGTCGTATCTTGGGGGCGCTATTCATGTTGCATTCGATACATTGTACTTGAAGTTGAAATTGTACTTCCGCGTTTACCGCTAAGTTAGAGGACAATAACTGAGTGAAAGGATTTGCTTATTTTAACTCGCATCCAAACTGAAAACTGAAAATGTGAGTAAACATATCGATCAATTGAAAAATGGCAAAGAATATGTTGCAGCTTGACGCTGTTTTTTTCATAATCGATGTCGCAGATATGCTCACATACGGTAACATTAGCAAGTGCTTATTTTTATTGTACATAATTATCTGGACAGCACTTTACTAAGTATAATCTTTAATACTTTTGCCAGTGTGTAGATTTATTCCTTCTTATTTCTCCATGGTTTATTGCATATATCTGCACATTTTGTGACGTAGCTTGTCGCTACTGCATCTAGAGTAACACACCGATTGTGCTCAAATAATTTTTGCCAAACGATAATTTTATCTAGACTGTCTTTCTATTGATGCCCGCTATGGACTATAACACCCGCTATGGACTATAACACCAGCGGAGAAAATGAAAGATGCATGATACATGACCTCAAACCACATCTTAATTCCCTGAATATTATGTATAGAATTAAGTTTAATATTTTGGTAACAACTTGCATGGCTGTCGGTGTCGAGGATGTAATTAAGTTACTTCTAAAATTATCAGCCCTCTCATTAACCCTAACCCCTAGGTCTTACTTTGGGCTAAAGAACTGCGTACTACAGAATACTACTTAGTATTTTGTAGCACTGGGTCTCTCTGTGATGATGATTGGGTGTGTACTGACAGAGTACAGATACTGCCTACAAAATACTAATAGTGGCAATACAGGTCAGTAATACTTACCTGGCAAAAAATGCAGTAGTCCAGCCTTGACCCAATGCTGTGTCCCAAGTGACAATTTTTGCTGTCGAGTTTAGAACACCCTACAGAGCATACATGGGCAATGCACACTCAGCAAGCAGAGGGACCCATGGCTAAAAAGTACTACGAGTGCAATTAGGGTGAAGTACCCAGTACTAAAAATTACTACAGGCATTGCACACAAGTCAGTGAGAGTACTGCATATACTTACTACTTTTTTACTACTAGTAGTAAAAAGTAGCATTAGGTAGGGTTAGGGTTAACAGATTGGATTGGCAAATAGCAATGTAAAAACAAATCACATATAAAATGAAAGTTATGATCAAGTGTTGACAGTGCAGTTTGAAGAGGATGTGCAGTTTTGGTAAGGGTTTGCCCTTCTTTCAAATCCACGTACATCTAGAGCTCTGACTGTCTATCCCTATTAATAAATACATGAACACATTCTTCTTCTTTTTCTCAGACAAAACAAAATGGCGACTGGACCTGCAGTAAGTTCAGCTCTAGAGACAATCAGCAGACATCTTGAGTGCTGCATTTGCCAGGAGAGATACACACGGCCTAAGATACTAGAATGCCTGCATAGTTTCTGCGAGCAATGTCTGCTGAAATACTGCAGCACGAAGCACCAGGGCTGTACGGAGATTCCTTGCCCCGTGTGTCGACAGGAGACGAAACTTCCAGAGGCGGGGGTGCAGGGTCTGAAAACTAACTTTCATCTAATCGGTCTGGTTGAGGAGATTGAACTTCAGGAGAAGGTAGTGGGTTTGGGTGATGCTGGTCTTTTCTGTGATATTTGTGAGGGGGGAAACGAGGCAACGTATCGATGTCTGGACTGCGACCAGAATGTGTGCTCATCCTGTAGCAAAACACATCTTCGATTTGCTTCCTCTTCTAACCACAAGGTAACTCCACTGAAGGACATTCGTGAGGGGAAGGTTACACTGACAAAGAAACATTCAAAACAACATTCAAAATGTCTGATCCACGAGGGCGAAGCAGCACGGTTCTTTTGTACAACATGTGAAGTGTTGATCTGCCGAGATTGTACCGTCGTTGACCACTGTAAGCCAGAACACGCGTACATTGACAGAAATCTGGCTTTATCGGCGTACAAGCAATCATTAGCTGTTCTGTTTTCTCCACTTGAAAACTCAATAAAGGCAATCCAGGAATCAAGGGGAAAAGTCTTAAGACTGAAAGAAGATTTAAATCTCACAATTCAGAAGGTCAAGACAGAAGTGCGAGACAAAGCAGCTAAGATAAGAGCAGAGATCACGGCCCAAGAAAATCGCATCCTTGACGACATCAAACACATTCAAACGGATCGTGAGCAGAAGTTGGAAGAATGTGAGAAATCCGCGAGTTTGGCTGTGGAGAGGTTTCAGTTTTCACTAGATACAGCTAGAGAGGTGACAAGGACTGCATCAGATAGTGACTTCCTGTCACTCTATCCTAAAATCAACAAAGACTTGAAACTGTTGGCTGGTCAGGCTATTTCTAGAGTTGATGACAGGCTGGCATTCCTGAAGTTCAAGCAGAGTGAGGGTGTTGGTGACATCAGTCTGGGTGAGGTGGTAGTGACGGAAGGCAAGTGGGAGCTGTGTGGTGAGTTTGGTAGACAGGGAAGCGGTCCAGGAGAGTTCCGTGGGGCTTATGGCATTGCTGCTCGTCACCCTGATGAGATTGCCGTGACTGACTACGGCAACAAACGAGTTGTGATCTGCAGCATCGATGGCAACCAGAAAAGCACGATCCCAATGCAAGGATGCAAGTTAAAATTACATGCCATCTGCGAAATGATGCACTTGAACAATAAATTTGAAACAAAATGATCTATTGAATAAGTTGGTATTCATGGCATGGGAATAATTTTCAACCTCAATGTTTGTTTTATGAACACAACATTTCAAAAGTGGACAAACCAAAAATTGATATTCTACCTCAGTAATTTGATTTGCTTTATTCCTGAAGCTCTTTGCAAACGATGGGAAGTCCAAGAAAAATACATCTGATACATTAAATGTAATACTGTGGATTTGATTAAAGACATATTTTCGCGTAAACATCGGTATACGCAGGTTCACACATTTTGTTTTCTAACAGTTATGTTCAGCAGCTAAACAACCGTGTCCAATTCCTAAACATCGGTGTTTAATTACTAAACACTATCCATCTTCGTGCTAAACATGTTCAGCATGTAAACACGTTTACAAACTGAGAGCAAGAAAGTGTTAAGAAAATTGTTTACTCGATAAACACAAGTTTTTGCAGTGTATTTTTGTATTTACATTGTCCACACAGACAATGCCCCACGATCCGGGGCATAGATAAACACCAAACATAATGTTCGTGCTTATATAGCGCTTTACATCGTATCAACGATCTCAAAGCGCTTTACAGTCATTACCCCCGTTCATCAGGCCCTGGACCACGCGGCAGCCGTTTATAGGCGCTCAATCGGCCTCGACCCTCACAGGTACCCATTTATACTGGGTGGAGAGAGGCAATTGTAGTTAAGTGTCTTGCCCAAGGGCACAAACACCATGTTCCTGGTCAGGTTCGAACCCAAGCACCATCGTACATGAGTCGAACACCGTAACCACTGGGCCATGACATTCTACAGATTATGCAAGGTGAATTATAAGACGCGTTGATTTCTGAAGCGTGTATACCAAACCTTGACAATGTACATTGTATTCTGTGACAGACATTTCTTTTACTGCAGTTTTCACTCTTTCAAAAATGTTTGTGTTGAAAGGATTGTGCAATAACTGCATATGTTTGTTTGTTTTGACATCATGACTCCTACAGCTCCATCCAGAATCGCAGCTACACGCACCAACAATCGTTTGGTGGTTGTTGACCCAAACGCATCCCATGTAAAGGTGTTCAACAGCGACAACACGCTGGCCTACGAGTTCTCAACAGTGCCACCGAGTGAGGTCGGTAAGACCGCAGTTGGCCACTGGAGTGTAGCTGTCAAGAATGACGGTACCATCGTAGTAGGTGATATCGAGAGGCTGGTGTTGACTGAACACAGCCCCACTGATGGTGAGCTCCTACGTACCATACCAGTCAAGGTAAAACCTTGCTATATAGCTGTATACAGCAATGATAGAATTGTCATTAGTTCATGGTCACAGACAGTAAATGTTGCTGATGGCAATGGTACTACAAGGCGCACCATCAAACCCACCATCAATGGTCAACCAGTAAAGTACTGCAATGGTGTGTACACTGATAGCTCAGGTATCTATGTTACAATGCATAATGATTATAATGACACGGGTCATATCCACCATTATGACCCTGAAGGTGGCTTTCTCAAGTGCATTGCACGGGGTCTGTACTATCCCCAAGGAATCACATTCACATCAGATGGGCAGCTGGCAGTGGCAGTGGCTGACCACTACTCAGTCAAGATGTATCACCAGGTGTGATGCGACATTGCAAGCAAACATGTCGATTTTATCGTTGATGGAAAAAAACCACAAACAAACATGTAGAGCTTTGTTTGACAATCGAATAAAAGTCTCAAATACCAATAGAACAAGTGATACCTTGAAATACGGCGCAAGATTATTACCAGCTTTTAAATATATCATCAACATGTTTGATAAAAAAAGAATCCAATCCAAAAATGCAAATTTCAGAGTCACTCTAACAGAGTGGGAAACAAACCACTTGAAAAGCCTAATTAACTCACTCTTGTTAAAGAGCCATTTTGGTGGCAACTTTCACTATTTGACATTTACATATTTCTTTTTTACACAAAGGAAGTATAATTTGTAAGAGACGTTAACATTATGAAGATGAGAATTAATTTGGAGAAACGTACATAAATCAATGACTTAATTTGGTGCGAGTGTGAATATTACAATTAGTTTCTTTAGAATTTATGGTTGATGGTTAACTGCCGGTGTGATGACCTCTCAATATAACGATTAACCTTGTCGAGTTGACCTATATCGGTATTTTATAATATAATTTAGAAGACTGCGTCTTTCCCGAAAATTGTTCGGGACCACAGTTTTTGTTCTGCTATGTTCCAATCGCAAATAAATAAAGAAAACAAAACACGCATGTAAGCATACTACCCAGTCTAAAAACTCAAAGAAATAATTGTGTAGGCAACAAATCTCACCGCTTATGACTTTAGACTGGTGTAGCGTGCGAATTTCAGACCCCATGAAATCTTGACTCATTGGTAGTATTGTTAAAGTAGAGATAATTAGGATTATTCCTCATTTTTTTCAATAATCAACCGATAATCTTTGCACACATTGTGGCACTATTAATTTTAAATATATAATTCATTTTCAGAATCCAAATTCAAAGCCTACATGTATTTAATAAGGGAATAAATGTGTGTTTGAGAGGTTTTAATCACTCTGTTTAATACCGCTTGGAGTCTGGGTGCTGATAATTACCCGAGCCGAAGGCGAGGGTAATTATCGGGAACTTTTTGGTAAAATTCAGCCAAAAAAGCCCCCAAAATCCTGGAAAATTGTCGCAAGTAAATTTCGGTGTTTTGCCATTCTGTGCGTGTCAAACATGTTTCCGCCTCTGTCGCTCTACACTATTCATGCAATAAAGCGTATTTACTATGAACCAGACTATTACTGCCATTGGCAACTTCGTTCCCAGGGTGTCGAGCTGTACGCGCCGAACATACCTCCTCTGATTATTGGAGACGAGGTACGGTTAGAAAAAAGTGAGCCCTGGGGACGGGTATAATATGCGACTTCGCTTTGTTGTCAGCTGGTTTTAAACACTTCCAGCCATGTCTTTATCGTCCGTTTAATACCGGCCACGTGACGGGCTCTCGACCAATAGGAATTCCTAAACTGTCCCAGGTATTTATGAATTTAGAATTAAAAAAGTTCAGGGTTTCATTTAATCATAATAAATATTATAGTCCTGCAGCCAGAGTGGTAATTAAACCCTGTTTTGTTGGATATATAAAACAAAAAATGCAGAATATAAGCAAAGGGGCTCTACTTTTGAAGAATTTGAATGATGACACGATCTCAGTGTTGGGCAATTTTGAATATCAATTAATTATGTTTTAATGGATATTTTATAGATACATTGTGGTGTATTCACAGTTAAAACAAACACAAAACTTACAAATGTTAATATAGATTTCCCACGTTTACCTGTTGAGATGCATAAAACACGTTAGCCATTTAAAATCGGATGAGAAAGGCGAGGTGCAGTTAGGGTGTATCCTGGGGCGTGGCTGGGGTGTGGCTAGAGCGTAAACATTAAAAACCCACAAACTTGATGTTTTTAATCAAATTACATAGTGTAGAGTCGACTCGCGTTAATACGAGGTGCTCCGGAATAATAGTTAATTTCCTCGTTTTATCCGAAATTTCGTCTTAAGCGGAGAGCTATTTTTCACCACGTTTAAGTACGTACAGATTTAGTAACGTTTACGTTAAATCATACGTAACGTTAGACCTACCTGGTTGAAATGTTCAGTACCGGTATATTATTAATTATGTATAATAACAAATTATAAAGTACTCTTTAAAGTAAGCTTACTATGTAACAATAACACTTGTATTGTAATAAAGAAAAATAATACAATAAATGACAACGCGAAGAGGATCGGACCATGGAGGAAGAGCAGCTCTTATTCCTCCATGATCGGACTCGGCACGAAACGATATCGACAACAACACGCCGCACCCTATACGACTTTAAGTGTTGAATGAAATGATACCTGACAAACCGTTAAGATTAGGCCAAATACAAAAAAAAGTCTCCGGTTTCTGGTATGGAGCTTGCCCCAAAAGTGGTGCGGCGTCGCGGCTTTTTTTTTTTTTTTTTTCCTGCTTTTTTTCCAAACAGGCGTGTTTGGGCTACATAAGGCCAAATAAAAAAAAAAACATGTTTAGCGTCACCGCCCGCTTCCTTTTTGGGGGCCGCCTCCTTTTTTTTTTCTTTTTTTTAAATAAAATTTTAAGATCGTATTTTAGACTTTAGCATCACTGTGTACATGCTCTGGAAATATATTTTTTCTAATATGAAGGCTAGGGTGTGACGTGTAGTCGTGTACGGTGCATACTTGATCGACCCACATGAATTTTGATTTTTTAATCGTGGGTGAACCGTGTGTCAGGCGGCCATTTAAAAAAAAAAAAAAAAAAAAAAAAGGGCCTCCTCCTTCCTTTTAAAAAAAAGGCATGACGCTAAACATTTTTTTTTTTTTATTTGGCCTAACATGTGACCCTGCTATTTGACGCACGAATAAGCCACTTTGTAATACATGTGTAATGAATGGACAACTGGGGGCATATAAAAAGAGCAAGAATGTTGGATTAATAGTGAAAATATACATGGACATGTTGTGGCATCTAATGTTTGTTGAGAATAAATAAAAATGCCAAAGTATGATCTGTCTCTTGTATACTCTTTATTTCACAAGTCAAAATGGGAAACTTGTTGAGTTGAAACTGCAAAGCGAATTCATGCAATAGAAAGGAATATTCCTATGGGGTGAAGAATAAAATATTTTCCATTTCCAACAATTTGTTCACCTCATAGTAATATTTATTTTATTGCACTTCACATAAAACGAGCTTAAAATAAATAATCCTGGCAATGATGGGTAACTTACAAGTTAGACCGTACCGCGACTTCGAAATCGTGCACGTGTGTTATATGTGTGCCGCAATGCTGGTATTAGACTGCTCCTTTACATATTGCAGTTATTAAAAGCGGTTACAAGTTCCAGATACACGACCTTCGCTTCCACTCACGTCTGGCTTCTATACACAAAATCACGAAAATACAACGCCGTCTGCAAATGGTGCCCGACTATTCTGTGCAAAATATATGAAAGCCCAGACAGGCCACATAAAGCCTATACTCGATGGTAACCCCATCTAAATACACGTTCAAATTGTGCAGCAGCAGAATTCTAGACGAACCAGTGAGTTTGGCGGTTTTGAGTCATTGTCTTACATTAAAAAAAAACATTTTTCATTTTGCCGACGCGCATGGCTACGGCGACGCGCGCGCATACCAGAAACCGGAGACTTTTTTGTTTGGCCTTAGCGTCACCGCCCGCTTCCTTTTTGGGGGCCGCCTCCTTTTTCTTTTCGAAAAGTTTAACCATTTTGGCAAAAAAAATATAAAAAAAAAATAAAAGAAAATAAGATAATAACATTTTAAGATCGTATTTTAGACTTTAGCATCACTGTGTACATGCTCTGGAAATATATTTTGTCTAATAGGAAGGCTAGGGTGTGACGTGTAGTCGTGTGCGGTGCATACATGATCGACCCACATCAATTTTAATTTGTAATCGTGGGTGAACCATGTTTTAATTTTAAATTGGAAGATAGGGTGTGACATGTTCACTACATGACTCGAATTAAGATGTGTCGGGCGGCCATTTTGAAAGAAAACAAAGGGCCTCCTTCCTTTAAAAAAAAAGGCATGACGCTAAATATGTTTTTTTTTTTTATTTGGCCTTAAATATAAGAAGTGTCATAATTATGTTTGATTTTTAACTTGGCATGATTGAACTACAAATGGGTAGATGAGGTACAATCTATTGACTTTCTGCGTGTGTGTTTTGAGAGGGGACTATTTTACTAAATTAATTAGTTGAATGTTCACTCGAATTGAAGTGTTTCTTGAAATATTTCTCAGTCCAAGTACATGCAGTCGTGAACCACATAACGATCGAGGCTCGGTATTGTGTTTTCCTTTATTCCTTTACTATACCCAATCCCCATTGCTTTGCGCTTGCACCGTCGATCGAGGACCGAATTTTTCCATTCATACCGCCGACCGAGGGTCTTTTGTTTCCTTTGTTCTCCTTTGTGTCTCGCCCCTCGGTCGTTATGTAGTGCCGGTACAATATTACAAGTAGAAAGGTTTTCGGTGAAAAAATATACTGTAATTTAAAAGTGAAAACTGTTTGTCTTACTGGGTTTTTTTTACTTCACCATTCAAATTGTTGTTTAACATCCCAAGGTTTATCTTATCACAGGAAAATTAAAGGAAGTTTGACTGGTCAAATGACCTATACAAATGAAATTGGCCTTTACAAAACACACAATCTATAATCATAAAGAGAACTAAATTATAAAAAGAACTGCTAAAAAACAACCTCTTATGTATCCGGGGAATGCACATAATTGCAACATTCAATTTAAACTTATTCATCATTGTTGTCTTCGTCCAAATCTACAAGTGTGTTTGGTGAGTTCATATTGCAGCATGTAGCATCTCCTTGGCAGGAACAGAAGATGGTGCATGGCAACCTTGCTTTGTTGCATCCACATCTCATCAACTTGCAAGGTGTGTCACTCGCACAGAAATACTTGATTAATTTCAGCACGGTGGCTGGTGCAATTTTAACATTTCCAGGTACAGTGGTGGGAACCATGGATTTGGCACGCTCGATCATCACAAGTGAATCCATACTCTGAATGATCTAAGGGTGGTGGGTCTGCATCAAGTGCTGCCTTTCAGATGCATGCTTGTAGATGATCCCTCTTGACATGTTTCTTGAAAGCTTCTGTTGTTGGAGGCAATCTGCAAAGCTTTGGAATAGATGTCGAGCCTTTGCCAGTTTTCTTCGCCCTGACAAGTTTCTGATAATACTTCCACAGTTGGAATACCCGTACCAGGCACTCATGAATTTCGTTGCTTGTTTAATGACATCTTCTAAAGCTGCATTGACATCACCTAGTAAGGACAAGGAATGTTCCCGATAAGGCATTTTTTTACAGCAGTTTTCTTACAAATGCCAGAACAGCAAGCAACTGTGTCACATCCTGAGAGTGCATGAACAGCTAACAACCCCGGAACAACAGACTTGTAAGCCTCAACTGTCTTAAGAATGTCTGAAACTGCTCTTTCCTGTACTGGGGATTCCATCAACACCAGAGAGGATATAGCTTCTCCAACAGAACATAAACATCTGCGTCATCTGACAAATCTGATATGCCGACTTGCTCTGCCTTTGCGACCATCACCATTTGCTGAACAAGAATGTTATCTGCCTCTTCATGTAAAGTACGCACATCTTCTCTGTTAACGACTACACCTTAATGTATTTCTGCCGGTGTGTCATTCTCACATAGAATGTTTAACTAGATGGCAATACTGACGCCTCTATCTAAGATTCTCTTGATGAAGAATGCGTACGGTAGTACCTATAATGTTACAGAAGAGTTGGTTCAAACGCAAATATCATCTAAGTCGGTTGGGAAAGCCACAGGTCTGGATGGAATTAGTGTTAAAATGATCAAAATTGCTTCACCTTATATCATACATTTTGTAACTCGTATGTTTAACCTGTCTATAAGATGTGAGCGATACCCACAACATTGGTAACATGCTTTAGTAACACCAATTCACAAGGGAGGAAATAAATTTAGTACAGGTAATTATCGGCCTACTTCTATACTGCCAATTTTCTCTAAGATTTTAGAAAAATTGGTGCATACATCAGTATATAACTAACTTGATGAAAACCATTTGATTCCTAGTTGCCAGTCAGAATTTAGACACCTGCACTCAACTGAAAGCTTAACAAACTAGTGTGTGTTGAGGGCATGAAGAATAGAGACGTCACAGGCAGTGTGTTAATAGATCTCAGTAAAGTATTTGATTGCGTTAATCATGAAATCTTACTAGAAAAACTAGAAAAAATGAACATTTCATCTTTTGTATTTAACTGTAAGTATTGGCGGCAACATATCAAAGGTCCTGTCCGTAAACACTGGCGTTCCGCGGGGGTCGATACTAGGTCCACTTTTATTCTTTGTTTATACTAGTGATCTTTCATTTTGTATATCCCCAAACTGCAACTTATTTATGTAAGCTGATTACTCCACTTCAACGTGTAGCTCCTCAAACATTAATATAATAGAAATAGCTTAAATACAGCTCTTACTATAGTTTTCACAACCTGTGCGTAAGAAACAAGCTAGCATTAAACGCCACCAAAACTAAATGCATGCTTATTGGTACAAGGCAGAAAATACCCAATGTTGACTTAAAGGTAAGATACATGTAGGCTACACCATTTGCAGATATCGAACAAAATGACTACCAAATTATTAAGAAATATTTTATTTATTTGAAAGTAAATAACGATTGTGGGCATCCAGCAAAATTATTGCGCTAGATATCCTGTAATTGTTCCAAAAAATTAATTTATATAAACAAAATCGCGATCGCCGGACGGCGATCGAGAAAAAAACCAGAACAACATAAGAACGCCGGTTGAAAACGAACGCCGTTTTTGTTTTTTTGATTTTCTCAGGATCCATGACTGTAAAACTTCAGGTCAGTTAAACGATATTCTTCCAATTAAAAGAGAGAAACGAAGTTTGATTCATTACCGTAATGAGGAGTCACGTGAGAGAATGTATTGTTCAGTAGCTAGCGTTATGCCACACTTGAAAGAAAAGAATGCAGCGACGCGAGTCGTAAGTTGTGCTCAGGCACATGGGTGGGAGTCACGTGACTCCTCATTACGATAATTAATCGGTAGAATCATAATCAAACTTCGTTTCTCTCGTTTAATTGGAAGATTCTACCTCACCATTACCTCCATTCAGAGCTTAAAATGCTGTCACTTCTGTTATAAAACTTAGCGAAGGTTGTCGAGTTTGTCCAACCCGCCGTTTGCCAAATTAAGTTAATCGGTACACCTTTTTGAGCTGCTGCCGAAGTTGAGGCAGTTCTGAAGCTATGTGCTTTGAACTCTGACACGTCTACACCCGCTTCAGTCAAGGATTGTTTTAACCAACGGGAAACTGTGGCAGTGCCTATCTCTTTATGCGGCGCTGTATGGCTTTAAAATAATTTCGACTTGGAACCCCTAAAACCTCTTGTTCTTTTGGAATATTCTAAAAGGGTTTGCATAACACATACACTTTTATCATGTGGGTATGCTGACAGTACAACCTGTGGTTGAGGTTTGCCCGGTTTAGATGTTTTAACCAAATCAGTTATTTTAATGAAAACCCGTTTGTTTCTAAACTTCATGTTAAATATGTCAAATAGGCTTAATGTCTATGCCCGCTGTCCAGTGGTAAGTGCACACAAGCAAACCAGTTTGCAAGTCAACTGTTTCAACGTAATAGACTGTAATGACTCCATCTTGCCAACATAAGGAATTAAAAATACCAACATCCCATGTATGGGAATATCGAGGAAATTGAGGTCTTAAATTATATACTCCTCGCATAAAACGAATGACTAAAGGATGGCTACCAAACTTGGTTTTAATGTCAGCCGTTGACCAAAGCAGTGATGACAACGCACACCGCGCTGTATTTACAGTGCTGTATCCTGCCCCAGAGTGAAATAAATTGTTAAGAAATTCCAGTGCCGAGTTTACAGACACCTTAACTGGATCGACAGCCCGTTCAGTGCAGAAACGTATTCATTTCTCGATTGATGATGCGTATTGCTTCTTGGTGCTCGGTCTCCATGACTGGAGGATAATGTCAACAGCTTTGTTCGAAAGGCCTCTTAATTGAGCTGAGCGATCGCTGGATAAGAGTGAAGCACACATTGTCATTCGGTCCTCTAGTGGATGGTGATATTGTAGGGCGTGTGGTAGACTCAACAGCCCGGATATCTTTGGAAGTGTTACCGGGGTAGCTACCAACAGACGCAGCAATCTGGGGAACCAGTGTTGGGTTTGCCATAATGGGGATATAAGTATACCCATGGCTCCGTCTCTCTCGCTTTTCTGCAATACCCTGTCAATTACAGCAAAAGGGGAAATGCATAAAAAAACTTCATTTGTCCAAGACATTGTAAAAGCATCACATGCAACTGCGTCTGGGTCAGGCAGCCATGACACAAAAGGCTTAAATTGATAATTGGTTCTAGACGCAAATAAATCAATACTGTGTTCGACACCCAAGTTAATATAATTTCCTTAAACATATTGGAATCTAGTTTCCATTCAAGATGGTCCTTAATTGATCGTGACAAAACGTCCACACAAGTATTTTGTACACCTGGTACATGGCGTGCAATCAACCAAATGTTATTCTGGATGCACCAAGGCCAAATTTGTCTGGCTAAATTATTTAGTTCAGCTGAATGACAGCCTCCCATGTGATTTATGTACGAGACTCCTGTGGTATTGTTCATTACGATGGACACAGTTCTGTTTTGAATGTCAGTTTTAAATGACCTTAGAGCATAACGAACCGCAAGGAGTTCTAAAAAGTTAATAGAAACTTTGCTTCATGCCAATTCCAATAGCCATTAGTTTGAATGTTAGCCTTCGGACAAGTGGCTCGATCCCCAACCTCTGAGGGTAGCATCAGTAAATACTTCAATGTCAGTTACATGGGGTTGAATATATCGAAAAGTGCATGGTAAATTCTGTATCTACCATTGCAAATCGGACTTGGCGTCCGGAGAGAGAGCCATTTTGGCCTGGTAATTTCTATGATGATTTTTCAAAGCAATGTCTTTGTTCATTTCTAAACTTCAGTAATGTAAGGATCCGAGTGGAACTGCAGGAAAACACGATACAAGTTTCCCTATAACCAGTGACACCCGATGAATTAGTGGGTTTGATTGTTTTACGAGTTCAATTGGGGCGCAGGCTTACAACCCCCCATACATAGATATATCTATTTCATGTATGTACATTTACGTCGAATATCGTTGTTCATAAAATATCACTTTACATGGACAGTACTTAAAACATTTTCATCGGTGTAGGTACTAATATTAATCAAAGTTCGAAAAAATCATAATGTTCATAAAGTTTTTGGGCTGTATTCTTTCAAAATGTATGGATTTGGGTGGTTTTTTTCATAGCAAATATAATTACACTGACCTGTTAACAGTTTTGTGTTTACCTTCAAGGGAAGATTTCTTGGTTAATTAAAAAGAACTGTTGTTAATTTATGTCTGCTCGTGACAGGGCGCTCGTGCACACCATGCTCGAATTTATCCCGTGCATAAGTTTATCTCAAACAAAATTAAGTTACCTTGCATTTATATGAACATTCGGCCAAAATTTCAATTTGTTCAAAACTAGTCAAAACTCCTAAAATGTAATTTACTATGGTGTTAACCTTGGATGTGTATAGGATATGCATAAGGCACGTATGTGTCATCATGTGAAGCATGCATCTACTCCGGTCAGATGTCCGGTCAGATGTACGTACACGGTACAACTGGCCGGTACAAGCTTGGTGCATACAGGCACTAGGTACATATTACATGAATAGGCCTATGTAATTGTTTACACTAACGTACACAGTTTATGGGCAGATAGGGGAAATAGCTGGGGAAATTGTGCCTTTAATGAAACAAACAGCATTTGGCAGAGTCAGAGGATATCTAACGCAATATACATGGGCCATCACAGATTTGTTGGTGGAATTTGTATCGCAAAAACATGAATAGCATAAGGAGCAATTTTCCGAATTTTCAAAATGGCTGCCATTACTTGTTATATTCTACCTATATTTTTTCAAATGACAAATGATCTGCGATGGCCCTGTAGCCAAATATCTTTATCATGACATACTCTGACTGTTTGCTGAATGCCATGCCTGTATCATCAAATGCATTGCACATCACCTTTGATCTGCCGTACTTTTAAACAAAATGTTAATCCTAAAATGACTGAACTAGGTTAAGTTATTATGAAAGTGTCAACAGACTGGGTTATCAAATTGGTGTCGGCATGTTCAAGAGGTAAGAAAGAAAGTAATTTAAACATCAGAACATTTTCAAAAATTACTTCATTGAGTGCTACGTGGACTGGAACTGAGAACATGCTGTATCGTGGACGTCTTAATCTGTGCTACTTACTAAAACTAAGGGGCTGACCAAAAAAAGGTAATTTTGAATGAACAAAATAGTTTATTGGGCAGTATTAAAATGTCTGGCCTAAAACTGGGTAGGGGCCTGGTCGCTGATTCTGCTTATGCCATTATCGGTGACCAGATTCCACTCAGTTTTAAACCAGCAACATTATTATACTCTTATCGAGGTGTGGCTTTGGATGACTTTACAATAAGCACCGTCGATTCGATATTACTTAATTATTTACATTTTTTGGATAATGATATTTCCAATAGCAATTTGTTTAATCATTATCGAAATATCGGAAATTTTGACATTGAGATATGATATTGAAAATATTGAAATGCGTCAGATTATCGTCAAAATAAATCTCCTGTTTGTGCCAGGGGGGGGGGGGGGAGGGGGGGGGGGGGGGCGGAGGGGGGGGGCCCTTCGAGGCTGTGATTGCGAAACGCTGTGGTACCGTCCATTCTCAAAATAGGGGGGAACAATTTTCTCACTCGAAAAATAAAGAGTTTTTGGCATCCAATCTTAACATCTTGTCTTTTGTAGTTGTACAAGGTTGTTATTTACCTTAATGTTTATCATCCAATGGCAAAAATTGTATTGAAAATGAAAAAAGCAGTCGAACAAATTAAGCGTTGACGTACCGTTGATGCGCGTGGAGATTGTGCACAAATACTCAAACGACGTTAACAAATACCTCCCCTAAAAAGGGCAATAATAATCGATAAATTGTGAAAAATCGTGCTTTGACCCCACTCATTTTTTTCCATGGATACGTTAAAAAAGGATGTAGCAGTGATATACTGAATTTTAAAAAAAATCGGCCTGTGACCCCCTTGCGTTTTATCGTGTTGTTTTCGAACGAAAATGGCAGAAAATGACATCGCCCTAAACAAAATCCGTGTAGATCGTGCCTGCGTACCTGGCTTTGCGGACGTTGTATGAATCACTAAATGCGGAGAGCGATACACGGAGCAAATTTGTACGTGTTTCAATGGTGCGCTTCGCGGTAGCGATCATACGTATTTACTGTGTGAGATGTGTGGCTCATGAGCGTGAAAGAACGAATGAGATACATTTCAACGTTGGTGGCGCACTTTCTTGGGCCCCCCCTCCGCCCCACCCCCCCCCCCCCCCCCCCCCCCCCTGGTTTGTGCTTTTACATTGTGTTTAATGTTTGCTGTATACTTAAATAAAACTCCGCGGCACTTTATGCTTATGACTGAAAATAAAAACATCAGGAAATGCCAAGCGTCGATTGAGCTCTGCTGTTTGTTGGAATTTGCGGTCTCCCTAATGAAAAAGCCTCAAAAGAAACCGCCCGTTTTGGGCAAACTCTCAGTTTTGAGATTTTGTTTAAAAGTTTCAGCAATATGTTGTTGAGAAAGCCGTTAAAATTGGGACTTAAGATTCTTCTTTTGCTTGAAGAAGTTTCATTGTCTGTTATTTCTCCACATTTTAAAAAACTTTTACATTGGATAATCGATATACATGATCGAATATTCTTGATATTGGATTTTCGATATTTCGATTATTGTAAATTCTGATACCGATGGTGCTTAGTAATACGTACAACCTTGAAATTTGCAATGTTTTTCCACTAGCAGTAGCAGTCCTCACATCTTTCAGCTTGTATGCCATTGTCTGAGTGATCTGGATTATATCCACAGAGGGAAAGGTCATCCTCACATATTCTAACAGCAAAATGTAGAAAAGGGTAAAGTTAAATAAAGATGGTAAAAAAATGTTTCACAACATAAATTTAAAATAAAACTGTTTTTGTTTGGTCACAAAATATATGAAAGCTGGATGTCTTACATGAAGGGGCATTGAAGGCAATGCTACTTACACATTGAATTTGTTGACCTGTGTTAACGACAACACCGTTCCAGAGTGATTGTACATGTACTAGATCAATGTCAACAGATTGAAATGATTCAAGATTTATAGAGTGTAATTGTACTTGGAATTAAACATTCTGATTGAGGACCTGTTGTAGTTACTCCCAAGTTGACTTCAGTAGAAAGTGGATGGGGCAGTAGGTGGCACTCGTAGCACGCGTTTTATTGTATAGTTACAGTTTTGTACAGCACTTTGATATTTGTTAAAAGCGCTTTATAAATGCTCTACTTATGTTATATTATTTTACATGTATATACCTAACCAGGATATGCACCGTCAACATTGATTTCAATAGCAACTTACCAGCTTTCTCCTTGTCACCATTAAGATGTTGTCGCAGCTCTCTAGAAGCTCCAACCCCTCTCCTCCCAAATACACTGCACACACTCATGTACTCTTGCGAAAATAGTGCACACATGAGATCGCGTGTCAGACGTTTATAATCGGACTTGTTGCATCAGTTCAACACTGACTGTGGCAAGAAGACTCCACTTCCCTAAACCAAACAGATAGAACAAAAAACAATAATAAACAATAATACAGATAATTACCCACTACCTTAAACTGTCTGTTTAAAAGGTAAGGGAACAATAATTTCAGCCTAACTTTTTGTATAATAAAAGTAGTTTATTATACATTCTGTTTAACTGGTAAGTTCATTTTTATTCAAATCTTATGCCCAATTTTCCAATTTACTTCAAATTGTACACTGCTGTCTGGCTTTTTGTGAGTGTTGATCGGTGAGTCAACCTATTAATAAATTATATGCCCATGCAACAAACGGCTATATTTTGGCATCATTTTTGGTCAATTTCAAATTCGCTGGGGTGTAAACAATAATCGTAAAAAGGAATAAGGAAGAGACAACCATATTTGGGCCACCAAGAAGAACAGTCAACCCGATACTAAGGAATCCAAGCGCACATGTTACTAAGACGTGTTGTTGTGTTGTGTTTAATAGTCCTTTCCCCGCCGAATTATATTTATTTGAAATGTTTTAACTTAAGTTACATTTTAGCAAATTTTAATAAACATGCGAGGTTAACCTTAGCAACTTCTTCCCCTAACTCATTTTTATTTTTACCCCTACTGATCCAGGGGAAATTATAAAAATCGTCACTAAGTTTCAAAACAAAAATAGTTCTGGATCAGATGAAGTTAGTAATTCCCTTTTAAAGGAAGTTATTGACATAATTTCTGCTCCATTGTCCAATATTTTTAATACTTCCATTGAACAAGGTACTTTTCCTAACTTGTACAAATTAGCTTGAGTTGTTCCTGTTTTTTAAAAAGGTAATTCCCAGGATCCAGGCAATTACCGGCCTATCTCACCAATTAATACCTGCTCCAAAGTTCTAGAAAAACGTATGCACAGTCGAATATTGTTTTGTCTCGATTCCACAAACTTACTTTCTCATTATCAATATGGATTTCGTGCAGGTAGATCCATTGTTCATGCCGTTTTCGATTTTTACAATAATCTGTCTGATTCTGTTAACAAAGTACCGTCCGATATTTCTTTTGCTATTTTTTTAGATATTAAAAAAGCTTTTGATACTGTCAATCATCACATTATATTACGTAAAAGGTATTATTATGGAACTCGTAGAATTCCACTTGACTGGTTTACAAGTTATTTAAATGATTGTAAGCAGTACGTGATTCTAGATGATGTCAAATCTAATATTTGTAATATCACTTGTGGAATACCCCAGTGGTCAACTCTTGGGCCATTATTTTTTTTGATTTACGTTAATGATATGCCCATGTGTTGCCCCTTGTTAAAACCGGTTCTTTTTGCTGATGATACAACACTTGTTGAATTGAGAGTAGTGCAAGATTGGTTTAGAGCCAATAACTAGTTAAAAATTCGTCCTGATAAAACTCACCATATCTGTTATTCTTTACAGCAGAGAGAAAGGTTTTTACCTGATGTTTCACTTTGCCTAGAAAATGTTACTATTAAAAAGGTCTCCTCCTGTACTTTTTTTGGCCTTGTTACTGATAAGAATATGCTCTGGAAGGAGCAAATTAACCTTGTATATATAACAAAGTTTCTAAAAGTAATTACATTATTAACAGAACTAAGAATACTTTGAGAGTTAAAGACAGTTTAGCCATTTATAAGAGTTTAGTTCATCCCTATTTAAATTATGGCCTCTTAGCTTGGGGTGGCATGATAAAGGTGAACCTCTCTTTGTACAAAAGACTTATTACTCTAAAAAAAAATGTATTCGTACTGCGTGTCATGTTCAGTACAATGCATATACCCCTCCTCCTTGTTTTAAATAGAAACTGTTGAAGCTGGAAGATATTTGTAATGTCCAAATTGCCATTATTACCTCGATTATATTAATAATTTGCTTCCGGATAATTTAAGTTCTCCTTCGTTTTTTCCTTTAAATCAGGATTTTCACCCATTCACTACAAGACAAGATAATCTTATTCGTATTACTGATATTTGTAGAGTGGATGATGCCTCTTCCAATTATCGTAAACTTCTACCTAAAATTGTTAACTCCTTTCCTGACAGCCTGAGAAATGAATTGAACAGTGTATCATAGGAAACTTTTCCCTGGCCATCTTAAATAGTTTTATTTTGACAAGTATAACAGTTTTCTTTGCACTAATTTATCATGTCATTTCTGTTCTAATGCAGCAGGACATTAATACCTCATTTATCTTTTAATAAAACCTTTATTTTCTTATTCATTGCTGATCAAGGGATATTATATTATCTTGATTTATTATTTTACAAAGTTAATACACTGAACCTACAGGAGGGTCATACCTCCTCTGGACGGTCACCCCCATTTGTACATTATTTGTTAACATGTTACAATTGTTGTTATGTTGTTAGTTTGGTGTACGGACGGAAATAAACCAAACAACCAAACAAACAAACAAACAAACCAACAATTAGGTGTTAGGAACGTTGACGTGACGTGTTGCGCGTTTTACCAGATCACTAAGGCCCATACGCAGGAGGGGGGGGGGGGGGGGGGGGGGGGGTGCGACGGATGCGTACGCCCCTCCCCCCCCCCCCCCCCCCTCCCCCCACCCAACAAAAACAAAATTACCAAAATTAAGGTCCACGTTTTCCAGGGTAAATAATGGTATTTTGATGTAGAAAGAACTGGACTGGCACACACAAAATAATAGACTTGCCTTAAGCGAGCCAGCCCGTACGCGAGCCAGCCCGTACGCGAGCCAGCCCGTACGCGAGCCAGCCCGTACGCGAGCCAGCCCGTACGCGAGCCAGCCCGTACGCGAGCCAGCCCGTACGCGAGCCAGCCCGTACGCGAGCCAGCCCGTACGCGAGCCAGCCCGTACGCGAGCCAGCCCGTACGCGAGCCAGCCCGTACGCGAGCCAGCCCGTACGCGAGCCAGCCCGTACGCGAGCCAGCCCGTACGCGAGCCAGCCCGTACGCGAGCCAACCCGTACGCGAGCCAAAATTGTGGTTCACATGTGGCATTGATCAATTAAAAAGGCAGATACTCCGGGGCATCCAAGGCGAATCTGTACGATTTGTGGCAATATTAACTTTTGGGGCATTATTAACCTTTAGCCTTGTACATTTTTGTCAACAATATTAATCCCATTAAATGTAACATGCACAAGTTATAAGTAATAAAACAATAACGTTCTTGAAAATGATCAGATGTGTTTATAGACATCTTGAAACGCCTAAAACAGAATTAGAAAGAATGAAGTGGAAATATTCGAAATGCACGAATATTACATTGATTTGACAATCGATGCTAATACAGTGCTGTATTGTAATGAGTATGCAGGCATCCCATCCCACCACCATTCCACCCCATCTCCCTTTCCATTCAATCCCATCCCCCATCCCACCACCATTCCATTCCATCCCATTCCACATCCCATCTCTCATTCCATCCCTCATCTCAACCTATCCTCCATCCCATATCCCATCCCACCCCCATTCCATCCCCGCATCCCATCCCCATTAGCCCCATCAACCGAAGAGGGCGTTTTGCGGAAATCTGTCAATATGGCTTCCGAGCTCTCGCGTAAGACTAACGTAATTAACTATACCATGGAGGAAAGACAACAAATAGTTAGTGAATTGCGGGGAAATACTTAATAAAAAATGGCCAATCATAAAACTAGATTTGCTTTTCTGCACAACAATTTTTGGGTTTTTTCAGTGGCAGTGAACTGAAGCTTTATTTGAATGCCATATATTTGAATGTCATACAGTAAACAAATTATGGGGCCAATTTATACAAGCAATATTTTTTTTGCATTTTTAATATTTTTTTTTACATCAAATATAAATTTGGGGCTTTACACACAAGCACTTTATTCACATAATTACTACTATATGGACGTTAAACCTCAACATTCCTGATCCTGCAATGTTAATTTTAAACTCCAACCAGTTTTAAATGCTGTCACATTAAATGTAGAAACCTGTGAAATCTAGTATCTTTCACCCTTTTATTGACTGAAACCTTACATGGGTCATAAATGATATTTACTATTAAAAGAAGTTCGTAAATATTAAACTTGGATTTTCCAAGAATTATTTAATTGCGCCACGACTTAGGGAAGACTCGGTCAATTGTGTGCCAAATTTCTGGACGCCACCGGAGTTTTGGTTTTTTCGGACTACGTTTACACCTAAATTGTTAACAGAGGGTAAATAGCAAGCATTAATAACATTAACATGGTAAAGGTACAATGAAGTTGCATGAGGAAAGTCGGCCCAACATTAACTGTTTATAAACAATGTAAACGTCGAAGTACAGCTATAGCTAGCTACGCACGTACGTATAGCAAAGCACACTTTCACCAACTGGCCATTTTTTCGGTCGCTGTTTCTTTCGCTTTCGTACTTTTACGGTTTTGGATGACATTCAGCCTTATGCCTACGGTTTAGTCTTCCGAAATAGCCACAGCCTTTAGAGCTCCGTCGTAAGCCATAAAGTTCTGACATCGACGACGCACGTGTTGCTGTTGTTAAGCGCCGCCATTTTGACAATTTTCCGCGCGTTGACCTTTTAGAAAGGTCATGACAGAGGCTAATTCCATTCCACCCCAAATCCATTCCATCCCCTGTCCCATCCATCCCACACCCCATTCCATCCCACCCCCATTCCATCTCATTCCCATTCATCCCACACCCCATTCCATCCATCCCATCTCTATCCTCTCCCCATCCCCTCCCCATCGGCCAGTACCCCATCCCCTCTCCTACCCATCTCCTAGTCTAGTCCTACATACAGTGATCTTTGGATCCGGTATCTGTGAGCCGTTGTCCAAGCCCCAGGTTCGTCTCCGATCTGGCTTCGTCATGCAGTAATTCGTCAATGGTGCTGGGACGCGACGAAGCCCGATAGATCCTTAGAGCTGGGGTTTGGAAAACGACCAGAGTTAGAATGCTGGGCGTGTCGTATCTTGGGGGCGTATTCATGTTGCATTCCATGTCGACTTTGCACTTGTACTTCCGTGTTTACCGCAGGACAATAACTGAGTGAAACCATTCCTCCATGGTGAAACTAAAAGGATTTGCTTATTTTAACGCGCATTCAAACCGATATTGTTTTTTTAATGTGAGTAAACATATCGATCAATTTAAAAATGGCAAAGAATATGTTGCACTTGCAGCTTGACGCTGTTTTTTTCATAATCGATGACCATGCATGATGCAGGTACAATGACATCTTGGTCATGGAGGAATTCCTTCTTATTCCTCCATGATGACATGTACATGCCAAATGCTCAAAACATAACATTAACAAGCGCTTATTTTAATTGTACATTATCTGGACAGCACTTTACTAAGTATAATCTTTAATACTTTTGCCAGTGTGTAGATGTATTTCTTCTTATTCCTCCATGGTTTATTGCATATCTGCACATTTTGTGACGTATTGTAGCTTGTCGCTGTACTGCATCCGATAACACACGTGCTCAAATAATTTTCGCCAAACAATAATTTTATATCTAGACTGTCTTCCCATTGATGCCTGCTATATGGACTATAACACCAGTGGAGAAAATGAAAGGTCGAAGATTCATGATACATGACCTCGAACCACATCTTAATTCCCTGAATATTATGTATATAATTCAGTTTAATATTTTGGTAACAACTTGTGCGCATGGCTGTCGGTGTCAAGATGGGATGTAATTATTAAGTTACTTCTAAAATTATCAGCCCTCTCATTAACAGATTGGATTGGCAAATACCAATGTAAAAACAAATCACATATAAAATGAAAGTGATAACGAGGATGAAGAGGATGTGCAGTTTTGGTAAGAGTGTGAGTTTTCACGTACATCTAGAGTTTTCTGTCGATCCCTATTAATAAATACAAGAACACATTCTTCTTCTTTTTCTCAGACAAAACAAAATGGCGACTGGACCTGCAGTAAGTTCAGCTCTAGAGACAATCGGCAGACATCTTGAGTGCTGCATTTGCCAGGAGAGATACAAAAAGCCTAAGTTACTAGAATGCCTGCACAACTTCTGCGAGCAATGTCTGCTAAATTACTGCAGCACGAAGCACCAGGGCTGTACAAAGATTCCTTGCCCTGTGTGTCGACAGGAGACGAAACTTCAAGAGGCGGGGGTGCAGGGTCTCAAAACCAACTTTCATCTAATCAGTCTGGTTGATGAGATTGAACGTCAGGAGAAGGTGGTGGGCTTGGGTGATACTTGCCTTTCATGTGATATTTGTGAGGGGGGAAACGAGGCAACGCATCGATGTCTGGACTGCGACCAGAATGTGTGCTCATCCTGTAGCAAAACACATCTTCGATTTGCTTCCTCTTCAAACCACAAGGTGACTCCACTGAAGGATATTCGTGAGGGGAAGGTTACACTGACAAAGGAACATTCAAAACAACATCCCAAATGTCTGATCCACAAGGGCGAAGCAACAAGGTTCTTTTGTACGACATGTGAAGTGTTGATCTGCCGAGATTGTACCGTCATTGGCCACTGTAAGCCAGAGCACTTGTACATTGAGGGAGATGAGGCAGCATCAACTTACAAGCAATCGTTGGCTGAACTGATGTCTTCACTTGAAAACTCAATGAAGGCAATCCAGGAATCACGAAAAAATGTCTTAGGACTGAAAGAAGATTTAAATCTCACAATTCATAAGGTGAAGACAGAAGTGCAAGACAGAGCTGCTAAGATACGAGCAGAGGTAACAGCTCAGGAAAATCGCATCCTTGACGATATTAAACACATCCAAACAGATCGTGAGCAGAAGCTAGAAGAATGTGAGAAATCCGCGAGCTTGGCTGTGGAGAGGTTTCAGTTTTCACTATATACGGCTAGAGAGGTGACAAGGACTGCATCAAATAGTGACTTCCTGTCACTCTATCCTACAATCAGCAAAGACTTGAAACTGTTGGCTGGTCAGGCTATTCCTAGAGTTGATGACAGGCTGGCATTTCTGAAGTTCAAGCAGAGTGAGAGTGTTGGTGACATCAATCTGGGTAAGGTGGTGACGGAAGGCAAATGGGAGCTGTGTGATGAGTTTGGTAGACAGGGAAGCGGTCTAGGAGAGTTCCATGGGGCTTGGGGCATTGCTGCTTGTCACCCTGATGAGATTGCAGTGACTGACAACAACAACCACCGAGTTGTGATCTGCAGCATCGATGGCAACTGGATAAGCACGATCCCGATGCAAGGACGTAAGTTGAAATTACCTGCCATCTGCGAAATTATGCACTTGAACAATTTGCTTTCGCTCTTCACTAATATTCTCTGTATTTAAATTTTTCACAAATAAGTTTTAAAAATAAGTAAATAAAACTTCATTGAAACTGTAAATTTGAAACAGAATAATGATCTATTAAATAGTTGGTATTCATGGCATGGGAATGTTTCTCAACCTCAATGTTTGTTTCATGAAAACAAAATTTTGAAAGTGGACAAACTAAAAATTGAAATTTGACCTTAGTAATTTGCTTTGCTTTATTCCTGAAGCTTTTTGCAAAAGATTGGAAGTCCAAGAAAAATACATCTGATATTGTGGATTTGATTAAAGAAATATTTTCGCGTATAAAACATCGATATACGCAGGTTTACACATTTTTGTTGCTAACAGTTAACATGTTTAGCAGCTACATGTACATGTAAACACCCGTGTCTAATTCCTGAACATCAATGTTCAATGACTAAACACTATCCATCCTCATGCTCAACACGTTTACAAACTAAGAGCAAGAAAGTGTTTGGAAAATTGTTTACTCGCTGAACACAGTTTTTGCAGTGTATTTTTTATTTATATTATCCACACAGAAAATGCCCCACAATCTGATGCAAAAATAAACACCAAACATAACAGATTATGAAAGGTGAATTATAAGACGCGTTGATTTCTGAAGCGTGTATACCAAACCTTGACAATGTATTTTTTGACAGAAATATCTTTTACTGCAGTTTTCACTCGTTCAAGAATGTCTGTGTTTAAAGGATTGTTCAATAACTGCACAAGTACGTTTGTTTGTTTTGACATCATGACTCCTACAGGTCCACGCGGCATCGCAGCTACGGGCACCAACAATCATTTGGTGGTGGTCGAGAACAACGCATCCCATGTGAAGGTGTTTAACAGCGACAACACGCTGGCCTACGAGTTCCTCACGGTGCCACCGAGTGAGGACGGTAAGACCGCAGTTGACCTCCGGAGTGTAGCTGTCAAGAATGATGGTACCATCATAGTAGGTGATATCGAGAGGCTGGTGTTGACTGAACACAGCCCCACTGATGGTGAGCTCCTACGTACCATACCAGTCAAGGTTGCACCTTACTATCTGGCTGTAGACAGCAATGATAGAATTGTCATCAGTTCACGGTCAGAGATAGTAAATGTTGCTGATGGCAATGGTACTACACGGCGCACCATTAAACCCACCATCAATGGTCGACCAGTAGAGTACTGCAGCGGTGTGTACACTGATAGCTCAGGTATCTATGTTGCGATGCATAATGGTGATGACACGGGTCATATCCACCACTATGACCCTCAAGGTGGATTTCTCAAGTGCATTGCACAGGGTCTGTACTATCCCCAGGGAATCACATTCACATCAGATGGGCAGCTGGCAGTGGCTGACTTCTACTCAGTCAAGATGTATCACCAGATGTGATGCGACATTGCAAGCAAACATGCCAATTGTATCGTCGATGGAAAAAATACAAACAAACATGTAGAGCTTCGTTTGACAATCTAATAAAAGTCACAAATACCAATAAAACAAGTGATACCTTGAAATACGGCGCAAGATTATTACCAGCTTTTGAATATCTTATCTACATAATTGATAAAAACAAAATCCAATCCAAAAATGCAAATTTCAGAGTCACTCTAACATTGGAAAACAAAACATGAAAAGCGTGAATTAACTAACTCTTGTAAAAGAGCCATTTTGGTGTCGAATTTCACTGTTTGACATTTACATATTTTTTTGTTTTACATGAAGGAAGTATAATTTGTAAGAGACATTTTAAAATTATAAAGATGAGAACTAATTTGGAGAAATGTTCATTAATTAATGACTAAATTTGGTGCGAGTGTGAATATTACTATTAGTTTCTTTAGAATTTAAGGTTGATGGTTAACTGCCTGTGTGATGACCTATCAATATAACGATTGACCTTGTCGAGTTGATCTATGTTTGTTTAGAGCCATCTTGGTATTTTATTATATAATTTAGTAGATTGCGTCTTAGCCGAAAATTGTTTGAGACCACAGTTTTTGTTCTGCTATGTTAGTCCAGGAAAAAATACTTAATTTTGTTTTGTTAACCTAACACAAATTGCAATAGAATATTTTTCACCGCAGTGCACTTCTATAAGGTCCCTAGGATGACATACTAAAAATCTCAAAAAATACAAGTGATGGAAATATGACTAATTTGCATAATTCCTTAATCTCTGCCGCGTAATATATTTATTCCTATATTTGGGTATATTATTTTTAAAAAAAAATTGAAAACCTTATTTTGTTAATTTTCTTACACATCCTTACTTTAATAACATTTTCTAAAGCTTGTAAATGACTGCATAATTATGAAAATATAGTAATGGTCCAAAATGACTACAATTATACCCTCTAATTTGCACGCATTTACCTTGTCTTCAGATATCATCAAGTAGTCAGTATTGGTGAGCTTCAAATTCACCAAGTTGCTTACTGGCACAGTTATCATATTAAAACCTTATTGAAAATCATATGAACAATGATAACATTGTGATATTTAGCCCAGCAAACAAAAACTGGGGGAAAATGGTGTGTCTATAAATTGAGCTAAAAGATAGGTGAAGGGTTGCCTAAGGTGAGAGACTAGAACAAGTTCAAGGAAACCCCCCAAATTAAAGATTTTAGTTTTTTACAATAATTACATCTACGTTAAAATGTATTTGGGGGATTTTCTTGAACTTGTTCAAGTCTCCCATGTTAGGCAACCATTTAACTACTTGTTTGCCCAAATTATGGACACACCATTTTCCCCCAGTTTTTGTTTGCTGGGCTAAATATCACAATGTTATCATTGTTCATAAGGTTTTAATATAATAACTGTGCCAGTAAGCAACTTTGTGAATTTGAAGCTCACCAATACTGACTATTTGATGATATCTGGAGACAGTGTAATGTGTGCACATTTATAGGGTCACGAAGTTGTCATTTTGGATAATTACTATGTTCTCATAATTATTTAGTCACTTATATGCTCTAGAAAATGTTATTGAAGTAAAGATACAAAGTAGAATCACCAAAATAAACTTTTCCAAAAAAAATAAAAAAATATGTACACAAATATGGGAATAAATATATATATAACGACCAATCCGGGGATAGGAAGACCGGTCCATAGAAACGTACGGTAAAATTTACTTTTTTATTTGTAACCTAACCCGTTTTTACCTGAAGCTTTTGCCACAAAATTAAAAATCTATAGGGTAATGTACCGAAATCTATCGACATACTCAATAACATTTTAAAAAATGAAATTTTATCGAGTACTTGGGTGGTAGGACGACCACCAAACGGTCATCCTAAAGTCGGTGGTCATCCCAATGTCGTAAACATACTGCAAACGGTCATCCCATCCGCGAAAAGGTAAGCATATTACGCGGCAGGGATTAACGATTTATGCAAATTTGTCATATTTCCACCACTTGAATTGTTAAAGACTTTTAATATGTCATTGTGGGGACCGTTTAGAAATGCATTGTGGTGAGAAAAAAAATGGTTGCATTTTGTTTGAGGTCAAAACTTATTTTTCCTGGACTATAACCTTAAGTAGACTGTGTAGCATGAATTTTAGACCCCATGAAACCTGGACTCATTGGTAGTATTGCGCATCCTTAAGTGGAGATATTTAGGAGCGTGACCTGTCGCAGGAGAAGGCCTAACCAATAATAGGGAAAAGGGTTCGATTTTCATAGGAGTCTGATTTTCATATGACACCAGCTACTTGCACCGATTTCAATTTCAATATTAGTAGTGGTTCTTATGTCCAAAAATCGTTTCAGGTGTTTTCGAGAACGAGAAGCGATCTAAAAACAGTTTTGGAATGCTTGGTGGTTCCATTTCACAGATTGTAATGTTTCCAACATTTATATTAGGGGTTTGGCCATTTTCTATGGCTATTTTTTAGAAAAAAAGGGGCAAAAAGTGAAAAGCTCGATATACATGTATTTCACCAAAAAATGAGCACCAATTATTGATTTTGTATACCTCACGGCGAGTTGAATCTGAAAAAAATATTCACAATGTTTTCAAATAATAATTAATGACTTTGTATGTATATAATATCACTTTTAAATTAATAAGCCACGCCCCTTTTAGGGTTTTTTCCTGATTGTAAGTACATGTAGTAGGCATTTTCCAGCGATTATCAGTGCATGTGCTTTGGGTGCAAACCAGTTTAAACTTTTGGACCAATGCCTTGCAAACATTTGACACCATTTTATTGAGAAATTAGTTGTGGGCGTGGCTTTTGAAGTTAGCAAACCGCGCCCCTTTAGGTGTTTCCCTGATTCTAAGCAGTATACGCATGTTTCTGCGATTATTGTTGCATGTGTTTTGGGTGCAAACCCGTATTTGAACTTTTAGACCAATGCCTTACAAACATATGACACCATTTTAATAAGAAATTAGTTGTGGCTTTTAAAAAATTCTACATTTTCTATTGACCTTGAATATGAAAGCACGCGCACTGTATACAAAAGCACAGTGTTTGTACATTTATATGAAGAAGTATGAATGTATTGCGATTAAAAAGAGCTTCATTTTAATCGGTAACAATAAAAAAAAATAGGATGATTCATATCAAAAGTTGTTACTAAGCGGAATGCTCTGACCCATAACGACTTTCTTAATATTTATGCTGACATCATACTTTTAATGCCAAAGGAAGGCTTGGGGGGGGGGGGGGGGGGGGGGGTTGAAGATAGTGGCTATTACTCAATGATGATCCAAGTACTGATAATACAAGGTTAAGGTACCTATTATAACAAGGCAATTGTAAAGTCCCAAAGGACCTTGTAATACAGGTGTTCGTCTGTAGTCGCAGGTTTAAGCCCCTTTTCCACTTTGAGGAATTTGAAGGCGAATGTCGTGGTCAAACGACAAGAACGTGCCACGAATTGGCCAGGCACGATTCAGCCAAGACACCGGCAAGATGCCAACACGGTGCCCCTATGATACCCCTACACTGCATAAAATGTGGTGTTAAATTGTACACCAATGGTGTAAAATTTGATTATTTCCTGGTGTTTATTTTGGGCAGGGATTTGGGTGTTGAATAACACCAGTTTGGGAATCAAATTTTTTTAACACCAATTTTGGTGTACACCCTGATAGCAACATTTCATGTGGATATCACGTCATTTGCTCGTCATTCTAGCGAAAAAATGTACTGTTTTAAAACTATAATTTTGTACATATTAACTGCATGACAAATTACGTAATGAAATATTACCAAGAACTGACTTATTACACATTACACATCCATATACAATAATAACCTATTCCTACTGAGTACGTATTACACACATAGCCATTGCCGTTGTTAGTTTTATAATTATACTACGCTTTGTCCACGACGAAGTCACAGCTAGTTTTTATGAATAATGTCAACATTTGAAAACGAATAAAATGTAACGCGAATTTTTAACTATGTTTGCACAAAAATCAAAATTCAATCATGGAATCGTTTAAATAATTACATATTTGGTAAACAAAATGAATTTTTGGACTAAATACAACAATTTAACATGGACTATTGTTAACATATCCCATAATTCCCTATCGACCAATCCGAGGGCTTTATTTCACACACGCATGCGCACTAGGTCAAATTTAACACCAAATGTACGTAACACCAGGGCTGCGTTCCACCTACGCGAACTGTTTGCGCGAACGTTCGCCTACGTTTTGAGTTGGCGTTAGTTGAAGTGGAACGATATTTTAAAAACTACGTTTTCAAAATGGCGGCGCCCATTGACAGTGACATCGTTTGGCTGGCTGCTTTTTGTCCAACCCATTATTTTTCTTTAAAAGATCCCTGTAACTGCTCAAAACAATCCACCATTTATAACGAAAAGTATGAAACGTAAATCAAAACTTCGCCATCTTCTTCGCCATCTTTAAAATACGTCACTGCTCGGAATGTCGTTCGCCGTTTTCGCTAACGTTCGCCAACATAATTGGCGCACATTACGTTCCACTCAAGCGAACAACGCAAACGTTGGCCAACGTTGGCAACGTTCGCGTGAGTGGAACGCACCCGAGTACTTTATTTGAAACTAATACTTCAAGAATCATTTTACTTCATTTTAACACCAATTTTCATTCCAAAAGATTTAAATTTTAACACCACAGTTTTTGCAGTGTACGACTTTGCTACGACCTTCTACGAATAATATGGGGATACCTCCAGAATGGCCTAGGATTATGCCAATTTCATTACGAATTTAATAAGAGCCAAGACCGAATAAGCCGAATGTAATGCGAAAATCCCAAACATTCCCGAGATAAGCCGATTTCAATCTTAACAAGCAAGAATCATAAGAACGACGCCGAATCCAGACGATCAAGATATATACAACGATCCAGACAAGAGCTCATCGTCAGTCAGTTCCAGTTTGCCGAGCAGAGTAGATATTCGCATCAATTATTTGGCAGTTCTGGTTTATTCAGTTACTTCTGGACTATTCTGGATCAATTCGTATTAAATTTCGCTTGATTCTTGATTATTCCTATTTAATTCCTAGAAACATCTGGATAATTCGTCATTATTCTGATTCATACTTGCTAAATTCTTATATTATTCTTATTTATTCTTAACAAAATCTTAGAGTATATTCGTAAAAGTTATTCTTATAATATTCGTACAGTTCTTGTTACATTCGTGGTTCGGCATGATTATGAACTGTTACGAATATCCCGAATCGTCCCGAATCGGAAATTTGTCTGGTTCCCATAATTCTTAAAGGTTTCTTGCAGTTCTTAAATGATTCTTAGTGGATTCCTAATCATTCGTACACGGTTCGCGTGAGTTCGTCGTGCCGCCACGAAAGTTCTTGTTTGGCAAAAACATTCGTGGGAGGGTTCACGAATTTTAATTTCGTAGATGTATCGCAACAGCTTCGTAACCCTTTCTTATCGACCGTAATGCCCCTATTCCACACAGACCACGAATCCCACGAACTGCCACGAATTGATAAATTGTAGGATTCGTAAGGATTCGTGGAATATTGAACATTTGTTGTCCAAATCGTGACGCTCTAAGATTCTGTTACGATACAGGTACGATAGAGTTACGAGTATTCGTGGGATTCGGCTCGAATCGCTCAAATATTGTCAAGAATTCACTACGATTTACAAGAATAGATTACGAATACTGCAAGAACGTAAGGAATCAGTTACAAATCAGTTAAGAATATGCCGAATGCATCTACGAATCAGTTACGATTAAAATTGAATTCGTGACTATTCTTGACAATTCGTGGGATTTCCCCTCAAGATAGGTATAAAAAATGCCCTCATCCCTGATTGGGCATCAGTTCCAAAATGGATGTTCAACGTACCTGCTTCGATGTGTATTCGTGGGATTCGTGACAGATTCGTAGCCGATTCGTGGTCAAGCCACGAATTCACGAATCCCCGAATGAGTTAAGAATACCTACGAATGCCTACGAATCTATTACGATTCAGGTACGATGCCTAAGAATGCACTACGAATTTGTTACGAATTAACTACGATTTTTTGAAATCGGGAGTTTGTGGCCAACATTTTGAACGGCTCCAAACTTTTGCCACGAATTCCAGATCACTCAAGAATTTAAAGAACTGACTACGGATAAATACGAATCAGTTAAGAACTTCACGAACTGATTACGATTCAATTACGAATCCTAAAATGTATCAATTCTTGGCGGTTCGTGGGATTCGTGGTCTGTGTGGAATAGGGGCATAACAGCTTCGTAATCGCCTTCTATCTCGCATTTCTGGGCTATTCTTGGCCATTCGTGTCTCTCAAATTCGTTGACCCACGGCGAAAACATCCCGAAACAGGCACAACTGTCCCAAATGTAGTACGAATCAACTACCAATCCTTTCGTGACCCAAGCATATGCCCGAAATGCCACGAACAATGCCGATTATCGTAAACTATTCATAGATAAGTCGTAGTAGTCGTAACTTATAATCGTCGAGGTCGTTGTGGATTCGTACATGAATTTGGCATATTCGTAAGTGAGTCGTACCTTATTCGTACTAATCTTGCATGATTCTTTAAAATCGTACCTTTTCTTTTTAACCCATTCTTGACATTCGGCATATTTTTCAACCCGATTAGCCACGAATTATTGTAAGTCTTTTGTAATTAAGTCGTAACACCTTCGTACCTCCTCGCGAATCTCCACAAAACTTTTTATCATTTGCCGAATCGCCACGAATTTCGGCAATGTCCGATTCGGCACGATTCAGAATATTGGGGGTCACGAAATACAAGCGACTATCGACATTTTGTGTGTATAAACCATATGGCGGCACGTCGTCGCAGGTTTTTGAGGTCTAATTTTCCCTTTCAAGCAATCAATCGTGCTATTGTTGTCTTGCCTTATTCAACAACACCAGCTGGTTTCTGGGTCTCTGACCTATGATAAAGGGCTGTGTGAACATATAAAGCCGTAAAACCAAAACAGCTTGGAGTATACACGAAATACAAGCGACTATCAGGTGTGTCATAAAACACATAAACACGTCAAAAGAAATAAGTCCCCCCTGGGAAATTTGCATTTTTCTGGAAGACAGTTAGTCTCCTTAACCTGTTTACAAAAATGTAAAATGTAGTCTGAAACGTTACACATTTATTGTGCAATAAAGTTTCACCCAACAGTTAACCTTCGCTTTGAAATGCTGCCATTTATTAAATGTGATGACCAATACAAAATGACACTTTCTTGCATAGAGATGGAAAAATGGAGAAAATCATGTTTTTACATAATTTTTTAATATTATTTCCTTACTTCAATTAATTTTCCTAAAGTGTACAAATGTAAACATGCATTTAATGTTTTTGTTTTTGTTTTTAATTTCATTACTGAAACGAAAGGACCCCAAAACACAAGTTTCCATTTCCACAAAACCTTTATGCTTTAAAAAAATTGTTTTGCTTGGGTGACTCTAATTTACTGTACTTCGTAAATTTAATTTAACAAGAAAATGGAGAATTATGGAGATTATAAAGATATATCAGTTTATATATGAATGTGGGCCACACCCAAAACTGGAACATGCGAGAATTATATTTAAATATATAGGCCTATAGCAAAAATGTCGCCAAAAAGATGAGCTTTTGGACAATGTCCTAGCTTGGGTTGGACAAACCATAGCTCCGTGAACAAACCAACCAACTAACATTCTTACACAAGGTCATTAACAACATAAACATTCATCCATTATGCAATAAAAGGGTAATTGGCAATAGAGGAGACATTACTGCCAATTCAATAACCACATGTCCACCAGGCGCGGGATTATTTATCGAAACTCGATGCCAGGTAGTACATTAGTAGCTACCTCTGATACCAACGAGTGGCTATAGATGGGCGCCAGGCGGGTTCAGGTTGTCTTCTGCGGATAACACCAACGTCCGGCCTCCGAGTCGCTCTCCTGCTCTGCGAGTATAGAGACCCTGAGAGGGCTTCATGTGCATGGAGAAATTGAACGGGTGCGGGTTTCAAACTGGGGTTCCATGGATTGATAACCCTTTGTTGTCAGTATTATATTATGCCAAAAATTAGACACAGCCGATCCTCCGATCCGATCCTCCTCCCTTCCTTTTTACTCACCTCCCCCTCTTTTCCCCCCACACCCCGTTTTTTTTGTTTACTCATTTTACCCGGGGGAACGTGCCCCCGCGGCTCCCCCCCGGATCTGCGCCGGCACCCCATCCCATCCCTTTCCATCCCTCATCCCATCCTATCCCATTATATACCTCATCCCATCTTCTCGCCATCCCATCCCCCATCCCATCCCCCATCCCATCCATATCCCACCCACTGACCTCTACACCTGGACGGATCATTGCCCATATTCTGCCGTGCTAACGCTTGAAGTGCAACATGGCGGACCCGAGACGAAATGTCAAGGTGTAGAGGTCAGTGATTTACTCTGTACATTTGTTATTTATAAACATTACGTCATACGTACTGTACCCACTGACCTCTACACCTGGACATTTCATTGGCTCACAGAGTGACGTCGTGGGTCCGTCATGTTGCGCTTGTTCGCGCCGACTTCAAGCGTGAATGAGCAATCCGTCCATGTGTGGAGGTCAGTGATCCCACCCCATTTCATATCCTTTCCCAACCCGATATAGACCAAGAGCTAGCTGAGATTTATTTGACAAAATTGTTACAAAAGCTTTGATGGCTGAGTGGGGTACAGCTACCTACCCTGTCTCCAAAAAGTCTTTTCTTAAGTTTGGCAAGTTCTGGGTGGGGTGGGGGTACCCCTCAAAGTACCCCAAAATTCAGTTTTATTTGACAAAATTGTTACGAATCTGAAAACACTTGTTAAGTAAGGTCCATATATCCAGAATCGCCAACTTAAGACAAAATTATGTTCTGGAAAGGTCACTTAAGACAAGACACTAATTAGTGCTAATTGGGGTTTTATTTGACAAAATTGTTACAAATCTGAAACCACATGGGAAATGTTAAGTAAGGTCCACACAACCAGAATCACCAATTTAAGACAAAATTATATTCTGGAAACGTCACTCAAGACAAGGTCAAAAGTCAATTTGCACCAAATGACCTTTCATACAAGTTTGTGTGAGATAATCCAAAACCACATGAAAAATGTAGAATTTAATCCACATGTACAAAATAACCAACTTAAGATAACATTAGGTTCTGAAAATGTCACTTAAGACAAGACGCTGATTAGTGCTAATTAGGGTTTATTTGACAAAATTGTTACAAATCTGAAACCACTTGGAAAATGTTAAGTAAGGTCCATACAACCAGAATCACCGACTTAACCCTCCTATATAGGGCAGTTGCCATATAATTGTCTGACCTTTCAAAACCTTTCAAGTTTCCTGGACTGAAAGGTTTTGAAAGGTATGAAAACTGTCTGACAAAAGGGACCTATGCAAGGTTTTGAAAGGTAAAACAACTCCTTGAACAAACTGGTGTAAGACAAAAAATGCTTTTCAAGTTTCTTGGACTGAAATGTTTTGAAAGGCGAGAAAACTGTCTGAAAAAAAGAAACCTATGAAAGATTTCTAAAGGTAAAACAACTTTCTGATCAAACTGGTGTGAGAAAAAAATACCTTTCAAAAGGTTTTGAAAGGTGTAGTAGTGCAGTAGCAACAAATTCTGGAGCGTTTCGAAAGGTTCATATAAATACAACTTTTTGGGCTGTATTCTTCCGAAATTTATGGATTTGGGTGGGTTTTTTTCATAGCAAATATAATTACAATGACTTGTTAACAGTTTTGTGTTTACCTTCAAGGGAAGATTTCCTGGCTTAATTAATAAAAAAGAACAGTTGTTAATTTATGTCTGTTCGTGCCAGGGCGCTCGTGCACACCATGTTCGCATTTATCCCATGAATAGGTGTATCTCAAACAAAATTAAGTTACCTTGCATTTATATGAACATTCGGCCAAAATTTCAATTTGTTCAAACTGGTCAAAACTCCTAAAATTTAATTTTCTATGGTGTTAACCTTGGATGTGTATAGGAATTTGGCCAAAATTATTATCTTATGCATAAGGCACGTTCATCATGCAGCTACTCTGCTCAGATGTACGGGATACACAATGTACAACTGGCCGATACAAGCTTGGTTCACACCGGCACTAGGTACATATTAGATGAATATGTAATGTGTTTCTGTTTTTACAATAATGTACACAGTTTACGGGCAGATAGGGGAAATATCTGGCGAAATTGTGCCTTTGATGAAACAAACAGCATCTGGCACAGTCAGAGGATGTCTAAAGCAATATACATGGGCCATCACAGATTTGTTGGTAGAATTTGTATCGCATAAACATTAATAGAATAAGGAGCAATTTTCAGAATTGTCAAAATGGCTGCCATTACTTTTTATTTTACCTATATTTTTTCAAATGACAAATGATCTGCGATGGCTCTGTAGCCAAATATCTTTATCATGACATACTCTGACTGTTTGCCGAATGCCGTGCCTGTATCATCAAAGGCATTGCACACCACCTTTGATCTGCCGTACTTTTAATCAAAATGTTAATCCTAAAATGACTGAACTAGGTTAAGTTATTATGAAAGTGTCAAAAGACTGGGTTATTTTTATCAAATTAGTGTCATGTTGAAGAGGTACGAAAGAAAGTAATTTAAACATCCGAAAAATTCTGAAAATTATTTCATTGAGTGTTTAATACTGCGGGCTACGTGGACTAGAACTGAGAACATGCTGCATCGTGGACGTTTCAATCTGTTCTACTTACTAAAACTACCGTGCTGACAAAAAAACGGTAATTTGGAATGAAAAAAATAGTTTATTGGGCAGTATTAAAATGTCTGGTCTAAAACTGGGTAGGGGACTGGTCGCTGGTTCTGCTTATGCCATTATCGGTGATCAGATTCCACTCAGTTTTAAACCAGATGTTTAAAACTTCCAAGCCACATTATTATACTCTTATCGAGGTGTGGCTTTGGATGACTTTACAATAAGCACCGTGGACTCGATACTACTCAATTATTCGACATTAGTTTGATAATGATATCTCCAATAGCAATTTGTTTAATCATTATCGAAATATGATATTAAAAATATTGAAATGCGTCAGATTATCGTCAAAATAAATCTTCTGTTTGTGCTTTTACATTGTGTTTAATGTTTGCTGTATACTTAAATAAAACTCCGCGGCACTTTATGCTCATGACTGAAAATAAAAACATCAGGAAATGCCCAGCGTCGATTGAGCTCTGTGTTTGTTGGAATGTGCGGTCTCCCTAATGAAAAAGCCTCAAAAGAAACCGCCCGTTTTGGGCAAACTCTCAGTGTGGAGATTTTGTTTAAAAGTTTCAGCAATATGTTGTTGAGAAAGCCGTTAGAAAATTGGGACTTAAGATTCTTCTTTTGTTCGAAGAAGTTTCATTGTCTGTAATTTTTCCACATTTCTAAAACGTTTGCATTGGATAATCGATATACATGATCGAATATTATTGATATTGGATTTTCGATATTTCGATTATTTTCGAAATTCTGATATCGATGGTGCTTAGTAATACGTACAACCTTGAAATTTGCAATGTTTTTCCACTAGCAGTGGCAGTCCTCACATCTTTCAGCTTGTTGTATGCCATTGTCTGAGTGATCTGGCTTATCTCCACAGAGGGAAAGGCCATCCTCACATATTCTAACAGCAAAATGTAGAAAAGGGTAAAGTTAAATAAAGATTGTAAAAAAATGTTTCACAACATAAATTAAAAATAATTTTTGGTTTGTTTGGTCACAAAACATATGAAAGCTAGATGTCTTACATGAAGGGGCATTGAAGGCAAGGCTATTTACATATTGCATTTGTTGACCTGTGTTAACGACAACTCCGTTCCAGTGTGATTGTACATGTACTAGATCAATGTCAAAAGATTGAAACGATTCAAGATTTATACAGTGTACTTTTATTTAGGATCAAACATTTTGATTGAGGACCTGTTGTAGTTACTCCCAAGTTGACTTCAGTAGAAGGTTTATCGGGGAGTAGGGGGCACTCATAGCACCTGTTTTATTGTATAGTTACAGTTTTGTACAGCACTTTGATATTTGTTAAAAGCGCTTTATAAATGCTCTATACTTATGTTATATTATTTTACATGTATATACCTAACCAGGATATGCACGGTCAACATCGATTTCAATAGCAACTTACCAGCCTTCTCCTTGTCACCATTAAGATGTTGTCGCAGCTCTCTAGAAGCTCCAACCCCTCTCCTCCCAAATACACTGCACACATTCATCTCCTCTTGCGAAAATCGTGCTCACATGAGATCGCGTGTCAAACGTTTATAATCGGACTTGTTGCATCGATTCAGCACTGTACTGTGGCAAGAAGACTCCACTTCCCTAAACCGAACAGATAAACAATAATACAGATATTTATCCACTAACTTAAACTGTCCATACAAATATTACATGTATTAGCTTAAAGGGAAATTCCAGGCTCAATAATATTTTACCTAGTCTAAAAGAATATATGGTAACATACTGACTCCGCAGATAATTTGTTTTGATTTGTTATCGAGAACGACACACGCGCCTATTATATATTCACGATTTCTTGCCGTTCAGGAGTACAATGGCGCGGCCATATTGTTCAAATTTCCCGCCTCGCCCAGGAAATTATGACTAGTCTGCACCTCAATGCACATCGCTTTATTGCCTGTTGTTCGCACTGGTATCCCACCATGCCGCGGCCAACTACATTATGCAGACGTATGTTGTACGGCGCCCGACTATTGCGAGTACGTGTATTGTAATTCTGTGCAGAATACCGACTTGACGCACCACAAACTATCGTTTATTTTGTATTTTCTGAGAAGAATAGAAAATCTGTGAGCTAGTAATTACGGCACCTGGGACCTTGTTCACGAAGCATCCGCTATATTACCGGGTCCGTAACAGCCTTTGCGGATGGCCTAACGGATACGTTAGAATTGCGCTACGCCGTATTCACGAAAGGTTCCGTTAGGTATCAGTACAATTGCGGAGCTCCGCTAATAATGAGGGTGTCGTTCAACGAGCTGTACGGGTGAATGATGCGCCTGCGTGATTATGTAACAATTCATAAGAGCGTAACATAGAAATGTAGTCGAATTGTTATGAATCCAAAATACATATGGTAGCTGATTGCGGCCTATCTTTCAAAATCTTGGCGAAAAAAAAGATGAATTTCCACAGTGCACTGGTTATTTTCTCAAACTAAGGAACGATTTTGTGAACTTCTTCTGTGAAAGGCATCATACCAATCTATTCCTTTTTTGGTTAAAAAACATGTGAAATTAAGAAGTTGACTTAAATCACCAAAAACATAATCTGATGATAAACAGCATTTTACGGGAAGGGCTGTATAATGAACAACAAATTATTAGCAAAACCACATCAATTTATTTCTTGCCAACGCGGAGCAATTCATATTTTACCTAGACTGTATATACCATGGCCTATTGTCAAACAGATTTCAAAGGCAGTTTTTTCGAGGGTGGTGTACATCTTACACTATCGGAAACAGTCTTCGATTAACACAATCCGGCATCCAAACGAATTTACAGTCATCACAAACACATTTTCTTGCAATAGTTAATAACCATGAGCTTTATTTGTTACCATACTTTCACTAACGTCGACCACATTATTTTGTAATGTGCATTATAGAAGGTGGTTGTCAGTGAATTATAAAGTACTTGAAAATCTGTCAAGAGACAATGCTACTTTCTGGATGACAGCACCATTTCACAGGTTTAGAGTTGCATCCAGAAAGATGCGATTGCTCCTGGATGACAGAGTTCACATAATAATAATAATAATAATACATTCTTTTATAGCGCATTTCTGAACTTGGAGAACACTCAATGCGCTCGTAGGCCTTCTATACTGACACCGTAAACACCTACCTTTCGCTATGCAGGCACTGCCACCTCATTTTCCATCTGCCAAATTGAAAAGTTCCTTCGATGTTCTGTCGGGTTCTTCGGTGATGAATATTGTGTCGACGTTCTGCATCATCATCATCAGGTTGTGGTACTGGTGTAAGCAGCCATGATCGAAGGGGGTACGCAGAATCGCCTAGAAGGTGACCATCGTTTGCAAGACCATTGGCTATAGTTGGTGGTTGAGGCTTGAGTGAGTCCACATAAACGAATCATGGGTCGATCATGGCCACTTGGCAACAATATTGGTGAACTTCTTCTGGTGGTCGCAAACCCCCTGGACATTTATAGCATGGCAGTTATGTCTGCATATGTATAGGCACCTTCGTCACGTGCGTGACATTTTATCTGGACAACAGTGATCCCGTCAAGGCATCCCAACACGTTTGGAATCCGACGATGACGTTCATCATAAAAACCTTCTTTGATCAGATTCTGACTGGCTATATGTTTCTCGAAAATCGAATTATTTGTGGCGAAATTCTTTGAAGGACAGTTGCGACCCGGGTAACAATTCAAAAAGTGACTAATTCCACTCAAATCTCTATTTGTTAATTGGAAAGAACCTTCGGCGAAAAATCGGAGGGATGTTATGATCTGCGTGGCGGGTATTGCATGCGACCTCTGTGTCGGATGTTGACTTGATCACGGATTAAATCTTTCACCTCCAACAGTACATGCCTTGGCATTTGATACCTATTTATCAATTCCACATCGTCGTAGATGCCCAGTGGCTGTAACCTATCACGAAATACTCGCTGGCGGCGAAGAGTACGCCTGTTTTTCTCCTCCAGCAGAACCACAGACACTGCAGCCATTTCATTTTAGCGCTATGCGGAGATCCGTTAGCTTTTACGGGAACACTGGAGTTCCCGCAAAACAATTGCCCTTTTACGGACGTGTTCTGTGGATTCGCTATTATGTGGATACTTCGTGAATATGGCGCAAACCATAACGGAGGCTTAATGCTAGGAGTCCACTGGGCCAGCGCCAGTTGGTGCCAGTTCGCGCCAAAGATTATGTGATTGGCGCGTAGTGGCTCGCTGTGGCGCCGAATTAATGTCCGCTCGGCATGTGTTGGCGACACATAAACTGGGTGCCATATGGCGTGCGCCAAATGCCACCCGGCTTGCTCCAAAATGTTGCGCCAGTTTGCGCCAGTTCGCGCCATTACACGGCCATTTGATTCCAAAATTCACCCTGTTGGCGCCATTCGCGCCAATAGACGGCTACTTTGCGCCACTTGGTGATTAGTTTGTGCCAAAGGTCGCCAAAATGGTTTGAACTTGCCGCCGCTTGGCGCTACTTGCCGACTATATAAATGCCGGCCATCGGTTACCTGGTTCAGACCCTCCTCAGCTGCTGTATGAACAACATCTCTACTAAATATGGCGCAACTTGGCGCGCACCATTACATTCCAGTGGATTCCAATAGGCGGATTGTTTGCGCCAAAGGGCGATATGTTCGCGCCATTTGGTGCCACTTGGCGCTGTTGCTCGATGCAAGTGGCGCGACGAAAATTTCAAACAGTTTGAAATTTTCTTGCCGCCACATTCAAATTTGGTGCCGCTACGGGCCACCACGAGCCAGTTGGGAGGCAGTTTGAGCCACTACACGCCACTAGGCACCTTATTGGCGACACTAGGCCCCACAGCAAATTGCATTGGCGCAAACTGGCACCAACTTGGCGCTGGCCCAGTGGACTCCTAGCATTAGGTCCCAGGTCCTTCTCCGTATGATTTTGAGCCCACTTTCAAGGGTACTTGAAATTCAAAACTTTAATATGGCGAAATATATAATAATGCTGAATACTTAACAACTGCAAACACTTCATATTTGTTTATGTTCGTTCATTAATCGTGACCCTAGAATAAAAAAGCAATATGCGCCGTGCCCCGCCCATAAAAGATGACGTCACGGTAAGAATAGAGCGTGGCTGTACCAGGCTAAGCCTAGCCTTGAACACAAGGCTATGCTGTATCTGCAACGTGGGATCATCGTTTGCCACAACACTAAACGGATATATAGCCCGCAATGCATTATTATACATACTCGGCTGGTTCTATATAATAATGCATTGCGAGCTATGTACACGTTTGGTGTTATGACAAACGATGATCCCAAGTTGCGGATACAGTGCAGCCTTGTATTCAAGGCTAGGCTTAGCCTGGTATAGCCACGCTATATTCTTACCGTGACGTTATCTTTTGTGGGCGGGGCACGGCGCATGTTGCTTTTCATTTTAGGGTCACGATTAATGAGCAAACCTAAACAAATAAGAAGTTTTTGCAGTTGTTAAGTATTCAGCGTTATTAAAGCGTATATTTCGCCATATTAAAGTTTTGAATTTCAGTTACCCTTTCACGTGTACAGTACACATTGTGTATACACTTATGCCGTACACAAGGGGGTCCATACCCACTCATTGCGTGTGCAGGGCCGCTATGGACCGGGCTTCGCGTACTGATGATGGTGCAGACACTACGTCACAATATCTCGGATGTACCGATAAACCAGAACAAAATGGCGGCTCGCATGACGGTGAGCGCAGTGCGAGAAAATCTCTGTTTTATATGATTACCGAAACCGATACAAATGAAACAAAAATCAAGTCACAATGGCAATTAATTGACACTCTTTAACATTATGCAATTATAAACTATGGGTGGAGTTTCCCTTTAACGCGCACGAAGCAAGAATGTTACCTAGACTTAATATAATCATGAGTATTCTTCAATTTGTAATGGCATTTATGAGAAGTTACAAAAACAAGGAAATCAGCGGATCCGAAAACAAGTTGCATGCATGTTTAAAAGGTAAGGGAACAATAATTTCAGCCTAACTTTTTGTTTAATAAAAGTAGTTCATTATACATTCTGTTTAACTGGTAAGTTCATTTGTATTCAAATCTTATGCCCAACTTTCCACTTGTAAAGTTTTACGACATGGTTTAGATTACTTCAAATTGTACAGGGCTGTCTGGCTTTTTGTGAATGTTGATCTGTGGGTCAACCTATTAATTAATTCTATTTCCATGCAACAAACGGCTATATTTTGGCATCATTTGGTCAATTTCAACTTTGCTCGGGTGTAACAACAAAAATTTAATGGGAATAAGGCCAAATAAAGAAATAAAAACATGTTTAGCGTCACCGCCCGCTTCATTTTTGGGGGCCGCCTCCTTTATTTTTTTTATTTTTTTTGAAAAAAATGATAAATTTGACCATTTTGGCCAATTTTTTTTTTAAAAATAACAATTTAAGATTACAAAATGTTAAGATCGTATTTTAGACTTTAGCATCACTGTGTACATGCTCTGGAAATATTTTTTTGTTCTAATAGGAACGCTACGGTGTGACGTGTAGTCATGTACGGTGCATACTTGATCGACCCAATCGTGGGTGAACCATGTTTTAATTTGAAATTGGAAAATAGGGTGTGACATGTTTACTGCATGACTCGAATTAAGATGTGTCGGGCGGCCATTTTGAAAAATAAAAATAAAAAAGGGCCTCCTCCTTCCTTAAAAAAAAAAGGCATGACGCTAAACATGTATTTTTTGTATTTGGCCTAAGGAAGAGACAACCATCTTTGTGGATTGCAACCTGACTGGTTTACAAGTTATTTAAATGATCGTAAGCAGTATGTGATTCTAGATGATGTTAAATCTAATATTTGTAATATCACTTGTGGAATACCCCAGGGGTCAACTCTTGGGCCATTATTGTTTTTGGTTGACGTTAATGATATGCCCATGTGTTGCCCCTTGTTAAAACCGGTTCTTTTTGCTGATGATTCAACACTTGTTGCCTCAGGACAGAATTTGCAGGTACTGGCTAATACTGTGAATGATGGATTGAGAGTACTGCAAGATTAGTTTAGAAAATTCGTCCTGATAAAACTCGCTATATCTGTTATTCTTTACAGCAGAGAGAACGTTTTTTACCTGATGTCTAACCTTGCTTAGAAAATGTTACTATTAAAAAGGTCTCCTCCTGTACTTTTCTTGGCCTTATTACTGATAAGAATATGCCCTGGAAGGAGCAAATTAATCTTGTATATAACAACGTTTCTAAAAGTAATTACATTATTAACAGAACTAAGAATACTTTGAGAGTTAAAGACAGTTTGGCCATTTATAAGAGTTTAATTAATCCCTATTTAAATTATGGCCTCTTAGCTTGGGGTGGCATGATAAAGATGTACCCATCTTTGTACAAAAGACTTATTACTCTCCAAAACAAATGTATTCGTAATGCGTGTCATGTTCAGTACAATGCATACCACTCCTCCTTGTTTCAAATAGAAACTGTTGAAGCTGGAAGATATTTTTTAATGTCCAAATTGCCATTATTACCTTGATTATATTAATAATTTGCTCCCGGATAATTTAAGTTCTCCTTCGTTTTTTTTCCCTTTAAATCGGGATTTTCACCCATTCACTACAAGACAAGATAATCTTATTCGTATTACTGATATTTGTAGAGTGGATGTTGTCTCTTCCAATTAACTTAAACGTCTACCTAAAATTGTTAACTCCCTTCCTGACAGCCTGAGAAATGATTTGAACAGTGTATCTAGGAAACTTTTCCTTAGCCATCCTAAAGAGTTTTATTTGGACAAGTATAACAGTTTTCTTTGCACTAATGTATCATTTCATTTCTGTTCTAATGCAGCAGGACATTAATACCTTATTTATCTTTTAATAAAACCTTCATTTTCTTATTTATTGCTGATCAAGGGATATTATATTATCTTGTTTTATTATTTTGCAAAGTTAATACAATGAACCTACAGGAGGGTCATACCTCCTCTGGACGGTCACCCCATTTGTACATTATTTGTTAACACTAGGCGGTCACCCGGGGTTTGTCGGTTCTCGGGTTTGTAGCTACTTCCCTGGATGGATGGGGATTGTGGATACATGTTGACTCTATCATGGAGGTGCCAAATACAACTCTCGTCTGATTGCTTCATCTGACAGACTAATAATTGATTTACAAAATATTTTGCTGACCTTGCATAAACTTAATTGGCTGCAATGATACAGATACACAGGCCTACATTTCTTATAATATTTCCCACCTTTTGAGCATTATTGTGTAACAGTTATAAGAATGTATTGAATTATTGATACACCATTTTCCCTTGATTAAAGTTATTTAAATTCAACTTAGATATAAAAACCAATGCATTACCTTATATGAGCGAAATCAGCACTGCTTGTAGACTTCTTCCCGTGACAATGTTGGGGGTAATGAACTGTGTTTGGGGGTACAAATCTTTTTCTCACGGTCTCAACAGATGGATATAAGGACCCTGGACACACATATCAAAGATTTAAACATTCTGGCTATTTTATGTATTTTTTTAAGGACATCCATTGCAAGCATGTAAACATTGAAATCAGTATTGCGCAATACAGACATGAAACAGCCATATGATACAAATAACAACGACCAACAGCTCTAACTACCCCCCAGGGGATATCTGGGTGGCGATTGATAACAGCTGTGTTTGTTCTCTACCAAGGCCGCTCAAAGAGATGTCAGAGACTTTTTTTGACAGCGGCTAAACACAAAGGGATCAGATTTCGATTTGTCTGCACAACTCTATGGCTTTTGGCCCAAACCATTATTTTGAAGGGATGTTTCACCCCCTGAATGACCTCCTGGGTTAGAATTTTTTTCCCAGTCCATTAGCCCGATAGGACAAACTTTGAAAATTCGACCCTTAGACGACCTTTGACCCCGGAAGACCCGAAAAACGCTAACCCGTTTTATTTTTGCCACGCTCACCTCGCATCGAGCATTGCGATCACCGAGTTTAAGCACGATCCGACCAACTTCAAAAAGGTGACCCCTAGATGACCTTTGACCTCGTACGCTCTAGCGAATGCAAACTGGTTCTTGCGGGGACCGAGCCGGACCCACCCACCGAGTTTGAACGCCGCACGACCCCGGGAAGGGGACGAAAAAGCGCGCACAGACAGACACACAGACAGACAGACAGAGAGTAGCGTATTATTATATAGATATTATACTTGTTGTTATGTTGTTAGTTTGATGTACGGAAATAAACCAAACAACCAACCAAACAAACAATCAAAAAAACAAACAAACAATTAGGTTTTAGAAACGTTGACGTGACGTGCCCCCCCTCCCCCCCCCCCCCCCCCCCCAACAAAAACAAAATTACCAAAATTAAGGTCCACGTTTTCCAGGGTAAATAATACTATTTTGATGTAGAAAGAATGGGACTGGCACACGAAAAATAATAGACTTACCTTAATCGAGCCAGCCCGTACGCGAGCCAGCCCGTACGCGAGCCAGCCCGTACGCGAGCCAAAATTGTTGTTCACATGTGGCAGTGATCAATTAAAAAGCCAGATACTCCGGGGCATCCAAGGCGAATCTGTACGATTTGTGGCATTATTAACTTTTGGGGCATTATTAACCTTTAGCCTTGAACATTTTCGTCAACAATATTAATTCCATTAAATGTAACATGCACAAGTTATAAGGAATAAAACAATAAAGCTCTTGAAAATGATCAGATGTGTTTCTAGACATCTTGAAACGCCCAAAAACAGAATTAAGAAGACTGAAGTGGAAATATTCGAAATTCACGAATATTACATTGATTTTACAATCGATGCTAATACAATGCTGTATTATCATGGGTATGCAGGCATCCCATGCTACCACCATTCCATCCCATCCCCCTTTCCATTCAATTCCATCCCCCATCCCAAACACCATCCCATTCCATCCCATTCCACATCCCATTCCATCCCATTCCACATCCCATCTCTCATTCCATCCCTCATCTCAACATATCCTCCATCCCATATCCCATCCCACCCCAATTCCATCCCCGCATCGGCGCATCCCATCCCCATTCCATTCCACTCCATCCCCCGTCCCATCCATCCCAAACCCCATTCCATCCCACCCCATTCCATCCCTGGCCATGACCCCATTCCATCCATCCCACCTCTATCCTCTCCCCATCCCCTTCCCATCCGTCAGTCCCCCCCCCCCCCCCCCCCCCCCTCTCATCTCCTACCCATCTCATATACAGTGATCATTGGATCCGGTATCTGTGATCCGTTGTCCAAGCCCCAGCTTCGTCTCCATTTTGGCTTCGTCATGCAGTAATTCGTCAATGGTGCTGGAACGAAGCCCAATAGATCCTATGTTAGAGCTGGGGTTTGGAAAACGACCAGAGTTAGAACGCTGGGCGTGTCGTATTAGTCCAGGAGCTAGCAGACTTTTATCGGTATTGTTGCGTACGAAAGGTTTGACACCTGAAATGAGTAGGACTATGTGTGGGAACCCCAAAATGTGGATTCTTAAGTTTGGCACTCTTGCACCGCCCCCTGGGGGCACTCTCAAAATGACCCCCTTATATTTTGTATCGGTATTGTGGCGTACGAGGACCAAATTTTTGTCATATGTACTTCAAGGGAGTCTAATTTCAAAAAGCCAATTCTTAAGTTTTCAACTAATGCACTAAGCCACTTAAGAATGGCCTAATTAACGCTAATTAGCACTTTTATCGGTATTGTCACGTACGAGGACACATTTTGGCTCAAAATGTACTCCAAGATATCCTGATTCCGAATATCTAATTCTTAAGTTTCAACTCCATGCACTAATCCACTTAAGAATGGGTCAAAGATCGATAATTGACCTAATTACGTTTGGAATAATGTGACCCGCTCCATCGAAATAAGGAATAGGTCTCAAAAACGTTATGGTCTGATGAAGATGACAGGTGTATATTTATTTGCCGAATCCACATTCCGAGAAAAACAGCTCTGAAATAAACAAAATTGACCAAAATCATACGGACAGCCCAATAAAATACTTGGTCACGATTTTCACCCATGCATTCACTTCAACGGCCGATTGCGTAAAACGGCCTCAGCGACTTATTCCTGATTACGATGGAGCGGGTCACATATGCCATTTCTCCGGAACCACAGGTAGAGGATTGAAATAAGGTTTAATGTGAAGGTCTAAACCAGTTGTTAAAGTAGTATTTTGTTGGTGTCTTCATGGCTTAAACATGCAATTATGCCTAAAAGTGTACCCTTTTGACCCACCACGTGTTTATAATTGTATCGGTATGATCGAGTACGTCCACAAAACTTATGTCAACATGTTCATCTGGCAACCCAGAATACGAAAAACTCGTTCTTAAGTGTCCATCTGATGCACAAATCCGCTTAAGAATAAGAAATCGGTCAACTCATGAAAGCATGTTTAAGCTATTATGAGTTATTCCTCATGAAAAGGAGGCCTTCATCAAAAGTTTAATTTACCAAGAGCTTTTCGGAGTTTTCATGTGTATTTTAAGAATTGCTCGCATCCAATTATTAAGCTGGATAGTACAGTAACCATGTGTCTGTGTCTAGGACAATAAGACTATATTTATGCCCTATTGTTCATTGTACCTTATAAAATAAGCACGAGCTCTCGTGACAGATGAGGGCACTTTACAGAATATATTGATTGAAATAAACTTTAATTAAAAATCAAATCAAAATTACGTGTAACACTGTCACAATAGTAAAACACATTAATTACAATATTGCACTGCACTGCACTTGAATTAGAATGAATCTATGTTAATACAAGAACTATAAGAATCTGCTTCAGTGTGACAAATTGCAAATATTGACCTATGATACAATAATGATCTGCGTATTCATCTCGAACAAGCCAGCCCATGCCTAAACATGCAAATACTTCTTTGAAGTACGGTGCAATATTGCAGTTACTGTATATTATTATTATTATTATATCTTAATCTTGGTGATTTACATTTCCCAAACATGTTATCCATGAATAAAGCTGTAGCGCCTTGCTTACATGGATGTAAGTTCCCGGGTGTAAGTTATAATATTTTTTAAAAATATATATGCATTTTAACTGGCAGACTAAAGTATTATCATGTCAAAATCTACTGGTAGCTAAAGTACCATGGACATGAATAAACTCAAGTTGCATTTATAGCAACTTGTATAGATGACTTCAATATAAGGACAAGATTAATGTGATTTAGTAAAGTAAGGAATAGCCTGTATCATAAATCGCTCCAATTTTGTGTATACCATGATTCATAATCCAGAAACTTAGCGTTTTGAAAATCATACTGAATTGGCAGTCAATATTGACGTCAAATTTCACGACTTTCCCAAAAAGTCGCGAATATTGACGTCAAATTTGACGTCAATATTCGCGACTTTTTTCCTAAAGTCGCCTGACGTCAATATTGACGTCAAATTTCGCGACTTGCTCTAAAAGTCGCGAATATTGACGTCAATATTGACGACAAATTTCACGACTTTCCCCAAAAGTCGCAAATATTGACGTCAAACTTGACGTCAATATTCACGACCTTCCCCAAAAGTCGCAAATATTGACGTCAAATTTGACGTCAATATTCGCGACTTGCCCCCAAAGTCGCAAATATTTTGACGCGAAATTTTTTCCACAAGCTAGGTTTTGGCTAGTCTTGTTCCGGGGCGATTCGGCGCTCGCGAATTTATTTTTATAAAATTATATTTTTCGGAATAATTACAGGATATCTAGCGCGATCATTTTGCTGGATGCCTAGAATCATAATTGATCTTCAAATTGTTGATGTCTGCAAATGGTGTATTCTACCTTTAAGTTCAGTTCACGAGATTTGTAAGCATTTATCAATTCGGTCACGTCAGTGCAGAACTAATACACAGGTATAACTGCGTGCAGAACACATGCTGTAAAGGGATATCCTTTTACAAATCAAGTGCTCAGCAGTGCCATAGAATCATAATTTACCTTCAAATAAGTAAGATATTTCTTAATAATTCGGTAGTAAATATTTTTGATGTCTGCAAATGGTGTATCCTACCTTTAAGTTCAGTTCACGAGATTTGTAAGCATTTATCACTTCGGTCACGTCAGTGCAGAACTAATACACAGGTAACTGCGTGCAGAACACATGCTGTAAAGGGATATCCTTTACAAATCAAGTGCTCAGCAGTGCCATGTCAAATTTTACCTTAAATATTTTTGATGTCTGCAAAGCTACCTTTAAGTTCAGTTCACGAGATTTGTTTCTAATCTTGAAACAAATCCACTGATCTCTTGTGACAATCGAGGGCGCCCTCAATAAGCCCGTTTTCTGAGTATGGATGATCATGGGATGATCGACGAACAACTGCATAGACGGACGGCGCGCCCCGGACAAATGAAAAATTCAGTCTTGGAGCAAGACTAGTCAAAACCTAGCTTGTGGAAAAAAATTCGCGTCAAAATATTTGCGACTTTGGGGGCAAGTCGCGAATATTGACGTCAAATTTGACGTCAATATTCGCGACTTTTGGGGAAAGTCGTGAATATTGACGTCAAATTTGACGTCAATATTCGCGACTTTTGGGGAAAGTCGTGAATATTGACGTCAATATTGACGTCAATATTCGCGACTTTGAGGAAAGTCGTGAATTTTGTCGCGAATATTGACGTCAATTATTCGCGACTTTCGGGGAAAGTCGTGAAATTTGACGCGAATATCGACGTCAAATTTGACGTCAATATTCGCGACTTTTTGGAAAAGTCGTGAATATTAACGTCAAATTTGACGTCAATATTCGCGACTTTGAGGAAAGTCGTGAAATTTGTCGTGAATATTGACGTCAATATTCACGATCTGCGTGTCCCTTCAGGGCCACCATACTTATAGGACAACTGAGTGAAACTGAAAGGATTTGCTTATTTTAACTCGCATCCAAACTGGCAACTTTTTAAAAATGTGAGTAACCATATCGATCAATTGAAAAATGGCAAAGAAAATGTTGCAGCTTGACGCTGTTTTTTCATAATCGATGTGATGACATGTACAATAAGCCACTTTGGAGTTCCGACTGCGCATGTGCACAACAAGATTCAACAATTTTTCTCAAGGATATAAACACGGCAGACAAATGCACACAAGGCTATGGGGGACGTGGTAACCGAATCTGCATTCTGTGTATTTTCTTTTGAAATCGAAAAGACGATGGGCACTTTGTTCGAACAAAAGTTTGGCCACACAAAACACCTGAAAACACCAAAACGTAAACAAACATATGTTACTTAGTAACTTTAAAACACGACGATCTCTTGAAATTTGCTGGTACCCCGCTATGCCTTTGCACGCAATCGATGAAATGTTTATATCAAAAGAAAAATCGTCAAATCTTCATGTGCGCATGTGCAGTTGGAATACCGAATTGGCTTATGCCAAACATAACACTTTAACAAGCGCTTATTTTAATTGTACATTATCTGGACAGCACTTTACTAAGTATAATCTTTAATACTTTTGCCAGTGTGTATATGTATTCCTTCTTATTCCTCCATGGTTTATTGCATATCTGCACATTTTGTGATGTAGCTTGTCGCTACTGCATCTAGCACGTACACGCTTTTGTGCTCAAATAATTTCGCCAAACAATGATTTTATATCTAGACTGTCTTCCCATTGATGCCTGCTATATGGACTATAACACCAGTGGAGAAAATGAAAGGTCAAAGATTCATGATACATGACCTCGAACCACATCTTAATTCCCTGAATATTATGTATAGAATTCAGTTTAATATTTTGGTAACAACTTGCATGGCTGTTGGTGTCAAGATGGGATGTAATTAAGTTACTTCTAAAATTATCAGCCTTCTCTTTAACCAGTTTGCGCCGGATGACGTATATAAACGCAAATATTTCCCCAGATTCAAAACGGATGACGCATAAACACGCTATTCCTAGAGTTGATGACAGGCTGGCATTACTGAAGTTCAAGCAGAGTGAGGGTGTTGGTGACATCAGTCTGGGGGAGGTGGTGGTGATGGAAGGCAAGTGGGAGCTGTGTGGTGAGTTTGGTAGACAGGGAAGCGGTCCAGGAGAGTTCGATGGGGCTTGTGGCATTGCTGCTTGTCAACCTGATAAGATTGCAGTGACTGACTATGACAACCGACGAGTTGTGATCTGCAGCATCGATGGCAACCAGATAAGCACAATCCCGATGCAAGAATGTAAGTTGAAATTACCTGCCATCTGTGAAATTATGCACTTGAACAATTTGCTTTCGCTCTTTACTAATATTCTCTGTATTACAATTTTTCACAAATAAGTTTTAAAAATAAATAAATAAAACTCCATTGAAACTGTAAATTTAAAACAGAATAATGATCTATTTAAGTTGGTATTTCAACCTCAATGTTTGTTTCATGAAAACAAACTATTCGAAAGTGGACAAACTAAAAATGGACATTTGACCTCAGTAATTTGATTTGCTTTATTCCTGAAGCTCTTTGCAAAAGATGGGAAGTCTAAGAAAAATACATCTGATAGTTACAGAGAAAAAAACATTAATACTGTGGATTTGATTAAAGAAATATTTTCGCGTATAAAACATCGATATACGCAGGTTTACACATTTTTGTTGCTAAAGTTAACATGTTTTGCAGCTAAACACCCGTGTCCAATTCCTAAACATCAATGTTCAATGACCAAACACTATTCATCCTCATGCTAAACATATGTTCAGCATGAAATCACGTTTACAAACTGATATATAGTGATAGTAAGAAAGTGTTTAGAAAATTGTTTACTCGCTAAACACAGAAAATGCCCCACATTCTGATGCATAAATAAGCACCAAACGTAACAGATTATGCAAGGTGAATTATAAGACGCGTTGATTTCTGAAGCGTGTATACCAAACCTTGACAATGTATTCTTTGACAGACATTTTTTTCTACTGCACTGCAGTTTTCACTCTTTCAAAAATGTCTGTGTTGACTGTTAAATAACTGCATACGTTTGTTTGTTTTGACATCATGACTCCTACAGTTCCAAGCAGGATCGCAGCTACACGCACCAACAATCGTTTGGTGGTCGTCGAGGTAGGCAGCGATACCCATGTAAAGGTGTTCAACAGCGACAACACGCTGGCCTACGAGATCCTAACGGTGCCACCGAGTGAGGTCGGTGAGACCGAAGTTGACCTCCAGAGTGTAGCTGTCAAGAATGATGGTACCATCGTAGTAGGTGATATCGAGAGGCTGGTGTTGACTGAACACAGCCCCACTGATGGTGAGCTCCTACGTACCATACCAGTCAAGGATGAACCTTACTTCCTGGCTGTAGACAGCAATGATAGAATTGTCATCAGTTCAGAGTTACAGACAGTAAATGTTGTTGATGGCAATGGTACTACACGACGCACCATCAAACCCACCATCAATGGTCAACCAGTACAACACTGCCGCTGTGTGTACACTGATAGCTCAGGTATCTATGTTGCGATGCATAATAGTTTTAACACAGGTCATATCCACCACTATGACTCTCAAGGTGTATTTATCAAGTGCATTGCACAGGGTCTGCACTGTCCCCAAGGAATCACATTCACATCAGATGGGAAACTGGCAGTGATTGACAACAATTCAGTCAAAATGTATCACCAGGTGTGATGTGACATTGCGAGCAAACATGCTGATTGTATCGTCGATGGAAAAAACACAAACAAACATGAAGAGTCACAAATACCAATAAAACAAGTGATATCTTGAAATACGGCGTAAGATTATTACCAGCTTGTAAATATCTTATTTGCATATTTGATAAAGAAGAATCCAATCCAAAAATGAACATTTCAGAGTCGCTCTAACAGAGTGGGAAACAAACCACTGGAAAAGCGCCATTTTGGTGGCAACTTTCACTATTTGACATTTACATATTTCTTTTTTACGTGAAAGAAATATAATTTGTAAGAGACGTTTGGTGCGAGTGTGAATATTACTATTAGTTTCTTTAGAATTTAAGGTTGATTGTTAACTGCCGGTGTGATGACCTAATACAACGATTAACCTTGTCGAGTTGACCTATATTTTGTTAAGCCATCTTGGCGTTATATAATATAATTTGGTAGACTGCGTCTTTGTTTTGGGACCACTGTTTTGTTCTGCTATGTTCCAATCGCGAATAAATTAAGAAAACAAAACACGCATGCAAGTATACTACCCTGTCTAAAATCCCAAAGACATAATTGTACAGACAACAAACCTCACCGCTAATGACTTTACTAGCCTTAAGTAGACTGGTGTAGCGTGAATTTCAGACCCCATGAAATCCGGACTCATTGGTAGTATTGCGCATGCTTAAAGATGGACTATACAACGAAAACTCACACATTAAATTTATTATCGGACCTTGTTTATGTTGTGTTCAGGTAACACTTTATTGTTACGGTCATGTTTTTCTCTAAATAATTTTGTTGCAATTTGACCGACAAAATTAGACCTCGATTCTTCGATTTTGAAATGTCCCACCCTGTACTGGTTCCCGGCAAAGATCCACTGAAAACCACGATGAAATCCACGATATAGTACCAGCGGACTTGTAAACCAGCGAAAAGTGATGACGTACTACCCATGAAAACGCATACATGGTGGCCCTGAAGGGACTCCGCAGATCGCGAATATCGACGTCAAATTTGACGTCAATATTAGTTCACGACTTTCCAAAAAGGTCGCGAATATTGACGTCAAATTTGACGTCGATATTCACGACTTTCCCCAAAAGTCGCGAATATTGACGTCAAATTTGACGTCAATATTCGCGATCTGCGGAGTCCCTTCAGGGCCACCATATGTATGCGTTTTCATGGGTAGTACGTCACACACAAAGTATGAATTATTCATGAGTTAAGGGCTTTTGCTGAAACTGCGTTTTACTGGGTAGTAGAACGCCGATCAATTTTGTTGTTTTTTGCATGAAGGAACAAGATTTATTGAATACTAATGATATATTAGTAATCATTATACATTTCTCGAACAAAAAACAGCAACACAGCCTTTATCATTATTCCGTTGTAGTCCATCTTTAAGTGGAGATAATTAGGAGCGTGACCTATCACGTGAGAGGGTTTAACCAATAATAGGAAAAAGGGTCCGATTTTCATAGGAGTCTTATTTTAATGACACCGGCTACTTCCACTGATTTTAATTTCAATATTAGTAGTGGTTCTTATGTCCAAAAATCGGCTCAGGTGTTTTCTAAGACCGAGAAGCGATCTGAAAACAGTTTTGGAATGCTTGGTGGTTCCATTTCACTGATTTATATGTTTCCAAATTTCCTTAGGGGTTTTGTCATTTTCTATGGCTATTTCTGGGGGAAAAGGGGAAAAAAAAGGTGAAAACCGCTGTATATTCATGCAAACATGAACACCAATTACTGATTTTTAATTCCTCACGGTGAGTTAAATCTGAGAAAATTTTCACGTTTTTAAATGATATTAATAATGTTTTATGTACATGTATATACTACCTCTTTTAAATTAACAACCCACCCCTTTTTTTAGGGGTTTCCTGATTGTAAGTACATGTACATGTAGTACGCATTTTCCAGCAATTATCAGTGCATGTGTTTTGGGTTCAAACCAGTTTGAACTTTTAGACCTATGCCTTGCAAACATTTGACACCATTTTAACTAGACATTTGTTGTGGGCGTGGCTTTTAAATTAACAAACCACGCCCCTGTAGGGGTTTCCCTGATTCTAAGCAGTACGCATTTTCCAGCGATTATTGTTGCATGTGTTTTGGGTGCAAACTAGTTTGAACTTGTAGACCAATGCCTTGCAAACATTTTGACACCATTTTAATGAGAAATTAGTTGTGGGTGTGGCTTTTGAAAAATGTGACATTTTCTATTGACCTTGAATATGAAAGCACGCGCAATGTATACAAAAGCACACGTGTTTGTACATTTATATGAAGAAGTATAGGATATGAATGTATTGTGAATAACAAAGAGCTTCATTTCATTGGGTAAAATAATTGCATGATTCATATCATTTGTAGGTTCTTATGCCCCCATCACACCAAACTAGTTCACTACGTTCTTGACAATGTTGCCGAACGGGCTCAAACTGTGTGCGAACGTAGTAGCAACTGTTTACGAACTTCATGGACGGTCTCATCAGACGGAAAGGGTGCTCCAGAACTTTAAGTCTACTCGACATTTTCTGGCGGCCATCCCGTTCTGCAAAACGCGCTGGGTATTTATAGCCGTCGGGCCAGGACGCGATTGCAATTACGTTCAGAACGCACTAGGGACGAGATGAGGACGTGGCGAGAACGAGGTGAACTGTCTGTGAACGAAGGACGTATTAGGAACGAGGTAGAACAAGTTCAGAACTGGTTTGGACTGCTTGGAAACGTTGTTCCGATCTTAACTGGATACCAACCACTGCGCACGGGTTAAAGACAAGATGGACATATTGAGGATTGTTTCTGAACGATGTAGCATCGTATTTATGACATTATTTGACCAAAATTACACGTGCTACCTCAAGCACAGCCCGATTTACGATTTCAGTTAGGACGGGGCAGGACGTTTTGAGAACTAGTTTGATGTGACGGACGCATTACCCAGCAACCTTTTACCGGTCTGTCTTTTTTACCTTGATCGTTTTAACTTGTCACGTTTTATGGACTTGTATTTGTTTTGTTTGCTTTTAAGTATAAGAAGTGACTCTTTCAGATGTTGATGTTGATCATTGTTTTTTGTATGCCAATTAAAACAAAACAAATTAAGTAATCGAAATGCTTTGACCCATACGCATGTCTTAATATTTATGCTGAAATTATTATTATTATTGGTTTATTGCTATTTATATACAGTCGTACACAAAAGAAATTGTCCCGGTTCTCGTGCTCAAAACATAAAAATACATTTAAACTTTATATTAAAAACATTGAATTTCAACATTATTAAAAATTACTACTCAAGAATTACAATTTTTGTAATCATTAATGTAAAATGTTTTAAAAATCTATTGAAATCTTGTAAGCGACACTATTTTTAATGCCAAAATAAGGCTTTGGGCGGTAAATTGAAGATAGTGGCTACAGTATTACTCAATGAGGATCCAAGTACATGTACAGGCACGACACCGGCAAGATGCCAACACGGCGGTGCCCCTATTTATGATACCCCTACAAATTTGCTACGACGAATAATATGGGGATACCTCCAGAATGGGTTAGGATTATGCCATTACGAATTTAGTAAGAGCCAAGACCGAATAAGCCGAATGTAATGCGAAAATCCCGAACAATCCCGAGCTAGGCCGATTTCAATCTTTCAAGAACGACGCCGAATCCAGACGATCCAGATATATACAACGATCCAGAGAAGAGCTCATCGTCAGTCAGTTCCAGTTTGCCGAGCAGAGTAGATATTCACATCAATTATTTGGCAGTTTTGGTTTATTCAGTTACTTCTGGATCAATTCGTATTAAATTCTGCTTGATTCTTGGTTTAATATTCATATTTAATTCCTAGGAAAATTTGGATAATTCGTCATTATTCTGATTCATACTTGCTAAATTGTTATATTATTCTTATTTATTCTTAACAAAATCTTGGAGTATTCGTAAAAGTTATTCTTATAATATTCGTACAGTTCTTGTTACATTCGTAATGGTTCGGCATGATTATGAACTGTTACGAATTCCCGAATAGTCCCAAATCGGAAATTCGTCTGGTTCGTAGATATTTCTCAAAGGTTTATTGCAGTTCTTAAATCGTCACCGACGTGACACCACGAACTGGAACCCTCTGCATCACATGTGTACAACAAATTCACGAAATTCGAAGAAAAAAAGTTATTGCTGAATATATCATTTTGTGCCATGAAGTATAACACGGCGAAGTTGTTTTTTCCTAAATCATGTTAATTTGCTAATTTGTATTGGGGAGTTTTGCAGAAATTAGTCCATTCTGTCGTTTTTCGGTTCCACGAAGTGACACTGCACTCAGTGTCAGTTCGTGAAAACGAAATTGCGGGGGCGCGCTGTGAAAAAAGATTTCACGAACTGGCACTGTCTATACAACGTACCCAGGGCAATGTTGTATTACGTCGTGTATACGTATCACGTTTGTCTACGAAATAAATAGAACTCGATGTTGTCAACACGGCGGCACCCAAGCACTGTGTGCGCGCACTCCCCGAAAACGCGTCAATTTTCGTTTTCACGAACTGGCACTCACTCAATGGATTGTATGCGCTCACTCTCCGAAAACGCGACAGTTTTTGTTTTCACGAACTGACACCCGTCTTAATCAATTAATTATTAATTAACTAACCATTATTTTCACAATATAAAAATTGTGTTTTAGCAGTTAACGAATTGTTACGTTTAATGATACCAAAACCCCTCAAGTAGACGGATTTGTTGACTGAGTAAACTCGTGTCAAACCTTTAAAAGCGTTTTTCTCCGAATTGTTTTTTTGTAGGCCTAACGGCGACCACTGGGTGTCAGTTCGTGGTGTCGGTGACGAAATGATTCCTACTGGATTCCTAATCATTTTGTACAATTCGCGTGAGTTTGTTGAGCCGCCACGAAAGTTCTTGTTTGGCAAAATCTTTCGTGGGAGGGTTCACGAATTTCAATTTCGTAGATGTATCGTGACAGCTTCGTAACTCTTTCTTATCGACCGTAACAGCTTCGTAATCGCCGACTATTTCGCATTTCTGGGCTATTCTTGGCCATTCGTGTTTCCCTCAAATTGGTGGACCCACGCAAAAAACATCCCGAAACAGGCACGAATGTCCCAAATGTAGTACGAATCAAGTACCAATCTTTTCGTGGCCCAAGCATAATGCCGAAATGCCACGAACAATGCCGATTATTAAAATTTATTCGTCGAGGTTGTTGTGGATTCGTACATGAATTCGCCATAATCGTAAGTGAGTTGTACCTTATTCGTACCAATCTTGCATGATTCTTTGAAATCTTCCTTTTTTTATAACCCATTCTTGACATTCGGCATATTTTTCAAACCGACTAGCCACGAATTATCGTAATTCTTTCGTAATTAAGTCGTAACAGCTTCGTACCTCCTCCCGAATCTCCACCAAACATTTTCATTTTTTGCCGAATCGCCACGAATTTTGGCAATGTCCGATTCGGCACGATTCGGGATATTTATAGCTTAAGTGAACGCGGGGTCTTAGAATATACAGAACTATAGTTACGAATGTTGAAGAACAAACCCACAATTGAAATTTGTTCCAGAATCACCCTAACAATTTCATCACAATTATTTCATATTTTGGACCTATGTGTGTCGTAAAACACATACAGTCGACTCCCGTTAGTATAATGGACTGGCATGATTCGGTCACTAGAGCACGTCTATCCCCCCTCGGACCTATGAGTGTATATTTATTTATATACCACACCTCTTGCTAGTTCTGTATTCTGGCTGGCTGAAACACGGTCACGTGGGGTTATAACTAATATAGGCAAATACATGCGATTTTTGCCACCGTGAATTTGTGGGAAATAGTTTCCAAAGCGGGCAATAGACCTTTAAAAAATTGACTGGTTACAGGCTACAGCACCCTCAAGATCGAGGTTTGCGTCATATCTAGAACGGATCACGATCATTTCATATTTTGGACAGAGGTGTGACAACAAAACACATATATGGACTGGCAATAAGGTCACTAGAGCACGTCTATTCCCCCGAGGGACTGTCAGTGACCAGAAGGGGACCTATTTCCCGATGCCAAGGTCATCGTCCCAATATCTTTATTCTGTATGTGTCTATTGTTGCACGACTAGTATAGGCGAACAATACTTAAGGTTAGTGGAAACTGCGTTGATAAACTGTTTTGTTTTTTAAATAAATACAATCTCGTCTCGGCCCACTCCTGCATTTATTAAAGCAGCTGTAATAAAAGTCATTATGACGATGCGGGGCCCAAAATAAAGATAAAAATGATTCTTGTAATCTGTTTGGTTTGTAATAGGTTATCTTAGTTCACCTACACATAGATTATATCCCCACAGCGGATGTTCGTGTCCACCAGCCCCATATGTGACCAGTCGACCCAGTTGGGTCACTTGGTCCCTCCACTGCCCTTTCTCCCTATGCAATTATCTTTCTCACTTATTCAACGAGTGTGAAAAACTAAAATACTTGTGTCACCTGCTTCCTTTCTAACTTTAAAAATAACTTTCTTCAACTTTACATATCTTGCATACCTGTAGTTAAAACTGTATTGTGATGCGGTGTAGTACTGTAAATATCTGCTAATACTAGTAATAGTCATCCTGCATGGCATTCCTCTTAAAATATGCAGTTATGCCATGTTTAATGCCCTTTATTCAGATTTAACATTCACCCTCAATAGGCTATTGTTGCTGTCCTGCATTCCCTTGCCAGCATGTGAAGATTTAGAATTCTTCCACCCCGCCTTGTTGGGTATGGGTGTTTTGGAGTCACTCTGCTTCAGAGCTCTTATGAGTAAGCAACCAATTTGTATGTTACTCGTACCTTATGTTGCCGCTGCACGCACATAATATCTGTGTGTTGACCATTTTGCGTACATACGAACGATTGGCAGAGGTCGTGGAAGCTGCATGGTACATGTAAGTAACAAACACTTGCTTTTGGCTTTTACTCATTACCTTGTATAGAATAAACCATGTGAAGTTGAAATACAATTTGGAAACTCATAGACTATTAATTACATTCACTATTTCTTCTGTTTTGGGGGTTAAAGATTGGAGATTATCTTCTTCATCCAGAATAGTTTTATTCACCTGTAAATTAGGTATATAAAGGCTTGGGGTTTTGTAAATATGTGACCTAAAAACTTAGTATATGTACAATCTAATTAGTTGAGTACATGTGAGTTTGATAACTATGGAGTTACAAGTTGTATTTAGCTAACAATCAATTATAACTGTGGAAATTAGCTCACAGAAACATAAGAAAATCATAGATATTTAGTTATAATATCGATAAATGTAACATCATAAACTTTTATTTGTATTTCACAGCTGTACCTTCTGTATTCCAACGCTAACATATATTGTAGCTGATAGCTGAACTTACACACGTCTTCCCCAGCTTTTGTAGTTGGTAGGTTTTTGTTAGAAATTGAAACCTAAGTTTAACTTGATAAATATCATATAGAAATTCTGCTCTTTTAAAAAACAGAATCAGTGAACAGTTTATGTTACAAAATATGATATTCACAGTGCTCGATGTAACAGCTGTTCCAGTTTATTGACAATGTATTATGCAAATAATATGTAACTCAAATCAGACAATTTACCCGTTTCATCTTGTCAATTTGAGATATGATAATCTAATGCAGATAAATGAATCATTTTACTAATTTTGTAAGTAACAATGACTAAACAAATGAATTTATTGCTTGGAAATGATAAATGGTCAAGTCTGTGTGAAAATACAATGTATTAATTAACTTTTTCTTGTTTTGTTTATTACAGATAGTATCATATTGACTGTCGTTTAACATATATATATAATAAATACAAATTTGAATGTAACGGGCTGAAGTTGCCTAAGAAATAAAATTGTACATTGTATCAAGGATTCTTGTGCCGCCACATCCCTGTTCCCTTATTTAATATCATCTTTGATATTAACCCCACTTGGTTACACATACTCACCCCATACCCACGTACCCAATAATAATATCGCTAAACGCATGAACTCACAATCCCCACCTATCCCACTCCCATCTCACCCCGTCCTATTCCATCCCCAATGCCCAATCCGATCCCTTTTCATCACTTATCCCATCCCATCCCACCCCACCCCATCCCTTTCCATCCGCCATCCCATCCCATCCCATCCCATCCCGGGCCATTATACCCCACCCCATCCCCCATCCCCATCCCCTATCCCATCCCATCCCCTATCCCATCCCATCCCCTATCCCATCCCTTCCCACCCACTGACCTCTACACCTGGACGGATCATTGCCCATATTCTGCCGTGCTAACGCTTGAACTGAAGTCGGCACGAACGAGAAGAGCAACATGGTGGGCCCACGACGTCACTCTGTGAGCCAATGAAATGTCCAGGTGTAGAGGTCAGTGGGTACGGTACGTATGACGTAATGTTTATAAATAACAAATGTAACAAATGTTCGCGCCGACTTCAAGCGTGAATGAGCAATGATCCGTCCACGTGTATAGGTCACTGACCTCTATACATGGACAGATCATCCATTGTTTCATTTTGAAGTCGGCATGCAGAGAAGTGCAACATGGCGTCACTGCTGTGAGCCAATGAAATGTCCAGGTGTAGAGTTCAGTTGGTTGGTAAATCCACTGACCTCTACAACTGGACATTTCATTGGCTCACAGCAGTGACGCCATGTTGCACTTCCAGTTCGCGCCGACTTCAAGTGTTAGCACAGCAGAATATGGACAATGATCCGTCCAGGTGTTGAGGTCAGTGGTATAGGTCAGTGATCCCACCCCATTCCCCAATATTTCCCAACCCGATATGGGGACTCCATAGGGGAAATGTGAGCTGTTTTCCAAGCCCCAGCTTCGTCTCCAATCCGTTCATGCAGCTCAGTGGATCATAACTGGTGTTTAAAAAACGGCCAGAGTCAGAACGCTGGGCGTGTCGTCTATTGGGGGCGCTCTTCATGTTGCATTCCATTTCGACTTCCGTGTTGGGTGAAAATAGTGACTGAAACCCACTGACCTCTATACATGGACAGATCATCATTGTTTCATTTTGAAGTCGGCATGCGGAGAAGTGCAACATGGCGGACCCACGACATGACTCTGTGAGCCAATGACATGTCCAGGTGTTGGTACGATACGTATTACGTAATGTTTATAAATACAAAATGTACAGAATAAATCCGCTGACCTCCACACCTGGACATTTCATTGGCTCACAGCAGTGACGTCTCGGGTCCGCCATGTTGCACTTCCAGTTCGCGCCGACTTCAAGTGTTAGCACAGCAGAATATGGACAATGGTCCGTCCAGGTGTAGAGGTCAGTGCTGAAACCATAGACATGGAGATTCTTTTTTTTTTTCCATGTCTATGCTGAAACCATGCCAAGTTTGCTTATTTCCACTCACATCGGCAGAAACTTTAACGGTGTTACCATCCAAACCGGAAACTTAAAAAATGTGAGCAAAGATATTATCAGTCAATAGGGAAATGGAAAATAATATGTTGCCGTCTGACGCTGTTTTTTTCATATAATATTAATAAATCAATTCAATGTCATACATGTATGTAATCAATGACAATGCAGGTACAATGCCAAAATGCTGAAAAAATAACAAGTGTTTATTGTCATTGTACATAATTATCTGGACGGCACTTTACTAAGTATTTCACATATTAATATTTAATACTTTTGACAGTACCCGGTATGGAGCTGTGGTTTATACTACATGTAGTACTAGTTAATTTATTGCATATCTGCATATTTTGTAATGAAGCTGCATGGCCCTGTACAACTTGTCGCAATTATGGCCTCCCCTGCATCTACAGTAACACACCGATTGTGCTCAAATAATTTCGCCAAATAGCAATATATAAACAAAACTAAAATGAAAGGGATGACAGTTTGAAGAGGATGTGCAGTTTTAGTAAGAGTGTGATTTTGCCCTTCTTTCAAATTCACGTACATCTATAGCTCTGGCTTTTGATCTCTATTAATCAAATAATCTAAACACATTATAATTCTTGTTCACAGACAAAACGAAATGGCGACTGGACCTGCAGTAAGTTCAGCTCTAGTAGAGACAATCAGCAGACATCTACTTGAGTGCTGCATTTGCCAGGAGCAATATCAACAGCCAAAGATACTAGAATGCCTGCATAGTTTCTGCGAGCAATGTCTGCTGAAATACTGCAGCACGAAGCACCAGGGCTGTACGGAGATTCCTTGCCCCGTGTGTCAACAGGAGACGAAACTTCCAGAGGCGGGGGTGCCGGGTCTGAAAACCAACTTTCATCTAATCGGTCTGGTTGAGAAGATTGACCCTCAGGAGAAGGTAGTGGGCTTGGGTGATGCTGGTCTTTCCTGTGATATTTGTGAGAGGGGAAACAAGGCAACGCATCAATGTCTGGACTGCGACCAGAATGTGTGCTCAGCCTGTAGCAAAATGCATCTTCGATTTGAAGCAATGTCAAACCACAAGGTGACTCCACTGAAGGACATTCTTGAGGGGAAGGTTACACTGACAAAGAAACATCAGAAACAACATCAGAAATGTCCGATCCATGCGGGCGAAGCAGCAAGGTTCTTTTGTACCACGTGTGAAATACTCATCTGCCGAGACTGTACTGTCGTAAACCACTGTAAGCCAGAACACTCGTACATTGAGATAGACGAGGCAGCATCGACTTACAAGCAATCGTTGGCTGAACTGATGTCTACACTTGAAAACTCAATAAAGACAATCCAGGAATCACGAAAAAAAGTCTTAAGAATGAAAGAAGATTTAAATCTCACAATTCAGAAGGTCAAGACAGAAGTGCAAGACAGAGCAGCTAAGATACGAGCAGAAGTAACAGCTCAGGAAAAGCGCATCATTGACGACATGAAACGCATCCAAGCAAATCGTGAGAAGAAACTGGAAGAATGAAAGAAAACCACGAGCTTGGCTGTGGAAAGGTTTCAGTTTTCACTAGATACAGCTAGAGAGGTGACAAGGACTGCATCAAATAGTGACTTCATGTCACTCTATCCTACAAGAGATTGAGATGAGATCGATAGTGTACCTGATGAAATAACAAGGCAAAACGTTAATCTAATGGGCTACTTATTTGAGCCGCATCAGTATCCCGTACGCGTATCAAAATTGAATGGTTCCTATCATCAAACAGGCTGCGCCAACGGAATGTAAAATAAATTTAAGTAGTTTTCTATGTCTTGGTCCAAATATAACAAACTTGGTAGATGTCGTTGAAAAAAATCTTCAAAATAGAAAACCAATGATACTACCAATTGTCCAATTATAAATTTATATATCTTAAAGTATGTTGAAGTCATGGTCCATTAAAGGGGTATATGTCCGGACTTAGTTATTCCGCGGGCATGGTGCAGAGTATTACTAAAAATAGCAAATCAAAAGCAGCTCAAAATATTAGAGGAAGGGTGTTTAATGGGATCCTATTCCCTTAAATTAGTATTCTTACATGTAGGTCCTCTTTATAATAATCCTTTCGTTATATTTCGGGTTGAACCAGTAGGGGAATCCAGTGATCTGAAATAGAAATGCATAGAAATATTGCATTAAAAACCACCACACTGTGTGTTGAAAGTATTATATCGCCAAAACAAAAGCTTTTGAATTGTTGTGGAAAGCATAATATTTACCCCTAAGCCTAACCCTTCCAAATCTATTAAAATCAATATAATTTTGCACACACCCTGGGGAGTTAGGGTTAAAGTATGGAAGTTTTTGCTGATAAACAAAATTTATCTAATATGCAGGTTCCAGTGGAAACTGAATGAATTAATGTGTTTTTTTCTTTATGCAGAGGTGTATTTTCAGGCAAAGCATAATAAAAATCAACAACTTGACATGCAAGTAAGTGCACTGAAAGATAGGACCTAATTTATATATTGATGTGCAGTGAACAAAACTACGTTCAAAACATCGTGTTTTAGGCAATAGCAACACATTAAAAAAAAAATTGTTTTTAATAAACATTGTATTAAGAGAACAAACAAGAATTATACTCATAATGGTCCTTATTTATCTATTTTAACAGTGTTTAATAGTATCCAAATTATTCAGAAAAAAATGTATGTACTAGCTGCCATAGAGAGCCAGCATGCTTTAAAGAAAGAAATAAAGATTGATGCTAATGATCATTAATGAAGATGGCTTAATAATTCATTGTGTTTCTACAACCCATGATGACACTGAAAGCCGCATTATTTCTTTTGGCAGAATAACGTATATTTTCCCAATAAAACAAACCACCAAAAGGTAATACCTCTGTTGGATGGACACCTTTTGGGAGGAAGTTAGTCATTTAATATAACACTACATTTCGAACTGTATACATGTACATGTCATTTACATTGTACATTTCTTTAATGATGGCAGGGGCACAGGCTTACAATCCCTCGTACATAGATATATATCTATGTACATTTACGTTAAATATCGTTGTTCATAAAATATCACTTTACATGGACAGTACTTAAAACATTTTCATCGGTGTAGGTACTAATATTAATAAAAGTTAAAAATAAAATTCATAATGTTCATAAAGTAAATAACTTGATGTTGTTCTTATTTATATATTTTTGGGGCAGAATTAAAATGTCTGGTCTAAAACTGGGTAGGGTACTGGTCGCTGATTCTGCTTATGCCATTATCGGTGACCAGATTCCACTCAGTTTTAAACCAGACGTTTACAACTTCCTAGCCACAATACTCTTATAGTGCACACATGGGATCGCGTGTCAAACGTTTATAATCGGACTTGTTGCATCGTTTCAGCACTGACTGTGGCAAGAAGACTCCACTTCCCTAAACCAAACAGATAGAACAAAAAACAATAATAAACAATAATACAGATATTTTTCCACTACCTTAAACTGTCCATACAAATATTACAGCTTAACGCGCACACAGCAAGAATTTTACCTGGACAAATATAATAATAATAATAATAATTCATTTTTAATATAGCGTTTTACATTAAAACATCTCAAAACGCTTTACAAAGTGTCACTTACAATTAAAAATATTAAAAATATGCTACCACACACTAAAAAACATAATACCTTTTAAAAAGAAAAGTCTTCAAATTTTGCTTGAACACATTAAAATCACTAATGGCCCTCATGACTCCAGGGAGTCGATTCCACAGAACTGGTGCATAATTACTGAACGCTCGGTCACCATAAGCCTTAGTTGGTTTTGATTTAAGTTTAGGATGCAGAAGTTTTACCCCAGTACAGCTTTTTGTGTTTTGTGTGTATTATAGGATGAAATACAGAAATAAAGTAATGTGGAGCTGACCTTTGATGATATAAAAGTTTAAAGACAATACACAATATTTTGAATTCCACCCGCACCACAACTGGCAGCCAATGGAGCTCACATAAAACTGGTGTAATATCATCATGTCGCCTTATCTGCCCCCTGACAACCAGTCGTGCTGCAGCGTTTTGGATATGCTGTAATTTCTTTAACTGATAATCATACAACCCCCCAAATAAACTATTACAATAGTCAAGCTTCGATGTAATAAATGCATGAATCAATTTTTCAGTGCTAGACTGGTCCAAGAGCCTCCTAAGTTTTCCAATCCGCCACAGGGAATAAGACGCAGTCTTGCACACATTTGTAATATGAACATTCATAGTTGCAGCCGAATTAAAAATGACCCCTACATTTCGCACTGTGTCTGATGTTGATATACAAACATTCCCAACTTTAACATGTGCATTTGCAAGAACCCGAAAACTGGGTTTCTTGAAACGCGACGAGAACCAGATAATCTCAGTCGTAGCGTCATTTATCGCGAGCATGTTTTTTCGCATCCAATGACGAATCTCATTGACACACGTCTCAATGCGAGACACAGCAGTAAAGTCCGTTCGGGAATCACAAGCAACGTAAAGTTGGGAATAATCAGCATAAATAACAGAATTTAAACCATGATGATTTATGATGTCCTCCAATGGCACCATAAATAAAGAGAACAAAACAGGTCCAAGAACAGAGCCCTGCGGTACTCCGAACTGCAACTCGTGTGCCTTCGACACTGTTGACCCGATATGCACCCTCTGTGTTCGTCCAATTCAACCAATCAAAAACCTTCCCACCAATCCCAAACCTGGTACGCAATCTATGCATCAATTATCATGGTCAATGGTGTCAAAGGCAGCAGACAAATCAAGCATAACCAAAATCAAATCCTTCTGCCCATCGAGAGCACACATAACATCGTTATGCACTCGCAAGAGTGCAGTTTCGGTGCAATGTCCCTCTCGGTAGGCAGATTGAAATTTACCATACAATGAATTATCCTGAAAATAATAATGTAATTGCTTTAATGCAGCCTTTTCAAGAAACTTATCAAGAAAAGAACAATTAGACACCGGTCGGAAATTTTTCAAATCATTTGTATCCAATCCAACTTTCTTAATTAGAGGTCGAATAATTACCTCTTTACAATGATGAGGGAAAATGCCAAAATCAAACGAATAATTCACAATGCGAACTAAAAAAGGAGCCAGAACATCAAGACATTCCTTCACTAAATTAGTCGGCATTGGATCATGTTAGCATGTTTTCGATGGCATTTTCTTCACAAGTTGAGTAACATCATAAACATTCAATGAATCAAAAGATGTAAATTGACACATAGGTGTAGATTCTGGCAAAACAAATTCCTTTTCCATCAAATCTACATGGAGACTCGACCGAATATGAATGATTTTCTGTGAGAAAAAATCAGCAAAAATATCTGACAATTTAACTGGGTCTCCTAATAAATCTGGTAAAACTGCACGAGATGACTTCTTGCCACCCAATAATTGGTCAACAATGGAAAACAGTTGTTTTGTGTCCGCTGCTCGGATGCGTTTCCGATGAAAATCAGTCCTGGCATGATCAAGCATTGTATTATACCCATACATCATTGCCCGATGAATCTGACGATGAACCTCAAGTTTTGTGCGAAGCCATTTTCGTTCAAGACTTCTTAAAAATCTTCGCTCTAAAGTCAACTCCGTAGTAAACCAAACAGCACGCGGTTTGTCGACCAATGTCCTCTCACGACACGGTGCATGTTCATTCAGTACACTAGTTAGAGCTGAATTATAACCACGTGAGAATATCCAAGTGAGAAACAAGTGAGAATATCCACATTCGCATAGTTATCCAAATCCCTCAGAGAAGTACATATAGACTCTTTCATTGCAGCAATGTCGAGATTCTGGAGGACGCGGCGCTGTTTATTAACTGTTACTGCAGTGGTGGACGGTGAATTGAAGAGACAAAATGTACCGCTGCGTGATCGGAGGGCATAGGGTGATCTATCTCAAAACCAGTTAACCAAGGATCAGCATCACGTGTTAACACTACATCAAGTGTATGACCCTTTACATGTGTATGACCCAATCAAATATGATCATGAGTATTTTTCAATTTGTAATGGCATTCATGAGTAGTTTTTAAAAAACAAGGAAATCAGCGGATCCAAGAACTAGTTGCATGCCTGTTTAAAAGGTAAGGGAACAATAATTTCAGCCTAACTTTTTGTTTAATAAAAGTAGTTTATTATACATTCTGTTTAACTGGTAAGTTCATTTTGTTTCAAATCTTATGCCCAATTTTCCACTTGTAAAATTTTACGACATGGTTTAGGTTACTTCAAATTGTACACTGCTGTCTGCTTTTTGTGAGTGTTGATCTGTGAGTCAACCTATTAATAAGTTATATGCCCATGCAACAAACGGCTATATTTTGGCATCATTTTTGGTCAATTTCAAGTTCGCTGGGATGTAAACAATAATTGTAAATAGGAATAAGGAAGAGACAACCATCTTTGTGGATTGCAACTTCGGTCAGCAATTTTTAACTTAATTATGCTGACTGTTTTTATGCTGACTGTTTTTATATTAAAGTTCTTGTTGGCCTATATACATTTGGGACATTTCGTGACTGAAAACATTGAAAGCTAAAATGCTGCATGAGTCTTCAAATTGCATACGTCTTTCAGATCGTATTTGCTTTTTCTTGGTTTTGTTAATTTGTTTATTTTTTATATTTTTTAGGAGCCACCAAGAAGAACAGTCAAACCGATACTGAGGAATCCAAGCGCACATGTTACTAAGACGTTTTGTTGTGTTGTGTTTAATAGTCCTTCCCCCGCCGAATTATATTAATTTGAAATGCTTTAACTTAAGTTACATTTTAGCAAATTTTAATAAAAATGCAAGGTTAACCTTAGAAACTTCTGCCCCCTTTTTACCCCTACTGATCCAGGGGAAATTATAAAAATCGTCACTAAGTTTCAAAATAAAAATAGTTCTGGATCAGATGAAGTTAGTAATTCCCTTTTAAAGGAAGTTATTGACATAATTTCTGCTCCATTATCCAATATTTGTAATACTTCCATTGAACAAGGTACTTTTTCTAACTTAGCTAAAGTTGTTCCTGTTTTTGAAAAAAAAGTAATTCCCAGGATCCAGGCAATTACCGGCCTATCTCACTTATTAATACCTGCTCCAAAGTTCTGGAAAAACTTATGCACAGTCGAATATTGTTTTTTCTCGATTCCACAAACTTACTTTCTTATAATCAATACGGATTTCGTGCAGGTAGATCTACTGTTCATGCCGTTTTAGAGTTTTACAATATTCTGTCTGATTCTGTTAACAAAGTACCGTCCGATATTTCTTTTGCTGTTTTTTAGATATTAAAAAAGCTTTTGATACTGTCAATTATCACATTCTATTACGTAAAATGTATTATTACGGAATTCGTGGAATTGCACTTGGCTGGTTTACAAGTTATTTAAATGATCGTAAGCAGTATGTGATTCTAGATGATGTCAAATCTAATATTTGTAATATCACTTGTGGAATACCCCAGGGGTCAACTCTTGGGCCACTATTGTTTTTGATTTACGTTAATGATATGCCCATGTGTTGCTCCTTGTTAAAACCGGTTCTTTTTGCTGATGATACAACACTTAATTGTTGCCTCAGGTCATAATTTGCAGGTACTGGCTAATACTGTGAATGATGAATTGAGAGTACTGCAAGATTGGTTTAGAGCTAATAAGTTAAAAATTCATCCCGATAAAACTCACTATATCTGTTATTCTTTGCAGCAGAGAGAAAGGTTTTTACCTGATGTCTCACTTTGCCTAGAAAATGTTACTATTCAAAAGGTCTCCTATGTACTTTTCTTGGCCTTATTACTGATAAGAATATGCTCTGGAAGGAGCAAATTAACCTTGTATATAACAAAGTTTCTAAAAGTAATTACATTATTAACAGAACTAAGAATACTTTGAGAGTTAAAGACAGTTTGGCCATTTATAAGAGTTTAGTTAATCCCTATTTAAACTATGGCCTCTTAGCTTTGGGTGGCATGGTAAAGGTGTCCTCCTCTTTGTACAAGAGACTTATTACTCTTAAAAAAATGTATTCGTAATGCTTGTCATGTTCATTACAATACACATACCACTCCTCCTTGTTTCAAATAGAAACTGTTGAAGCTGGAAGATATTTTTAATGTCCAAATTGCCATTATTACCTTGATTATATTAATAATTTGCTTCCGGATAATTTAAGTTATCCTTCGTTTTTTCCTTTAAATCGGGATTTTCACCCATTCACTACAAGACAAGATAATCTTATTCGTATTACTGATATTTGTAGAGTGGATGTTGTCTCTTCCAATTATCGTAAACGTCTACCTAAAATTGTTAAAGGAAACATGTAATAAGGTGTTTTTTCTTAAATCAATAAAGTTTAATGTTGACAACAACATTATGTGTGTGGTTGTGTTTATTTTCTGTGATAAATGGGGAAAATAATTTTTGAAAATTTTGGTCAAACCACTCCCGCCCCTCGAAGGGAAGGTTCATTAACATAAAACTTCGTAAGGGGTATGATGAAAATCGAGGCAGAGACTCGCCGCGCTGCTATCCGGCCTATCGTATACTGACAGTGCGCATTGCAACAAGTATCCGTCATTACATGGTTTTTCATTCTGAATCAGGGTAAAAATACAACAGTTTTCGGTCATGCTGACTAGGTGTGTAGCTGCTAGGTGCCAAAACTACTATGGATGGAGTATGCCTCTATTTGTTTCCGGCTGATCGTAGGAGGATTTGGACAGCCAAAGTAAAGCTTCCAGAGCGAAGTGGTCCGGTGTCGTGCCAAAAGGTGTCCGGTGCGAAATAGTGTCCGGTCCGCCATGTGATTGGTCGTGCGCATATGACGTCACATTGTGTACGGAAGCTTGCCAAATAGTGTCCGCGCTAAGTGTGCATCCTATTGCGTGCTTGCTGTTGAGCTGAGAACACGTGTTACAGACAAGATCGCTTTTTATCCTGAAGTTCCTTTTGCCATATATTTAAAAGCTTTTCTTTTTATCTGTGATTGCTAAGGATTTGTGTATTTGTCTAGGCCTAACTAGCTTATTGGTACTGATAGTTCATTTCGTAACGTTTTTTGTCCAATAACTTGTGTGTGTTTTTCGTGGGACTGTTCTGTTTCAAAACACGTGCACGTACGCATACTCGTTATTTAACGTTGGTGTAGTGACTTTAAAAAAAATATCGATTTATTCACTGCACATTCCCGTTCGATTTTTCACATTTTCAACACCTTTTACTTAGTTTTAGTACTTACTCGTCTTAACATTTGTCACTTTGTAACATCATTTTAGTGTTTCTCTATTTTGTCCAGCACACATGGCAGTGGCACATTATTTCATTTCCAACTAGTTTCACAGTTCACAACGTTCTGATACGCTACCAACGTACCCATTCAATGCTTTAACAAACAGTTTGGTGATGTATTTTCCTTAAATTCACGATTTATTATCTCCACATTACGTTCTAATTTCACATTTAAAACCCCGTTTACTTTAATGCATTTACTTTTACACTAATATTAGTAATATTATAAGAGTAAATCTTTTTTATGGTGTTATATTTGGTTATTGCAAAAGTCGTGCTTTTTAGGGTGATCATGGCTGTTGACGATAGTGTTGATAAACGTATCAAATATAACCGTTCTTTGGAAGATGTTTTTCAGTTTCTTTCTGGGGGAAGCCATCCTGTTGGAATGACTGATATTCAGCAGCGAACTATTTTGAGATTTTTAATACAGATCCTGCTAAAAATTGTCCTGCCAAATACTGTCCGTTTATTATACAGATCCTGAAAATACTGTCAGTTTATACACAGATCCTGTTATTATTAATATATTACAGATCCTGCGTGCCAAATACTGTGCACAATGCATGAATGCGCGCGCGCCCGGACACTATTTTGCATCGGACACTATTTGGCACGTATTACGTGCCAAATAGTGTCCGGCCTCTACTGCGCATGCCCACCGGACACTATTTCGCACCGGACACCTTTTGGCACGACACCGGGCCTAGTGATTTTCGGCCCTCTGCAGCGATCATTTTGAGCGGTCGTGCTTCGACCTAGAGCGCCTAGAGGGACCCCATCTTTATTCTCGCTCTTGTCCATGTCTGAATAATGTGATTCGAATCAGACGAATCAGTACTGTTTTCGTCGGATTCACCAAAAAACGAGGAAGAACTTTCACGATCGTCCATGTGAAATTTGATTTCCGTGGGTACGTACACACAACAATATGTGCGACCGTGGCCACGCGAATCCGTCTCGTACCTAGACGTCGCGTACCGATTATCGTTAATTTGTCCGGGTTCTACCTCGGTTTACGTCGCTCATTTTGAGTGGCCGCGAAATTTAAAAAGGGGGGTCAATTTTTTGACGGCAAATTACCACACTAAACGTACACTAGAACCAGTTTTGCTTTGTATTCACATTTAATACACATAAATCTATTAATTTAAAACAAAAATTGCATAATGAAAATGTTATACTGCATGTTTCCTTTAACTCATTTCCTGACAGCCTGAATTGAATGAATTGAACAGTGTAGGCCTATATAGGAAACTTTTCCTTAGCCATCTTAAAGAGTTTTATTTGGACAAATATAACAGTTTTCTTTGCACTAATTTATCATGTCATTCATGTTCTAATGCAGCAGGACATTAATACCTCCTTTATCTTAAAAAAAAAAAAAAAATTCTTATTCATTGCTGACCAAGGGATATTATATTATCTTGTATTATTATTTTTTAAAGTTAATACAATGAACCAATAGCAGTCTGGGTACTACTCCACTACAGGAGGGTCATACCTCCTCTGGATGTTACCCCCATTTGTACATTATTTGTTAACATATTATAATTGTTGTTATTTTGTTAGTTTAATGTACGGATGAAAATAAACCAAACAAACAAACAAACAAACAAACAATTAGGTTTTAGAAACGTTGACGTTGACGTGACGTGACTTGCGCCAGTCCCGTTATCTCTACATCAAAATACCATTATTTACCCCGGAAAAATATGGACGTTAATTTTGGTAATTTTGTTTTGGTTGCACCCCCCCCCCCCCCCCCACCCCCCCTCCCCCGTAAACAAATACTGTTCAATATGTATTTTAATTGGGTATATTTCTGATTTGCCCTGTCATTTACTCACGTAGTCGACCACGTAGGTTTCTGTCCATGATGCAATGGAAACAGGTCAGCCCGTACGCGAGCCAGCCCGGCCGCACGCGAGCCAGCCCGTCCGCACGCGAGCCAGCCCGTCCGCACGCGAGCCAGCCCGGCCGCACGCGAGCCAGCCCGGCCGCACGCGAGCCAGCCCGGCCGCACGCGAGCCAGCCCGGCCGCACGCGAGCCAGCCCGGCCGCACGCGAGCCAGCCCGGCCGCACGCGAGCCAGCCCGGCCGCACGCGAGCCAGCCCGGCCGCACGCGAGCCAGCCCGGCCGCACGCGAGCCAGCCCGTACGCGAGCCAGCCCGTACGCTAGCCAGCCCGTACGCGAGCCAGCCCGTACGCGAGCCAGCCCGTACGCGAGCCAGCCCGTACGCGAGCCAGCCCGTACGCGAGCCAGCCCGTACGCGAGCCAGCCCGTACGCGAGCCAGCCCGTACGCGAGCCAGCCCGTACGCGAGCCAGCCCGTACGCGAGCCAGCCCGTACGCGAGTCAGCCCGTACGCGAGCCAGCCCGTACGCGAGCCAGCCCGTACGCGAGCCAGCCCGTACGCGAGTCAGCCCGTACGCGAGCCAGCCCGTACGCGAGCCAGCCCGTACGCGAGCCAGCCCGTACGCGAGCCAGCCCGTACGCGAGCCAGCCCGTACGCGAGTGGATTTGTAGCATTATTAACTTTGGGGGCATTATTAACCTTTAGCCTTGTACATTTTCGTCAACAATTTTAATTCCATCTAAGGTAGGATACACCATTGGTATTTGCTGGATTTATTATGAATGGGTAGATTTTGAGGGTTTTATTTTAAATACCGTTTAACTGACCTGTCTGAAGTTTTGCAGTCATTGATGCCGAAAAAAGCACGAAAAACAGCGTTTGTTTTTTTAACCTGCGTCAAGCAGTTATTCTTATGTTATTTTAGTTTTTTCGCGATCGCCGTCCGGCGATCGCGAATTTTTCTTTATAAAATTATATTATTCAGAAGAATTACAGGATATCTAGATTCCTAGAATCATTATTTACTTTTAAATGAGTAAGATATTTTTAAAGATAGTTCCATCCATCCCACACCCCATTCCATCCATCCGACCTCTATCCTCTCCCCGTCCCCTCCCCATCCGCCAGTACCCCATCCCCTCTCCTATGGAACGCCAAAGAGGCATTTAATGTGATCATCGAATCGGTGATGTACTTTCACGATCGGTGATGGACTTTTGTAATCAAGTGATGGTCTTTTGTTCGCGATCGGTGATCAACCTTTGCGAGCGGTGATGAATTTTGCGAGCGGTGATCAACTTTTCCACGTGATCGCTGATGGGTGTAACAGGTGTTGCATATTCACGATCGGTGATGGACTTTCGCTATCGGTGATCAACTTTTGCGATCGGAGTGATGGAAATTTGCGCGCGGTGATGACATTTTGCGAGGGGTGAATGAATTTATCCCGCGATCGTTGATGGAGCGCGTGATCGGTGATCAACTTTTGCTACCAGTGGTGAACCTTACGTGAATGTTGACGGAGCGCGATCGGTGTTGCATTATTCACGATCGGTGATGGTCTTTCGCTATATGAGATGATGCACAGAATGTGCCTCGGCCAGTGTGAAAATCGGACTCATCGTATACGGTATAGTAGCTTATTACGCATTTGGCGACAGTGAAGGTTCTGACGGCCGCTCGTCCAATAGGAACGGATAAGCTGTTTTATGTATTTATGATTGAATCAAAATTGAACAATTGTTTCAATGTCCATATACAACTTAATATCAGTATACAGTCCAAAAGAAGGTGTTGTGATTTATATATCCTGTAGAGTTAGCAAAGTAGACTAGAATTGTAGAGTATACGTGTTAATGTAAATGGCCAATGTAAACCAAAATGAAAGCTTTATTAATAAAAAGAATACTCAAGATCAATGAATTAATCAAACATTTCTTCGTAACGACATAACTTCAAGTTGTTCGGAAATGTTTGGAAATGTCAACGCATATATTTCGACTGATTGCTTTCCAACTCTTGATACCCGTTTAATTTTAATATAGCCTAGGTTTTCCCGGCAAATTTAAACATAATTCAATCAATTTAATACCCGGTTTATTCAATTTCATTTGAAAATTAATGCTCCGTTGCATCAGCCTTCAACAGTCAAAAGGAGTAATTCAATTTCAGCAGTTAACATTCACTGGCCAAATAAGATCATTTAAATTCACGAGGTCGCAAAGATCATTCAATTTTGTAAAAACCAGCAGCAAGAGGCTGGTCAACCATTCATTTTCATCAATTGGCAAACTTTTTTTAATTGTTCACATTCAAATTCGTTTCTATGGTATATGTGCTTTTCGATTTCGTATATGCCTATAGGCTATAATATAAAGGCAGAGATTTTGAAGAAATTCATCTTCACACTAATTCTGCGTTATATACCTATACTTAAGTTATAAGTAGTGCGAATTTCATCACCGATCGCAAAATTCATCACCGCTCGCAAAAGTTCATCACCGCTCGCAAAGGTTGATCACCGATCACGAACAAAAGACCATCACTCGATTACAAAAGTCCATCACCGATCGTGAAAGTACATCACCGATTCGATGATCACATTTAATGCCTCTTTGGCGTTCCATACTCTCCTACCCATCTCATACAGTGATCATTGGATCCGGTATCTGCGAGCCGTTGTCCAAGCCCCAGCTTCGTCTACGATCTGGCTTCGTCATACAGTAATTCGTCAATGGTGCTGGGACGGTCGACGAACCCCGATAGATCCTAAGTTAGAGCTGGGGTTTGGAAAACGACCAGAGTTAGAACGCTGGGCGTGTCGTATCTTGGGGGCGCTATTCATGTTGCATTCCATGTCGACTTGCAGTTGCACTTGTACTTCCGCGTTACCGCAGGACAACAAATGAGTGAAACTATAAGGATTTGCTTATTTTAACGCGCATCCAAACTGAAAACTTTTAAAAAATGTGAGTAAACATATCGATCAATTGAAAAATGGCAAAGAATATGTTGCAGCTTGACGCTGTTTTTTTCATAATCGACAATGCAGGTACCATGCCAAAATGCTCAAAAATAACATTAACAAGTGCAGTATCTGGACAGCACTTTAAGTATAATCTTTAATACTAATTTTGCCAGTGTGTAGATTTATTCCTTATTTCTCCATGGTTTATTGCATATCTGCACATGTTGTGATGCACGTAGCTTGTCGCTACTGCATCTTGTCTTGAGTAACACACGTGCTCAAATAATTTTTGCCAAACAATAATTTTATATCTAGACAGTCTTCCCATTGATGCCCGCTATGGACTATAACACCAGTGGAGAAAATGAAAGGTCAAAGATGCATGATACATGACCTCGAACCACATCTTAATTCACTGAATATTATGTATAGAATTCAGTTTAATATTTTGGTAACAACTTGCATGGCTGTCGGTGTCAAGATGGGATGTAATTAAGTTACTTCTAAAATTATCAGCCTTCTCATTAACAGATTGGATTGGCAAATAGCAATGTAAAAACCAATCACAGATAAAATGAAAGTGATGACATTGCAGTTTGAAGAGGATGTGCAGTTTTGGTAAGGGTGTGATTTTGCCTTTCTTTCAAATCCACGTACATCTAGAGTTCTGACTGTCGAGCCCTATAGTATTAATAAATACATGAACACATTCTTCTTTTTCTCAGACAAAGCAAAATGGCGACTGGACCTGCAGTAAGTTCAGCTCTAGAGACAATCGGCAGACATCTTGAGTGCTGCATTTGCCAGGAGAGATACAAACAGCCTAAGTTACTAGAATGCCTGCACAACTTCTGCGAGCAATGTCTGCTGAATTACTGCAGCACGAAGCACCAGGGCTGTACAAAGATTCCTTGCCCCTTGTGTCGACAGGAGACAAAACTTCCAGAGGCGGGGGTGCAGGGTCTCAAAACTAACTTTCATCTAATCGGTCTGGTTGATGAGATTGAACTTCAGGAGAAGGTAGTGGGCTTAGGTGATGCTGGCCTTTCCTGTGATATTTGTGAGGGGGGAAACGAGGCAACTCATCGATGTCTGGACTGCGACCAGAATGTGTGCTCAGCCTGTAGCAAAATGCATCTTCGATTTGCTAACTCTTCTACTCACAAGGTGACTTCACTAAAGGACATTCGTGAGGGAAAGGTTACACTGACAAAGAAACATTTGAAACAGCATCCACAATGTCCGATCCACGAGGGCGAAGCAGCACGGTTCTTTTGTAGGACATGTGAAATACTCATCTGCCAAGACTGTACTGTCGTAAACCACTGCAAACCAGAACACTCGTACATTGAGGGAGATGAGGCAGCATCGACTTACAAGCAATCGTTGGCTGAACTTATGTCTCCACTTGAAAACTCAATGAAGGCAATCCAGGAATCGCGAGAAAATGTCTTAGGACTGAAAGAAGATTTAAATCTCGCAATTCAGAAGGTGAAGACAAAAGTGCAAGACAGAGCAGCCAAGATACGAGCAGAGATAACGGCTCAGGAAAATCGCATCCTTGACGATATCAAACACATCCAAACGGATCGTGAGCAGAAGCTGGAGGAATGTGAGAAAACCGCTAGCTTGGCTGTGGAGAGGTTTCAGTTTTCACTAGATACGGCGAGAGAGGTGACAAGGACTGCATCAGATAGTGACTTCCTGTCACTCTATCCTACAATCAGCAAAGACTTGAAACTGTTGGCTGGTCAGGCTATTCCTAGAGTTGATGACAGGCTGGCATTTCTGAAGTTCAAGCAGAGTGAGGGGGTTGGTGACATAAGTCTCGGTGAGGTGGTAGTGATGGAAGGCAAGTGGGAGCTGTGTGGTGAGTTTGGTAGACGGGGAAGCGGTCCAGGAAAGTTTGAGGGGGCTTGGGGCATTGCTGCTCGTCACCCTGATGAGATTGCAGTGACTGACTACTGGAACCAACGAGTTGTAATCCGCAGCATCGATGGCAACCAGAAAAGCACGATCCCAATGCAAAAATGTAAGTTAAAATTGCATGCCATCTGCGAAATTATGCACTTGAACAATTTGCTTTCGCTCTTCACTAATATTCTCTGTATTTAATTTTTTTCAAATAAGTTTTAAAAATAAGTAAATAAAACTCCATTGAAACTGTAAATTTGAAACAAAATATGATCGACTGAATAAGTTGGTATTCATGGCATGGGAATCTTTTTCAACCTCAATGTATGTTTCATGAAAACAAAATTTCAAAAGTGGACAAACTAAAAATGGAAATTTGACAGTAATTTGATTTGCTTTATTCCTGAAGCTCTTTGCAAAAGATGGAAGTCCAAGAAAATTACATCTGATAGTTACAGAGAAAAAACATTAATACTGTGGATTTTATTAACCCTAACTACCCCAAACCCATCAAACTCCAACTGCAGCTTTTGCTAGGTTTTGGCAGGTTTGGTACCAAACCGTAACAACTTGTGGTTAGACTTTGTTTGACTCAGTACCAAAGGCCCAGGGAGACCCTGTTGAATTCTGTGAGGTTCAGGACAGAAAGGCATGAGACTTGTCAAAATGTTAGAAATTTTGAGAATGCACAGGCATTTATACGTGAGTGACCCACATTGTCATGGCACAGTTCCTGGTCAACTGCGAGTGTACACTTACACCTTGTATGTCTGTCCCCACTAAAACACATAATACCACCGGCCAGTTATCACTGTTCCAAGTCAATAAAACTTCAACTGTTGGAGTTTGGCAGGTTTAGTACTGTTAGGTTCAGTACAGTGTACCAACAATTACTGAACATGTGTGAGCTGTTGAAGTTTGTTAGGTTTGGTATGCTTCCTAGTGCGAGAGCCTAGGGGGTTAGGGTTAAAGACATATTTTTGCCTAAACATCAGTAGGCCTATACGCAGGTTTACACATTTTGTTTGCTAATAGTTAACATGTTCAGCAGCTAAACACCCGTGTTCAATTCCTAAACATCAGTGTTATGACTAAACACTATCCATCCTCGTGCTGAACATGTTCAGCATGTAAACACGTTAACAAACTAAGAGCCAGAAAGTGTTTGGAAAATTGTTTACTCGCTAAACACAGTTTTTGCAGTGTATTTTTTATTTATATTATCCACACAGAAAATGCCCCACAATCTGATGCATAAATAAACACCAAACATAACAGATTATGCCAGGTGAATTATAAGACGCGTTGATTTCTGAAGCGTGTATACCAAACCTTGACAATGTATTTTTTGACAGACATTTCTTTTACTGTAGTTTTCACTCTTTCCAGAATGTCTGTGTTGAAAGGATTGTTCAATAACTGCATACGTTTGTTTTTTTGTTTTGACATCATGACTCCTACAGGTCCACGCGGCATCGCAGCTACACGCACCAACAATCGTTTGGTGGTCGTCCGGGATGGCGCATCCCATGTGAAGGTGTTCAACAGCGACAACACGCTGGCCTACGAGTTTCCAACAGTGCCACCGAGTGAGGTCCATAAGATCGCAGTTGACCTCCAGAGTGTAGCTGTCAAGAATGATGGTACCATCGTAGTAGGTGATGTCAAGAGGCTGGTGTTGACTGAACACTGCCCCACTGATGGTGAGCTCCTACGTACCATACCAGTCAAGGTTGAACCGCGCTATCTGGCTGTAGACAGCAATGATAGAATTGTCATCAGTTCATGGTCACAGACAGTTAATGTTGCTGATGGCAATGGTACTACACAGCGCACCATCAAACCCACCATCAATGGTCAACCAGTACAGCACTGCCGCGGTGTGTACACTGATAGCTCAGGTATCTATGTCGCAGTGTGTAATGATGATGACACCGGTCATATCCACCACTATGACTCTCAAGGTAGATTTCTCAAGTGCATTGCACAGGTTCTGCACTATCCCAACGGAATCACATTCACATCAGATGGGCAGCTGGCAGTGGCTGACGGCTACTCAGTCAAGATGTATAACCAGGTGTGATGCGACATTGCGAGCAAACATGTCAATTTTGTTGTTGATGGGATAAAGCACAGATATGTAGAGCTTAATTCGTTTGACAATCGACTAAAGTCACAAATACCAATAAAACAGGCGATAGCTTGAAATACGACGTAAGATTATTACCAGCTTGTAAATATCTTATCAACATATTTAATAATAAAAAATCTAATCCAAAAATGCGAATTTCAGAGTTGCTCTAACAGTGAAAACAAACCACTCAAAAAGTGTGAATTAACTCACTCTTGTAAAAGAGCCATTTTTGTGTCAACTTTCACTATTTGACATTTACACATTACTTTTTTACATGAAGGAAGTATAATTTTTAAGGGACATGTTAAAATATGAAGATGAGAATTAATTTGAAGAAACGTACATAAATCAAAGACTAAATTTGGTGCGAGTGTGAATATTATGATGAGTTTCTTTGGACCCATCTTGGTATTATATAATATAATTTAGTAGACTGCGTCTTCCGAAAAAAAATTGTTCTGCTATTTTCCAATCGCAAATAAATAAAGAAAACAAAACACGCATGCAAGCATACCACCCAGTCTAAAATCTCAAAGACATAATTGTGTAGACAACAAACCTCACCACTAATGACTTTACTAGCCTTAAGTAGACTGATGTAGCGTGAATTTCAGACCCCATGAAATCCGGACTCGTTGGTAGTATTGCGCATGCTTAAGTGAGATAATTAGGAGCGTGACCTGTCACGTGAGAGGGTTTAACCAATAATAGGAAAAAGGGTTCGATTTTCACAGGAGTCTGATTTTCATATGACACCGGCTACTTCCACTAATTTCAATTTCAATATTAGTAGTGGTTCTTATGTCAAAAAATCGGCTCAGGTGTTTTCTAAGACCGAGAAGCGATCTAAAAACAGTTTTTGAATGCTTGGTGGTTCCATTTCACAGATTGATATAATAAAAAGGGAGGGAAAACCAAAAACCGCTATATATTCACGATAAAATGAACACCAATTACTGATTTTTAGTTTCTAACGAGTTGAATCTGAGAAAATATCCACAATGTTTTTAAATAAAAATAAATTTGGTTTTATGTATATGTAAATATATTATCAATTATTAATTAACAAGCCACGCCCCTTTTAGGGGGTTTCTTGATTGTAGTACGCATTTGTTTGCGATTAATTGTCAGTGCTTATAAGCTTTGGGTGCAAACCAGTTTAAACTTTTAGGCCAATGCCTTGCAAACATTTGACACCATTTTAATGATAAACTAGAAATGTGTTTGTGGACAAACACAGAGCTGTTTCGGATGCCTAATTTGTTTTGTAATAAGTGGGTGGTGGTCTAAGTGTGTCGCAAATCTGAAGTCAATCTGATTTACCCAAGTGCCAAAGATATATTGGTTGAAAAAAAACCGTGTACAAATCCTTTGGGGAAAACTACACCTTTAATATGACGTTCCGTGACCCACGATGACGTCATAATTACTTCATCTTAATTTTCGTCTATAACACATACTCGATTACTTGCATACCAAGTATGACCCCAATCGGACCTGTACTTCTAGAGATAGAGGGTCTTATCAACTGAACCTTTAATGTGACGTCACATGTCCAACGATGACGTCATCCTGACGAAGTTCCCCTTGGCCATCCTGGGGATGGTGGTCGAGGTGTGTACTAAGTCTCGAGGCGATCAGATTGACCAAAGTGTCAAATTCAATAGTCTGAATAAAAACGTGTACAAAACCAATGGGGAAAATTGAACCTTTAATTACTTCATCTTAATTTTCGTCTATAACACATCCTCGAATACTTGCAAACCAAGTTTGACCCCAACCGGAATTGTACTTTCAGAGTTAGAGGGTCTTAAAAAACTACACCTTTAATGTGACGTCACATGACCCGCGATGACGTCATCTTGATTATTTTTTTCTTGGCCCTCCTAAGGATGGTGGTCGAGGTCTGTGCTAAGTCTCAAGTCGATCGAATTGACAGAAGTGTAAAATTCAATATTTTGAAGAAAAACGTGTACAAAACCTATGGAGAAAATTGAACCTTTAATGTGACGTCACATGACACCCGATGATGTCATAATTACGTCATCTTAATTTTCGTCTATAACACATCCTCGAATACTTGCAAACCAAGTTTGACCCCAACCGGACTTGTACTTTCAGAGTTAGAGGGTCTTAAAAACTACACCTTTAATGTGACGTCACATGACCCGCGATGACGTCATCTTGATTATTTTTTTCTTGGCCCTCCTAAGGATGGTGGTCGAGGTCTGTGCTAAGTCTCAAGTCGATCGAATTTACAGAAGTGTCAAATTCAATAGTCTGAAGAAAAACGTGTACAAATCCTATGGGGAAAAATTGCACCTTTAACGTGACGTCACGTGACCACGAATGACGTAATCGCGACGAATTTCTTTTAGGACCGTCCTTGGGTGGTTGTCTAAATGTATGCCAAGTCTCAAGTCGATCGGATTTACCAAAGTGTCAAAGTGTATTGGCTGAAGAAAAAACGTGTACAAACCCTATGGAGAGGAGTCTGAAACAGAAGAAAACTAGAGATATGTCTGTTCAAGGAACAGAGCATATGGCTTTTTCGCATTTTTTTTTTGTATTGTTCATTACATTTATGATTTCATTTAATAAATTTCTTTATTTAATTTTTTCAAAACTGCAAATTTTAAATTATTAATTGGATTATATCTCTCGCGGTTAATTTTTAGAAATGTTTAAAGGTCTTTTAATTGTAATTTCCGGTCTAGTGACGTCATATTATTTTGTTTTTATCCGCCAACTTGTTCCTAACAAGATGCTGATTATAAATACCAATTATAAAGCGATTTGAGCAAACTGATCGCCACGAAAATGAACTGATTATTCATTTTAAACATTTTTCAACCTGCCACTAGAGGGCGTTATAACAATTTATGACGTCACCGGTAACTTTGTTTGTAGAGTGCAGGCTACCTAGAGACTATCATCGTTGAAAGTAAATTCATATCATTTTCAACTTTCAAATTATAAGGCACTTCCGGTTTGGACCGGAAGGAAGGGTCAAGTCATTTTGCATGTAATACGAATATGAAGACCCTGGATTATTCTATCAATTCCCGTTAAAATCTAAATCAGATCTGTTACATTTGATTTGATATTGATTTTCAAAGATTAAATCTACAAATCATTAGTTGCTTGCAATCTGATACTTGATGACGTCATCGTGACGTCATTAACCAGTTCGCGCCGGATGACGAATATAAACGCAAAAATTTCCCCAAATTCAAAACGGATGACGAATATATACGCCAAGTTCAAGTTCGGAAATATATGTCAGCAGCGCGCAAGGCCGGAAATGCGTGGGTGTGCTACCCAGCACTATAGGCCTGAACACGCTTCGGATCGAGTTTCGTTAAAAATAATCCCGCCCGTCGGCTCGGCGATGTTAAAATAATCCCGGCGCGAACTGGTTAACATACAGCTCGAGAGCTGTCTGAACTTGTCTATTTAAAGCAAAAAAAAGAATTATATCTATCGCGTTGATTTTTCAGCAATTATTTAAGGTTTAAAGGTCTTTTCATTGTAACTTTCGGTCTAGTGACGTCATATTGTTTTGTCTTCGCCAACTTGTTCCTAACAAGATGTTGATTATATAAACCAGTTATACAGTGATTTGAGCAAACTTCGCAAAACAAATCAACTGGTTATTCATTGTTAACAGTTTTCAAACTGCCGCTAGAGGGCGCTGTAACATGTTATGGCGTTACCGGTATTTTTGTGTGAAAAGCACTACTAGCCAGAGACTAACATCGTTGAAACTATAAGTTCACATTATGGTCCACTTTTAAATTATAAGCCACTTCCGGTTTCGACCGGAAAGAAGGGTCACGGGATTTCACGCACACGAGATAAAATGAAGATCATGGATTTAATATTATATCAATTCCCACAAACTTCAAGTTCCGATCATACGCGGTTGATTTTTTTATTAATTTTCAAACATTAAATCTATTGCACGTTTAAGACGACGTCACGTGACCCATGGTGACGTCATCACGACGCCTGTCCGCAAGGCACGAGTGCACTATAGAGTATTTACGGAGGTTAAGTTTGATGGGAATACCAATTTGTTTTCTGTTAAAAGTACTTGTGCAAACGTTCGCGTACATCTATTATATGGTACAGTCAGTCCGCAGCGCACTGAAAAGCCGTTTCTTTTATGTGCGATTTATGCATGGCACTTTGTGCGTGACCTCGTTTTTGAATACTTAATGAGCTGGCGACAACGCCTGGAATTTGGTCCGAAACATCCGTTTTATTCACTGGCTGTCAATATTATGTATATTTTCTTTTGGATAAGGAAACATTTTGTTATATTATCAAATCAGATTGGAATTTATATGACATTTAGAGGGTAAAATTTATAACGTAAAAAAAGCTCCCGAACCAACAAATTGACCTTTGAAAAAAGACGAATTTTGTCCATCTTCTGGCAGCGGCCATAACCCAATTTCACACTGATGTTAAAGATAATTTCATATTCTATCACAAAACTGTAGTTTTGGGGTTGATTTTAACTTAGTCCAGTCAGGGCGCAGAAAATTATAACGTTCTCAATAAATTAACAAACGGAACATCCCGCCATGACAGTCCATAGTCTTCCTGCGCCCTCATTGGTCGAAAATGACTTCATTGAAAAAGGCTTCGTGGTAACGTGTAGTTCATGCACATTTCAATACGCAGTTGTTTTTTGTGTATTTTTTTAATTGTAAGCTCGAGCGAAAAGGATTTATCTGCTATTCAGGGTTTTTTTCTTTTTAACAGTGGACTGATTAAAAAATAATAATATTGCCTGCATAATACAATGTATACAGCCAAATAAACAAAAAACAAGCGACAAATGAAGTCGTTGTTTAAAATGTATTGACAACAATAACATTGAGAAATACAAATGTTTACAACAATTTATATCAGTTTCTGTATTGTGAGGTTGGTTTATAAAGGAAACTGCACTTTTTATCTGAAACTTGAATTTTATCGCTTACATTAACATACCCTGTTGATGTTATATGGCTTGAATAAAATTGTTAAATTAAACCCTGAAATTGTTAAAACTTATTCATCTTTGGCATAATGTTCAATGTGCAAACCATTGAGATTTATTATAAAAGTAAATAAAGCTTGTTTTATCTTTGCTTGATGTTTTTGGCATAGTTTCTTTGGCATTAAATTATTGTAAATATTAAATTACAATGTATGCCCGCTTCTAACATTGCAAAAACAAAATATTTTAAATAAGACATAAATTTTGCTAATATAAGTGTTAATGCACATAAATTATATCACTGATAATAGAAATAATACAATCTGCATTAATAAAGTTATATGCCGTTTGTGTCAAATTTACATTGTAGCTCAAAACTTTGTTGGCATAGTTTGGGGCATTATTCCTAGATGTTTTGACAAACTCACCCGACTCGGCCAGACTCGGTTTTGATCTGTTTTAGCTGCATTGCGTTTGCACAACACTGACACAAAGTCATGTATATTATTTAAAACACTAAAATACAAAACCTTTAAATATACATGTACAAAGCACGTGCTGCATATCCACCAGTACATTTAAATCTTCAACTATTTTCAACACTTCTTTGGAAACCCAACTCTAGATCATTTGTCCCAACATGAATCATTACAAATACAATGTCAGGCCATGGAGGAATAAGAGCAGATGTCATGCTGATGAAGCAGATACTTTCTAAGGTCAGAAAATGTAGTACCGCGATGAGTCACTACCTGCAAATCAACCAACTTTAGTAGTGATGTTCTCTTTGAGATACTTTGTGAGAGAATATCCAAGGAGAAGAGTTGCATTTGGCCTTCTGTAGAGGCTCCCGACATGCTGGCAATGGCTGCGATGGCTGCGGTGGGCATGGTGGTGGGCATGGCCATGGTGGTGGACGAGTGCTACCTAGTATAAGAAACATATTGGAAGACAGAAATAGGAACTATGAAGTTTAGCACAATAATAGTAGTAACTAAATTTATTATTATTAAACAATTTGTTATAATTTTGAACAAAAACATAGGCCTTTTTATACATGAAAGAAACCTAACTTTATCATATAAATAAGGCTACTGTGCAATCACCATCGCATCTAGTGCATATCCAGCACATGTACACATGTGCTTGTGTGCATAATGAAATACACGTTCTGCGTATGTAAAGCCGAAAGACATGGCCGAAAAAGTTGAAATCGCGCGCACGAAAATCGTCGCAAAATACATGAACAAAATGTCGCCACAGGCTAAATTGTATATCAAACGAAATATCATTGCTTCTTTTATCAATGTGTAGTGATCATTTTTGGTAATATTTGTTAGTCCAGTCAGGGCGCAGAAACTAAACACACGACAAAAACATTTCTTGAAATTATACTCTAACTTCGAGTGAACAAAATTCTGCCAAAAACACACTGAATCTCGTCATATTTTATATCATTCGATTCAGAAAATCGTTCGCTTTCCACTTACCACGCCATCTTGGAAAATCACTGCTTCGGTTGCAACGTGTAGCTCGTGAAAACAAAGCGGTCGAACTCCTGCAATTACTCGCGTAAATCTCGTGGCCGATTTGCGACGCCGGCCCTGCAAATAAAGTTCGGGATATGACCTTATTAACGCGTGCGCTGCGGACTGACTGTGGTACGTGTATAATTCACGCGTAGTTCTGCGTTGCCGAAGGCACGTTTACCTACCTGCCATAAGCGGCGCCCTTCCTCGTGGCCTATGTTGATGACTCTCGTGTTTCACATGTCACCGTACAAATGGATACCAGTGTCCCGCCTTCCCTTCTCTATTGTACAATGTATGGAGCGTACTGACATCGTACGTGCAAGTACGCTTAATACAATGTACACGTATACTGGGGCCTTGCAATCAAGGACAAAAAACATGAAATTTCAAGGGTGTCTCAGGGTATGTCCAAGTTCGCCTTTTGCTACAAAACACAGGGAAGTCTGAGAAGTACTTTTACATTAACCTTTAGAGCAAAAAACAAGATTATATCTGTCTGGGTTAATTTTTTAGGAATTTTTTAAGGAAAAGAGGTAATTTCATTATAACTTCCGGTCTGGTGACGTCATATTTTTTTCTTTCCGTCAACCTGTTCCTATCATGAAGCTGATTATATACATCAGTTATAAAGTGATTTGAACAAACTTCGCCACACACATCAACAGATTGTTCATTTCAAACATTTTTCAACCTGCCGCTAGAGGGCGCTAAAACAATTTATGATGTCACCGATCACTTTTTTGTAGAGCGCAGCCTAGCTAGAGACTAACATCGTTGAAAGTAAGTTCAAATCATTTTCCACTTTTAAATTATAAGCAACTTCCGGTTTGGACCGGAAGGAAGGGTCACGTGATTTTACGCACACGAGATAAAATGAAGACCCTTAATTATTCTATCGATTCCAACAAACATCTAGTTTCGGTCTTTCGCGGTTGATTTTGTATTGATTTTCAAAGATTAAATTATTAAAACTTTAAGATGACGTCACATGTCACGTGGTGACGTCATAATGACATCCGAGTTTTAGGCACTAGCTCAGTATGAGTTCCGAGTATGTGCAAAGTTTCAATGACATTGAAGTCTGTTTAATGACAAAAGTGACCGCCAGAATGAAACGTGTACAAAGTCTATGCGATTTATGGCACAAGAACAAGAAGAAGAAGAAGAAAAAATAAAACAAACAGAACGAAAAGAAAGGGTTTTTCGCTTTTAAGCGAAAAACCCAAAAAGGAAAAAACTAGACATGTGTTTGTGGACAAACACGGAGCTGTTTCGAGTGTCTAAAATTACTTTCAATATGTGTGTGGTGGTCTTTTGTGTGTGCCAAGTCTCAAGTCGATCGGATTCACTAAAGTGTCAAAGTCAATAGTCTAAAGAAAAACGTGTACAAAACCTATGGGGGAAAAATTTAACCTTTAACGTGATGTCACGTGACCTTGAATGACGCAATCGTGCCAATTTTTTTTTTGGAACATCTGGGGATGGTGTTCTATGAGTATGCCAAGTTTCCAGTCGGTCGAATTCACCAAAGTGTCAAAGACAATAGTCTTAAGAAAAACGTGTACAAAACCTATGGGCAAAATTTCACCTTTAACGCGAAGTCATGTGACCTTGAGTGACGTAATCGCGGCGAATTTCTTCTAGGACCGTCCTTGTGTGGTTGTCTAAATGTACGCCAAGTCTCAAGTCGATCGGATTTACCAAAGTACCTAAGTGACCTGTCTGAACAAACGTGTACAAATCCTATGAAGAAAAGTCTGAAAAAGGAGTAAAAAAAAAAGAAAAAAAAAAACTTTAACGATTACAAGAGCTGTTTCGGTGAAAAACCGAAACAGCTAAAAAAAAAAACTAGAAATGTGTTTGTGGACAAACACAGAGCTGTTTCGGGTGTCTAATTTGTTTTGTAAGAAGTGGGTGGTGGTCTAAGTGTGTCGCAAATCTGAAGTCAATCTGATTTACCCAAGTGCCAAAGATATATTGGTTGGAAAAAAACGTGTACAAATCCTTCGGGGAAACTACACCTTTAATGTGACGTAACATGACCCACGATGATGTCATAATTACGTCATCTTAATTTTCGTCTATAACACATCCTCGAATACTTGCAAACCAAGTTTGACCCCAACCGGACTTGTACTTTCAGAGTTAGAGGGTCTTAAAAACTACACCTTTAATGTGACGTCACATGACCCGCGATGACGTCATGTTGATTATTTTTCTCTTGGCCCTCCTAAGGATAGCGGTCGAGGTCTGTGCTAAGTCTCAAGTCGATCGAATTTACAGAAGTATCCAATTCAATATTTTGAAGAAAAACGTTTACAAATCCTATGGGAAAAAATTAAACCTTTAACGTGACGTCACATGACCACGAATGACGTAATCGTGACGAATTTCTTTTAGGATCATCTGTGGGTGGTGGTCTAAGTGTATGCCAAGGCTCAAGTCGATCGGATTTACCAAAGTGTCAAAGTGTATTGTCCGAACAAAAAACGTGTACAAACCCTATGGGAAAAAGTCTGAAAAAAATAAAAAAATATAAAAACAACTGCACCTTTAATGTTAAGTCACATGACCCACGATGACGTCATCATGACGAATTTCCCTTGGCCCTCCTGGGGATTGTGGTCGAGATGTGTGCCAAGTCTCAAGTCGATCAAATTTACGAAAGTGTCAAAGTCAATAGTCTAAAGAAAAACGTGTACAAAACCTAAGGGGGAAAAATTTGAACCTTTAACGTGACGTCACGTGACCTTGAATGACGCAATCGCGCCGAATTTCTTTCAGGAACATCTGGGGGTGGTGTTCTAAGTGTATGCCAAGTTTCAAGTCGGTCGGATTTACTAAAGTGTCAAAGTCAAAAGTCTGGAGGAAAACGTGTACAAAACCTATGGGGAAAAATTGCACCTTTAACGTGACGTCACGTGACCATGAATGACGTAATCGTTACGAATTTCTTCTAGGACCATCTGTGGGTGGTGGTCTAAGTGTATGCCAAGTTTCAAGTCGATCGGATTTACCAAAGTGTCAAAGTGTATTGGCTGAAGAAAACTGTGTACAAACTATATGGAGAAAAGTCTGAAACTGAGGAAAAAAAAAAAAAACTAGACATGTGTTTGTGGACAAACACAGAGCTGTTTCGGATGTCTAAGATGACTTTCATTATGTGTGTGCCAAGTCTGAAATCGATTGGATTTGCCAATTTTCCCAAGATATATAAGTTGAAAAATACGTGTACAAATCCTATGGGAAAAACTGCACCTTTAATGTGACGTCACATGACACCCGATGATGTCATCATGATGTCATCTTAATTTTCGTCTATAACACATCCTGGAATAATTGCATACCAAGTTTGACCCCAATCAGACCTTTACTTACAGAGATAGAGGGTCTTAAAAACTACACCTTTAAAGTGACGTCACATGACCCACGATGACGTCATCATGACGATTATCCTTGTGGCTCTCCTAGAGATGGTGGTCGAGGTGTGTACTAAGTCTCGAGTCGATTGGATTTACCAAAGTGTCAAATTCAATAGTCTGACGAAAAACGTGTACAAAACCTATAGGGAAAACTGCACCTTTAATGTGACGTCACATGGTCCGTGATGATATCGTCATGACGTCATCTAAATTTTCGTCTATAACACTTCCTGGAATACTTGCATACCAAGTTTGACCCCAATCAGACCTTTATTTCCAGAGATAGAGGGTCTTAAAAACTACACCTTTAAAGTGACGTCACATGACCCACGATGACGTCATCATGACGATTATCCTTGTAGCCCTCCTAGAGATGGTGGTCGAGGTGTGTACTAAGTCTCGAGTCGATTGGATTTACCAAAGTGTCAAATTCAATAGTCTGAAGAAAAACGTGTACAAAACCTATAGGGAAAACTGCCCCTTTAATGTGACGTCACATGACACCCGATGACGTCATCGTAATGTCATCTTAATTATCGTCTATAACACATCCCAGGATACTTGCATATCAAGTTTGTCCCCAATCGGGCCTGTACTTCCAGAGATAGAGGGTCTTATAAACTGCACCTTTAATGTGACGTCAAATGACCCACGATGACGTCATCATGACGATTTTTCTTTTGGCCCCTCTGGGGATGGTGGTCGAGGTGTGTCTTAAGTCTCAAGTCGATCGGATTTACCGAAGTGTCAAATTCAATATTCTGAAGAAAAACGTGTACAAAACCTATGGGAAAAAATCGCACCTTTAAAGTGACGTCACGTGACCATGAATGACGAAATCGTGACGATTTTGTTCAAGGACCATCTGTGGGTGGTAGTCTAAGTGTATACCAAGTTTTAAGTCGATCGGGTTTTCTAAAGTGTCAAAGTGTATTGGCTGAAGAAAAAACGTGTACAAACCCTATGGAGAGGAGTCTGAAACGGAAGAAAAAAAAGAAAAAGAAAAAAAAAAAAAACTTTAACGAAAACAAAAGCTGTTTCGGCTGAATTGCCGAAACAGCTAAAAAAGAAACAAAAAGAAAAAAAAAAACTTTAACGATTACAATAGCTGTTTCGGCTGAATTGCCGAAACAGCTAAAAAAACTTTAACGAAAACAAAAGCTGTTTCGGCTGAATTGCCGAAACAGCTAATTAGTTGTGAGTGTGGATTTTGAGAATTTTTCAAATGACCTTGAATATGAAAGCGCACACATTGTATGGAAAAGCACACGTGTTTGTACGTGTATGAGAAGAAGAATAGGATATGAATGTATTGCGATTAAAATGAGCTTCATTTCATCATGGAGGAAGGAACATCCTCCATGATTTCATTCGGTAAAAAGTGAGAATGATTCATAACAAAAATTCTTAGCGGAATGCTCTGACCCATACGCCTTTCGTAATATTTATGCTGACATACTTTTAATGCCAAAGTGTGGCTTTGGGCGGTAAATTAAAGATGGTAGCTATCAATGAGGATCCAAGTACTGATAATACAAGGTTAAGGTACCCGTCCCAAAGGACCTTGTTATAAAGGTGCCTTGACATCAGGCTTTGACTCCTTTTCCACTTTGACGAATTTGAAGGCGAATGTCGTGGTCAAACAACAAGAACGTGCCACGAATTGGTAAGGCACGATACAGCCACGACACCGGCAAGATGCCAACACGGTGCCCCTAGAGGCATGCTCACAACGAACCCACGACGCAAATTGTGGGTCATCCCATCGGGGGTCGTCGCAAGACAGTCCTACGAAATTTCGAGCATCGTGACATCGACTTGCCGTCGTAAGGCAAGATTGAACATGCACCTTTTTTTGTTCGACGATTGTTTTGCGTGTGGCATTTATGTCTTGTGGCTGTCGTGAGTCTGTCCTGCGACAGTCTTGTGACTGTCTGCGCACATCAGCCACTGTTACCACCTTTCTCTTTTTGGTTTTCTTTTTCGGAGGCATCCTGGATATAAACTTATGTTAAATTCGGGCAGAACTGTTTTCACTGAAAAATCTCAAGAGCAAATGGCAGGCAACAGAACAGGCCTTAGGCTATAGTCACGACTGTCGAACGACTGACTTGCGACATAACCACGACATGTCTATTTTTTTCTGACGCGTCCCCATTGCCAAACTATCTTTATTGTGTCTAGCCCTGTTATCCACTCAAAATAGATTTCGGGCATGTTGCAAGATCTGGCTACGACAAATATTTTATGGGTCTACCACGACACAATTTCGTACGATCCGTAGGCGTTGTGACCGGGGCTTAAGGTACACATTCCACGACATTGATACAATCTCCCACAACGTAGTGACGACGTCGTCACGACCCCCACAATATTGTGATGATTTATTTTATATAATATGTTTACGAGACGTATATCGACATAAATTATAGAGACCTCTATCTTTTGTCCTTTCTCAAATAATGTTCTTTTTCGGTTATTTTGTTATCGTTTTTAAGTCTGACGAAAGGGATTCGTACTACCCAAAACGTCACCGATTGCAGTCGACATTAAAGGTTCACACATTCCTGAATGATTGCCCTGAATCCCCCGATCTATCCCGAATAAAAAATGTTGGTGGCATCGGGATAAATTAGCCCCGATTCGCCGTTTGTATATGATATAGTATAACTTAAGAATGATAACTTAAGAACAATAATAATCAAGAACTATAGGTATGAATTGGTAGCCGAATCAGACCGAATCGAGCCGAATGATTGCGATTGAGTGCAGAATAAAAACCGAATAGTAGCGGGGTTTTTTTTTAAGAATAAAAAACGGAGAATTCCAGAATGACCCAGGATTATGCCGATTTCATTACAAATTGAATAAGAACAAGGACTGAATAAGCCGAATGTAATGCGAAAATCCCGAAGTGTCCCGAGCTAAGCCGATTTCAATCTTAACAACCACACTCTAAAAATAGATTGGTTAAAAGACCAACCAATCTAATTGGTTGACCCAATAGTGGTTGTTTTTTACCAATGTGTTGGGTAAAGCGTAACCAATGCGTTGGTTGTCCGTCAACCAGTCATATTGGTTGAAGGTATCAACCAACCTATTGGTCATTTATAACCAATATATTGGTTGTCCTTCAACCAGTTATATTGGTTGAGCTTGTAACTGAGTTATCAACCAATCTATTGGCCATTTATAACCAATATATTGGTTGTTCTTCAACTACGGCGGATATAACACCATGAAGCAAGAAAAGAAGATACAAGAAGTAGGAGTCACTTATCCTATGCTGAAGCTCCCAAATCTATAAGCACAAATATCACTGTCCACGCTATAAAAAAAATAGGGATACATGTACATCTACATTAACACCTAAACAAACTCAAATCCGAAAGAAGAAATTGGACAATCCCACAAACTTCTCAAGCCGTAAATGATGTACAAAGAAAACAAAACATGTCTTCTGCTAACAAAATACCGGTAGATGCATCCACCCAAACTGACGAAGTTCCAGTTGCTTGCCAAACTGAACCAACCTCAACTTATTTACAAGCTGACAAATCCCTGATAGAATTACTTATCGGAACACTTCAAATATGGAAGACAACTAAAAACAAGAACAATAGAGATTCAGAAATCAAGACCCTAGTCGAACACTTATACCATCAGTTAACTAAGACTCACAAGATCAAAGATAAACAGTGTAGACAAAATGATTCTTTGCAATCTTCTGATAAGCCTTTTCGACAAACTATACTTTCTCAATCCAAAACAAAACCCACAGAACCCACCATAAAGAACTCACAAATTCACTCTGAAACACTAAAAACAAACCCGAACACTTCCAATCACTCAAAAGGAGGAAATAAACAAACTTAATCATGAATATTATTCTCATAGTCATCATTTTACAATGGAATACCCAATCTCTTATCGCACATGGAAATAAATTAAAACATGCTGTAAATAACTGGGATATTAAACCTGACATCATGTGTCCAAGAAACTTGGCTCAAGGAAGGGAAAAACTTCAATCTCCCTGGATATAATATTGTCCGTAGTGACAGGAAACTAGAACATAAAAATACTGGCGGGGATGTGCCATTTTTACTAGAAAATGTCTTACCGTCAACAACATTATAGACAAACATTTTCCTATTCATTATCAAATAGTTGACATTTATATTTCTGATAAAAGTAAATTAAAAATTATCAATGCCTATAATCCCTGTATTACCCTGAAAGAGGAGAACTTTATAGACATTGAACATTATATTGGCAAAAATACTATTATTTGTGGAGACTTCAACAGCCATAATCCCCTTTGGGGAAGCAAACAGATAGATACGAATGGCCATGTCATCGAAAATCTAATAGACAAACATCATCTTGTCTGCATAAATAATGGAGACGGGACAATAATTAATACCTCTAATGGTACCATCACCTGCATTGATATTACTCTTACCACTTCTGACATAGCAGCTAATTACAATTGGAATATTTTGGATGACACACAGGGCAGCGATCATCATCCTATCATTTTTTAATCAAATAAATCAGATATAAACATATCCCTCATTGGTCTATAAAAAAGCTAAACTGGGATACTTTTCAAACTGCCTGTGATAGTTTAATTACTGAGCCCAACATAACTTCATGTTGCAGTGCTGAAGAGACATATATACATCGATCAACTGTTCCATCCCACAAACCACTACTACTAAAATTTATAAAAGAAAGCCCATCACATGGTGGAATGGTGATTGAAAAAGAGCTATTACAAATCGTAAAGAAGGCCTTAACACTTTTTTTTTTTTAAACCGTCATTCCCAAGACCTTATTCACTATATATACACTTGTGCTATAGCTCGTAAAACAATAAAAGTGGCTAAAAGAGAGGATTGGAAAGATTTCTGCAATACTTTAAACTACCAAACTCCCTCTAAAAAGATCTGGGACAAAATTCATCGTATTAACAATACCCATACCAAGACTAATATTTCCACTTTAACAGACAACAATCAAGATGTTATTACAGATAAAGAAAAGGCTAACTTGCTTGCTAGTACTAGTTTTGCTTCCATCAGTAGTGACAAAAACTAAAGTGATTCTTTCCTCGAAGTAAAACAAAATGCAGAAGATAACTTTTCCCACTCTGAGGAAAATGATAACATCATTAATGGTCCTTTTAACATATCAGAACTTGAAGAAGCCATCCATTCAGCCCTCTCATGGTAAAGATAATATATGTAATAATATCATTAAACATATCCCTCTGAAAGCCCGTGGCTTTCTCCTCTTCATTTTTAACATAATATGGAAAACTTCTCAATGTCCAAGCACATGGAAGGAAGCTATTCCCGTCCCTATTTTAAAACCTGGCAAAAGTCCCTCTGATCCTAAGTCATATAGACCTATAGCCCTCACCTCCACATTCTGTAAGATCATGGAACGTATGGTTAATAACAGACTCATCTGGTACCTGGAAAAACATAATCCACTCAGCGCTCACCAGAGTGGTTTCCGAAAAGGAAGAAGTACTAAAGATCACATCATTATTACCTAGAGTCTAACATAAATAAAGCTTTTGCCAACAAGGAAAGCACCCTTGCTCTCTTTTTTGAAAAGGCATATGACATGGTATGGCCAAAAGGCATAATCATTAAACTTCACTCTCTTGGAATATATGGATGTATTACTAAATAGATTGATGATTTCCTTACCAATGGAAAAATTCAACTGAATATCAATGGTACCTACTCTGACTCGCACAATGTCAATATTGGCATTCCCCAATTAAGGAAGTGAAATCAGCCCCATTCTTTTTAACATAGCTATCAACGGTCTTTCTGAAGTCATAAACGGAATCAACACTCCCAATATGCGACAATGTAGTTATTTGGAAGTCTAATAGAAAATATAGTTTTATTTGTTCGATTGACTTCAATCGATGGCATCTGTTCCTTTCACTATACATCTGCCACGGGTATGTTAGGAATTCTTTGTTCCAAATCACTCGGCCAAGCAAGCATTCAGCGTTAGGCCCTTTATAAGCGAGCTACACCACGCCCTGTGCACTTTCAGGCCTATGTCTCGCTGCTGAACACTGCCTTAAGATCCTATACAATAGCTCACGTTAGGTTCCAGTTGTTTTCGGTATTTTTTCTTTTCTTTCTTTTAGGCATGCAAAATGATGCGTGTTTCAACTGCAAAATGGTCGGACCCAGAGCGCAAGCGGCTCTGCCAGTCGGGTACCGACCGTTCCACTCCCGTAACACACTTCGTGAGTAGGCTGGTTGATCTAGACGACTGGATGCTATCGTCCGAATTTTTTAATGTAATTAATGATCGCTGGGACCCCTTTACCGTTGACTGTTTTGCTAATTTTTACAACAAAAAGTTATCCCGATTCTTTTCTCGTTACTGGAACCCAGAAACTTCCGGAATAGACGCTTTTGCCCAGGACTGGTCACTCGAAAATTGTTTACTTGTACCACCGGTTGTATTAATACCAAGTACACTTAGTCATTTGTATAAATGCAAGGCCAGAGGTGTGTTAGTTTTCCCTTGGTGGCCCTCTTCCCCCTTCTGGCCTTTACTTTGGTCATGTTACAGTCAATGGATTGTAGATGCCATCACAGTGGATGGACCTGACAATTTACAGCTGGGTAGAAATAAGAATTCTGTATTGGGATCGGATTCTATCATTACGCCTACGTGTGTAGTATACATTGATTGTACTGACTTGTCTACAAATAATTAATCTTTTCTATAATTTGTTTTTGTATTTTCACTTATAATATAGGTAATTAGATACATTAAAAGAGATACCGACCGTCGCCTCGACATTTCAGCTACGCTTAGCAAACCATAATAATTTGGTAACCCATGTGGAGGTCTTTAACTGAATGTTAATGATAATGATAATAATGATAATGATATGATGATGATGATGATGATGATGATGATGATGATGATGATGATGATGATGATGATGATGATGATGATGATGATAATGATAATGATGATGATAAACATTAATAATCAAAATAATATAGGTTTTTTCTTTCCATTCAAAATGACCAATACAATAATAATTATTAGCATCGTAGTGTTTTTGTGTGTATTAAAAAAAAAAAAAAAAAAAAAAAGGGGAAAACCGGACAGATACTCCGAAGAGCCGACAGGGCTATAGCTCCAAGGTGGAGCCGAAAATGTGTGTGTGCAGTTACATTTTTTTTTTGTAATTTATGTCAAGTTAAGATAACTTATTCCGGACAGATAATCCGGACAGGGCTGAAGCTCAAATGTGGAGCTGGGACAGTTTTTTGTCCACCAATAATATTTACACTTTCTGGTAATTCATATATTTGTATACATTGTAATGCGTGTGGAAATGCATTTCGGTTAGTTTATTTCGTATCCATAAATAGTTGAAGCTCAAATAGAGCCGATAATATCGTATTTGTGCAATGTAACATATAATAACGTACTTATTCGCGTTCTATGGTCCAAGGTAAAGCAACAATTTTCAAACTGTCATATTTGTATAAAGTTTTGTTTTTTAGTTTCGATTATTTTGATAAAAAAAATTTAAAAAAATGACTAACATGTTAAGCAGCTGACACTAGGTACACTCCCATGCTGTACAATAAAACATCAGAATTTACCCACTGTATCCTGTGTAGTTTTCTTGAAGTATTGAGTTAGAATGAAACTGTTTTTCATGCGGATGAGCGAAGCGAAGGAGCATGAAACATAAACTTTATGGGGGCGGGGGGGGGGGGGGGGGGGGCCAACAAAGTGCGCCACCAACGTTGAAATGTATCTCATTCATTCTTCCACGCTCATGAGCCACACATCTCACACAGTAAACAAGTCAAAGGTAAAATGCTCTGAGAGCATAATAAAAGGGCCAACGGGTTTCCAGTTAAAGTAAAATGCTGTGCGAGCATTCCAGCTAAAGTAAAATGCTGTCTCAGCACTGCACTCGCGTCAAAAAGGAAGTGGACAAGAGAATGCCAACGGGTTTTACCTCTTACCCCCCCCCAACAAGCGCAGACCGAGCGAAAGGTCAGCAGGTGTGGGCCACTAGTTCGGTGTGGGCGGGTCGAAACCGTTGCCCTCCCACCTCGCCCCCTCCTCCCATAGCAGCATGGACTCACAATCGGGTAGTCTAAAGCACCGACTCAATGAGCCAATGAGAGAGAGACACACGCATTGGAGGGGAAAGCGCTGCACTCTCTGCGAGAGAGAGAAGGCCGCAACGCAAGAGAGTGGGAAGGCGATCACCGGCTATGTAACGCGGTCGGTGGTCACGTAGCTGAATAACTGGCACGAAATGGACGGCGCGTAAACAATAACTCGTGCTCGCGCGATAGGGCGGATGAGCACGAGCTTATAAATAAGCTTATAATGGGCTTATTAACGGATAATCTCGACGCGCGCTGTAGGCCCACGGTGAAGTTCACTTCTTACCCGCTCTGTGCGCGCTGTGTATCAAGTAGTAAGTATGCTGCTGTTGGCGCTCACATGTTTCCGTGCAAAAGTTGTTAAGTATTGAAGCAAGGTGACATCGTTTTTTTTTTAATCCGGCACACGTGTCGGATGAATTAGAGAAAGCGTGCGTTCGCTGTGTATTTGCGAGCGTTTGTGAGACAAATGCGCGCAATGCACAGCTACGTACGGTGGTCTAAAGGCGGAGAAAGAAGGCGGTGCTAAGTAGAATTGTCATTGTCAACTGACGTGATGACCTGTTGCAGTGTATGAAGTGCAACCCTATGCAGGCACAGGCGCTCATGCATTAGGTGTAGTGACAGATGCTGAAAGTACGCCGGCGCAGATGTGCATGCAAAGCGGAGCGAAGGCTGTCAAGTGTCTTGGGCTAGCTGGAGGGTGTAGGTTAGAATTATGGGCGTAGCTAGTATGCGCCAGAGTAGAAGAGCGTGCATAGCGGCACCTAGGACCTCTCAGACAGTGTCGTCAGTGCAGGAGAGCGCGCAGCGTATATCGAACATTGGTGATAGTACTCTTTATAGCTACGCAAAACCAAAATTGAACTCCGACCAAGCCGTAATGGCTATCTTACGATGACCCACCAGCATTAGTGTATGCAAATAAATGCAGTGATTACGGTACGGTGCTAACCAGTTAACATCTACTGCTCGGTGGGAGGGCAACGGTTTCGACCCGCCCACACCGAACTAGTGGCCCACACCTGCTGACCTTTCGCTCGGTCTGCGCTTGTTGGGGGGGTAAGAGGTAAAACCACTGACCTCTATACATGGACAGATCATCCATTGTTTCATTTTGAAGTCGGCATGCAGAGAAGTGCAACATGGCGTCACTGCTGTGAGCCAATAAAATGTCCAGGTGTAGAGTTCAGTTGGTTGGTAAATCCACTGACCTCTACAACTGGACATTTCATTGGCTCACAGCAGTGACGCCATGTTGCACTTCCAGTTCGCGCCGACTTCAAGTGTTAGCACAGCAGAATATGAACAATGATCTGTCCAGGTGTTGAGGTCAGTGGGTAAAACCCGTTGGCATTCTCTTGTCCACTTCCTTTTTGACGCGAGTGCAGTGCTGAGACAGCATTTTACTTTAGCTGGAATGCTCGCACAGCATTTTACTTTAACTGGAAACCCGTTGGCCCTTTTATTATGCTCTCAGAGCATTTTACCTTTGACTTGTCCACTTCCTTTTATTTAGTAGCTTGTGTTTGAACAGTAAGAAGTTTTTCGCGCGCCGACAGAATGCAGTCACCGTCCGCCGCCAGGGCAACAAGCTCACGCAAGCGCGCTTCGAGCGCGTCACGGTTGTCGGCGCGACTGTCGTAAGCGGCAAACTCGGCGTCGACAGCGGCCGACAGGAACTGCCGCAGACGCTCGCGCTGCTCTTTGCGCTTCGGTTGCGCCCGCTTTTGCGGTGGCGGCGCTGCGCTGCTTGGCTGCACGGATGTGCTGGTGGCGGCGCGCTTGGGCAGATTTTTCACTGCAACGCTCGCGCGCTTCTTTTTGGCTTTCGCCGTACGAGCGCCAGCGACGTGACCGAGCATCGTCATGTCGGCGCCGGGCGACTGTACGATTTGCATGGCAGGCGTTGGGAGCGACGTCTGCTCGACCGTCACGGGCGGCGCCAGCAGCGCTTTTGCGCCCGTTTGCGCCCACCACTGCGCATCCTCTTTGAAGAGGAGCTCGATGATGGTGGCCGGCGACGGCGGCAGCAGCGCTTTGACGCCCGTGTGCGCCCACCACTGCGCATCCTCTTTGAAGAGGCGGGCGATACGCCGCTTGTGCGTGCGCAGTCGGCGCATTTTCTCGTATGCCGCGTAGAGGCGCGCGCAAATGTACTCGGAGGGTAGACTTGACCCAAGTCAGACTTACCATGGAGTTAAGACTACCAATTTGCTTTCGTCAATCCGGCCGAATAGTTATGTGCTTTGTTGGCCTTAGAAAAAAGGCGCCGTCATCTGGTTGTCGTTCCGCTATCGGCATCAACGCGATGTCATCATGTCAGTGCAGTAAATCCGACTTGACGGATCGGCCAATCAAACCCCCCGCGGTGATATGTAGTTATTCATAAATTATTTGCATACGCATCACATGGTTATGCGCGATGTATGCCAAATAAGTCCGCCAATCGGTACGGACTCGCTAGACCGCTAACGGACTATGGAGGAATGGTAGGCAGTACTGTCACTAGATGCCTTTTTCAAATTAAATAACTGCGTCCATACTTTGTTTATTTAGTTAGAGTATGGTATAGTGCAAACTTAACGGCCGGACAATGTACACGATAGCAAGACTATTAAACCGTTTGTACATTTACACATAATGTACACTATGCACATGTGTATGTACATTGTACATCACAATGTCCACGTATGTCCGTCACACAACTGGGTCAAAGTTCATATTATTACAGATATATGCTAATTTATACAATTCTGCAATTTGATTGGCCGCTACCGTTTTCGGTAGATGAGCCCATAGGTTGTGTACAAACGTGTGGCAGATCCGTCAAGTCGGGATTTCTGAACCACACATGAGCATGGGTGGCGCATGAGGGCGCGCTACTGATAAGCGTGGACGTGACGCGAGGCGCACAGTGTGGATGACCATGAGCAATGTTACCACATAATCCCGACTTGGATCAAGTCTACTCGGAGGGCAGCTGGCTGCACCTGCCGGCACACTTCTGTTTGTGCGGCAGTGAGGTGCCCTTGTACTGCGGCGGGCTGTTGTTGCAGAGTGTCAGCTCACTCTCTCGCTTGGTAATGGTGAGCGGCGCCGGCGCGCGTGGCTGCGCGGAGTGACTGCGCCGACGCCGATTGATCTTATGCGCCCTATCGCGCGAGCACGAGTGCGCCCGCGCGCGATGCGCCGCCTGCGGCCCGGTGTTGTCGCCGCAGGGCGACTTGGGCATGTGCGCTTGTATCTCGTGCGCGTCGCTAGTGTACTGCGACTGGCTGCTGTCGACGAGTGGCAGCTCACTCTCCCGCGCCCTGTAGGGTTTGCGACGCAGTCGGCGACGCGGCGACGCCTTGGGTGGCCGTCGCTTGTCGGCCGCACTGCGCGCCATTATTTTTTTTAGTTTTGTGTTTTGTTTGAGCGAAGGAAACCTGCAAAAAAACACAAATGATGTAAGTTTGCCGATGTGCGAACAAACAGCAAACGGTTGTTGAGTATAGATGCAAGTTGACACCTCGGTACACGTTGTTCCCACACAGAACAGAACCACCCGTTACAGTTAGTCGAGCCACTAACCTACCCGACTCTAAATAAACCAATCAGCCTACTTTGCCGTCAGACCTACGGTGTTGCGTCTTGCCACAGACCTACGGGCTACTAGTATGTATATACTATATAGTACTGTACACCATTACATTGTTCTCCGTATACCCATTAGCTCCTACCCTGTGAGGAGATAGCACTAGTCAATAGCAGCTGCTACTTCGTTGTTTCTGTCTTAATTGTCTAAATTGGTCACTTTTGAAGCCAAAATACGTTTTAGCTTCGTTATTTCGGATGTTTTGTTACTTATTTTAACCTCCCCCCCCCCCTCCTGCGAGTCGGCGTCGTCGTTGTCATCGGCGAACGTCTGCGATTGTGATGATATTGCCCAGCGTCAAGTTGCCGTTGTGCTTCACTACAAAGGGCACACTGTGACTGCTGCAAAAAAAGCGAAATAGTTTGACAATTTTCAGCAGGAAATGAAACAAAATTGCGGCAGAAGCAAGAAAGTTAGACAGAAACACAGAATTGACCGAAATTGCCGATAATTTGAAGCGATTCAGACAGCGAAAATTATTACCAGAGCTGAAATTTGTGGTTGTGTGCGCAAGCGTTTTGGCGGCATTTGCGCAGCGCACACTTGCAAACAACGCCGCACAATTGCGCAGTATATGCGCACTGTACACTAGCAAATGCTAAAACGCCCGAAACTCACAAAAACGCAAGAAATATCACACATTCTTGCACCGAGTTTCACTTAGGAATGCATTCATTCACATATGCTTTTAGTGCCGTTTTCGTCGAACTGAGGAAATTCACATGTCAGATGGTCAGATTCGTATGACAACCCCCTCTGAGAAGTCGAAAATCAAAATTCTGTCCCAATAGAACTCATGCCCTTGATCTCCTGATCATTTTCGTTATATGGGTTCTTTTCGATTCCGTGGAGCGATCGCGAGTTATTCCAGTCGGACTGAAGAAGAAAGAAAGAAGAAGAAAATTAACGCAAAATCGGTTCACTGGCAAAGTAAGGGTGCCGCGGCGCTGCCACTCCCAGCCGGGCGAACCCCCTCACATGTCAGATGGTCAGATTCGTATGACAACCCCCTCTGTCGTCGAACTGAGGAAATTCATTCACATGTCAGTTGCAACCCAGTCTCCTTCTTAAATTGTGTACATATCACAATTGACCAATTGTGTGTATATCACAATTAAGAAACTGTACATGCGCAGTAATGCTGGCAAAACGGAGGTTGGCCCTCAAAGAGTGAATAAACAAGTGTATGATGTTCTTATTAGTTGCAGTAGTTGTTTAAGTTTGGGATTGGAAAAGGAAAAAGTCGGGTTAGGGTACAAGAAAAAAACAATTCATATTACCGCATTAACAGCAATTCTTATTATTGTTATTATTTGACGCAAGTTTAATTGCATTGTATCTCAAGTTTTGTTTTTCTTTCTGTACCCTAACCCGACTTTTCCCTTATTCTACCCCAAAACAAAGTAATGAACTTAAACCAACTAATTCAAGTAATAAGAACATCATACACTTGTTTATTCACTCTTTCAAGACCAACCTCCGTTTTGCCGGTATTACTGCGCATGTACAGTTTCTTAAATTGTGATATACACACAATTGGTCAATTGTGATATGTACACAATTTAAGAAGGAGACTGGGTTGGTCAGATGGTCAGATTCGTATGACAACCCCCTCTGAGAAGTCGAAAATCAAAATTCTGTCCCAATAGAACTCATGCCCTTGATCTCCTGATCATTTTCGTTATTGGGCTCTTTTCGATTCCGTGGAGCGATCGCGAGTTATTCCAGTCGGACTGAAGAAGAAAGAAAGAATAAAATTAACGCAAAATCGGTGCACTGGCAAAGTAAGGGTGCCGCGGCGCTGCCACTTCCAGCCGGGCGAACCCGTTGGGCGTGACGCTCCCGCGTCACCCTAGATACGTATAGATCGCTACCTCGAAGCGCACCATTGAAACACGTACAAATTTGCTCCGTGCTCGCTTCCCGAATTCAGTAATTTATACAACGTCCGCAAAGCCAGGTACACAAGCACGATCTACACGAATTTTTTTTGGGGCGATGTCATTTTCTGCCATTTTCGTTCGAAAACAACACGATAAAACGCAAGGGGTTCACAGGCAGATTTTTTAAAAAATTCAGTATATCACTGCTACATCCTTTTTTAACGTATCCATGGAAAAAAATGAGTGGGTTAATTCGAAGCACGATTTTTCACAATTTATCGATTATTATTGCCCTTTTTTAGGGGAGGTATTTGTTAACGTCGTTTGAGTATTTGTGCACAATCTCCACGCGCATTAACGGTACGTCAACGCTTAATTTTTTTCGACTGCTTTTTTCATTTTCAATACAATTTTTGTCATTGGATGATAACAATTAAGGTAAATAACAACCTTTTACAACTACAAATAACAAGATGTTAAGATTGGATGCCAAAAACTCTTTATTTTTCGCGTGAGAAAATTGTTCAACCCTATTTTGAGACGGTACATCAGCGTTTCGCAATCACAGTCTCGAAGGGCCCCCCTTCCGCCTCCCCCCCCCCCCCCCCCCCCCCCCCCCCCTCTGGCCCCCAGCTGGACCATGTACCAGAGTGGTAAGAACGCTGGGCGTGTCGTATCTTGGGGGCGCTATTCATGTTGCATTTCATGTCGACTTTATTGTACTTACTTCCGCGTTACCGCTTAGCCGGCCATGGAGGCTAGGTAGGAAACAGAGGACAACTGAGTGAAACTGAAAGGATTTGCTTATTTTAACTCGCATCCAAACTGACAACTTTTTAAAAATGTGAGTAAGGCTGTAAGCATATCGAACAATTGAAAAAGAGCAAAGAATATTTTTCATAATCGATGTCATGCAGGTACATGTAGTTATGTACAATGCCAAAATGCTCAAAACATTAACATTTAACAAGTGCTTATTTTGGATGTCAGACAAGTCGACCGTTGAGACAACTCGACTCGGGACAAGTCGACCGTTGAGACAACTCGCCCGTTGAGACAAGTCGACCGTTGAGACAGCTCGACTCGGGACAACTCGACTTTATGGAAAAAGCTGCAAAAATCTGTGGCAGGACCAAATAAATCTTATCCAAATAAACTATAAAAACGAGGTACATGTTTTTAGAAAACTGTTTCAGACTGCTAACTGATTGCTTGATTGATCTAACCCAGTTTTCAGTTACATTTGTACTTAGTTTGATTTGAATGGGATAGCACCATCATTTTCCTAAACTAAAGCAGCTAAACCAATCATCTCGCCCAGCGGCAACCCCAGCCGTATCAAGCAGGCCCGAACCAAAAAAATATCTTGTGTAGCATAACTCCCAAACGACAATCAGCCAAACGGCGATCAGCCGCCGTCAAAATCTCCGCTACTATCCCAAAAACATGCGAGTCGACTTGTCTCAACGGTCGACTTGTCTTTCCATTTATCGGACATACAGTCGAGTTGTCTCAACGTCAACGGGCGAGTTGTCTCAACGCTCGACTTGTCCCGAGTCGTGTTGTCTCTACGGTCGACTTGTCTGACCCCCGCTTATTTTAATTGTACATAATTATCTGGACGGTACTTTACTAAGTATAATCTTTAATACTTTTGCCAGTGTGTAGATGTATTCCTTATTTCTCCATGGTTTATTGCATATCTGCACATTTTGTGATGTAGCTTGTCGCTATACTGCATCTAGATTAACACACCAAATAATTTTGCCATACCGTAATTTTATATCTAGACTGTCTTCCCATTGATGCCTGCTATGGACTATAACACCAGTGGAGAAAATGAAAGGTCGAAGATGCATGATACATGACTTTGAACCACATCTTAATTCCCTGAATATTATGTATAGAATTCAGTTTAATATTTTGGTAACAACTTGCATGACTGTCGGTGTCAAGATGGGATGTAATTAATTAAGTTACTTCTAAAATTATCAGCCTTCTTATTAACAGATTGGATTGGCAAATAGCAATGTAAAAACAAATCACAAAATGAAAGTGATGACAGGGCAGTTTGAAGAGGATGTGCAGTTTTGGTAAGAGTGTGATTTTGCCCTTCTTTCAAATTCACGTACATCTAGAGCTCTCTGTCGATCTCTATTAATAAAAACATGCTTCTTCTTTTTCCCAGACAAAACAAAATGGCGACTGGACCTGCAGTAAGTTCAGCTCTAGAGACAATTAGCAGATATCATCTTGAGTGCTGCATTTGCCAGGAGAGATACACACGGCCTAAGTTACTAGAATGCCTGCACAACTTCTGCGAGCAATGTCTGCTGAAATACTGCAGCACGAAGCACCAGGGCTGTACGGAGATTCCTTGCCCCGTGTGTCGACAGGAGACGAAACTTCCAGAGGCGGGGGTGAAGGGTCTGAAAACCAACTTTTATCTAATCGGTCTAGTTGAGGAGATTGAACTTCAAGAGAAGGTAGTGGGCTTAGGTGATACTGGTCTTTCCTGTGATATTTGTGAGGGGCGAAACGAGGCAACTCATCGATGTCTGGACTGCGACCAGAATGTGTGCTCAGCCTGTAGCAAAACACATCTTCGATTTGCTTCCTCTTCAAACCACAAGGTGACTCCACTGAAGGACATTCGTGAGGGGAAGATTACACTGACAAAGAAACATTCGAAACAACATCCGAAATGTCCGATCCACGAGGGCGAAGCAGCACGGTTCTTTTGTACGACATGTGAAGTGTTGATCTGCCGAGATTGTACCGTCGTTGACCACTGTAAGCCAGAACACGCATACATTGACAGAAATCTGGCTTTATCGGCGTACAAGCAATCGTTAGCTGTTCTGTTTTCTCCACTTGAAAACTCAATAAAGGCAATCCAGGAATCACAAGAAAAAGTCTTAAGACTGAAAGAAGATTTAAGTATCACAATTCAAAAGGTCAAGACAGAAGTGCAAGACCGAGCAGCTAAGATACGAGCAGAGGTAACGGCCCAAGAAAATCGCATCTTTGACGACATCAAAAACATCCAAACGGATCGTGAGCAGAAGCTGAAAGAATGTGAGAAAACCGCTAGCTTGGCTGTGGAGAGGTTTCAGTTTTCACTAGATACAGCTAGAGAGGTGACAAGGACTGCATCGGATAGTGACTTCCTGTCACTCTATCCTACAATCAGCAAAGACTTGAAACTGTTGGCTGTTCAGGCTATTCCTAGAGTTGATGACAGGCTGGCATTTCTGAAGTTCAAGCAGAGTGAGAGGGTTGGTGACATCAGTCTGGGTAAGGTGGTAGTGACGGAAGGCAAGTGGGAGCTGTGTGGTGAGTTTGGTAGACCGGGAAGCGGTCCAGGAGAGTTTGATGTGGCTTGGGACATTGCTGCTCGTCACCCTGATGAGATTGCAGTGACTGACTTCTACAACAAACGAGTTGTGATCTGCAGCATCGATGGCAACCGGATAAGCACAATCCCGATGCAAAAATGTAAGTTAAAATTACCTGCCATCTGCGAAATTATGCACTTGAACAATTTGCTTTCGCTCTTCACTAATATTCTCTGTATTTAAATTTTTCACAAATAAGTAAATAAAACTCCATTGAAACTGTAAATTTGAAACAGAATAATGATCTATTAAATAGTTGGTATTCATGGCATAGGAATGTTTTTCAACCTCAATGTTTGTTTCATGAAAACAAAATTTCAAAAGTGGACAAACTAAAAATGGAAATTTGACCTCAATAATTTGATTTGCTTTATTCCTGAAACTCTTTTCAAAATATGGGAAGTCCAAGAAAAATATATCTGATAGTTACAGAGAAAAAACATTAATACTGTGGATTTGATTAAAGACAAATTTTCGCGTAAACATCGATATACGCAGGTTTACACATTTTTGTTGCTAACAGTTAGCATGTTTAGCAGCTAAACACCCGTGTCCAATTCCTAAACATCAATGTTCAATGACTAAACACTATCCATCCTCATGCTAAACATGTTTACAAACTGAGAGCAAGAAAGTGTTTAGAAAATTGTTTACTCGCTAAACACAGTTTTTGCAGTGTATTTTTTATTTATATTATCCACACAGAAAATGCCCCACAATCTGATGCATAAATAAACACCAAACATAACAGATTATGCCAGGTGAATTATAAGACGCGTTGATTTCTGAAGCGTGTATACCAAACCTTGACAATGTATTTTTGACAGACATTTCTTTTACTGCAGTTTTCACTCTTTCAAGAATGTCAGTGTTGAAAGGATTGTTTAATAACTGCATACGTTTGTTTGTTTGTTTTGACATCATCATGACTCCTACAGGTCCACGCGGCATCGCAGCTACACGCACCAACAATCGTTTGGTGGTCGTCCAGGATGACGCATCCCATGTGAAGGTGTTCAACAGCGACAACACGCTGGCCTTCGAGTTCCCAACAGTGCCACCGAGTGAGGTCGGTAAGACCTCAGTTGCCCACTGGAGTGTAGCTGTCAAGAATGATAGTACCATCGTAGTAGGTGATGCCAAGAGGCTGGTGTTGACTGAACACAGCCCCACTGATGGTGAGCTCCTACGTACCACACCAGTCGAGGTTAAACCTCACTATCTGGCTGTGGACAGCAATGATAACATTTTCATTAGTTCAGAGTCACAGACAGTAAAAGTTGCTGATGGCAATGGTACTACACGACGCACCATCAAACCCACAATCAATGGTCAACCAGTAGAGTGCTGCAGCGGTGTGTACACTGATAGATCAGGTATCTATGTTGCAATGCATAATGGTGATGACACGGGTCATATCCACCACTATGACCCTCAAGGTGGATTTCTTAAATGCATTGCACGAGGTCTGTACTATCTCCAAGGAATCACATTCACATCAGATGGGCAGCTGGCAGTGGCTGACTGGTACTCAGTCAAGATGTATCACCAGGTGTGATGCGACATTGCAAGCAAACATGCCGATTGTATCGTCGATGGAAAAAAACACAAACAAACATGAAGAGTTTTTTTCGACAATCGAATAAAAGTCACAAATACCAATAAAACAAGTGATAGCTTGAAATACGGCGTAAGATTATTACCAGCTTGTAAATATCTTATCAACCTATTTAATACAAAAATCCAATCAAAAAATGCAAATTTCAGAGTTGCTCTAACAGTGAAAAACAAACCACTCAAAAAGTGTGAATTAACTCACTCTTGTAAAAGAGCCATTTTGGTGTCAACTTTCACTATTTGACATTTACACATTACTTTTTTACATAAAGGAAGTATAATTTGTAAGAGACATGTTAAAATATGAAGAGGAAAATTAATTTGAAGAAACGTACATCAATCAATGACTAAATTCGGTGCGTGTGTGAATATTACAATTAGTTTCTTTAGAATTTAAGGTTGATGACCTATCAATATAACGATTAACCTTGTCGAGTTAACTTATATTTTTTTTAAAGCCATTTTGGCGTTATATAATATAATTAATAATTTGGTAGACTGCGTCTTTGTTTTGGGACCACTGTTTTTGTTCTGCTATGTTCCAATCGCGAAAAAAGAAAACAAAACAAAACACGCATGCAAGCTTACACTACCCTGTCTAAAAACTGAAAGACATAATTGTGTAGGCAACAAATTTCACTGCTAATGACTTTACTAGCCTTAAGTAGACTGGTGTTGTGTGAATTTCAGACCCTATGAAATCCGGACTCATTGGTAGTATTGCGCATGCTTAAGTGGAGATAATTGGGAGTGTAACCTGTCACCTGAGAGGGTTTAACCAATAATAGGAAAAAGGGTTCGATTTTCATAGGAGTGTGATTTTCATATGACACCGGCTACTTCCACTGATTTCAATTTCGATATTAGTAGTGGTTCTTATGTCCAAAAATCGGCTCAGGTGTTTTCTAAGACCAAGAACCGATCTAAATACAGTTTTGGAATGCTTGGTGGTTCCATTTCACTGATTTATATGTTTCAAAAATTTCTTTCAGGGGTTTTGTCATTTTCTATGGCTATTTTTGGAATAAAGGGCGCAAAAAGTGAAAACCGCTGTATGATTCACGCAAACATGAACACCAATTTCTGATTTTTAATTTCTCACGGTGAGTTAAATCTGAGCCAATTTCCACAATGTTTTTAAATGATAATTAATCATGTTTTATGTACCGGGTATATACTATCTCTTTTAAATTAACAAGCCACACCCTTTTTAGGGGTTTCCTGATTGTAAGTACATGTAGTAGGGCCTATACGCATTTTTAGCAATTATCAGTGCATGTGTTTTGGAATTAAACCAGTTTGAACTTTTAGACCTATGCCTTGCAAACATTTGACCCTATTTCAACGAGAAATTTGTTGTGGGCGTGGCTTTTAAATTAACAGACCACACCCCTGTAGGGTTTCCCTGATTCTAAGCAGTACGCATTTTTCAGCGATTATTGTTGCATGTGTTTTGGGTGCAAACTAGTTTGAACTTGTAGACCAATGCCTTGCAAACATTTAACACCATTTTAATGAGAAATTAGTTGTGGGCGTGGCTTTTGAAAAATCCTACATTTTCTATTGACCTTGAATATGAAAGCACGCGCACTGTATACAAAAGCACACGTGTTTGTATATGATATAAATGTATTGTGAATAAAAAAAGAGCTTTATTTCATTCGTTAAAAAAATTGCATGATTCATATCATTTGTCGTTTCTTAATTATGCCCCCATCACACCAAACTAGTTCTCATTACGTTCTTGTTAATGTTGCCGAACGGGCTCAAACTGTGTGCGAACGGAGTAGCAACTGTTTACGAACTTCATGGACGGTCTCAGGCGGAAAGGGTGCTCCAGAACTTTGAGTCTACTCAACATTTTCTGGCGGCCATCCCGTTCTGCAATTAGACGCAGTGACAACGTACCTAAAACAAGATGGACGTACTACAAACGGAATTGCCCTACTTCGATCCTACTACTACTACCACAATCCCGAGCTAAGCCGATTTCAATCTTAACAAGCAATAATCATCAGAACGACGCCGAATCCAGACGATCAAGATATATACAACAACGATCCAGACAAGAGCTCATCGTCAGTCAGTTCCAGTTTGCCGAGCAGAGTAGATATTCACATCAATTATTTGGCAGTTCTGGTTTATTCAGTTACTTCTAGCCTATTCTGGATCAATTCGTATTAAATTCTGCTTGATACTTGGTTATTCATATTTAATTCCTAGTAAAATCTGGATAGTTCGTCATTATTCTGATTCATACTTGCTAAATTCTTATATTATTCTTATTTATTCTTAACAAAATCTTCGTAAAAGTTATTCTTATAATATTCGTACAGTTCTTGTTACATTCGTAATGGTTCGGCATGATTATGAACTGTTACGAATATCTCGAATCGTCCCGAATCGTAAATTTGTCTGATTCGTAGATAATTCTTAAAGGTTTCTTGCAGTTCTTAAATGATTCTTAGTTGATTTATAATCATTCGTACAATTCGCGCGAGTTCGTCGAGCCGCCACGAAACTTGTTTGGCAAAAACTTTCGTGGGAGGGTTCACGAATTTTAATTTCGTAGATGTATCGTAACAGCTGCGTAACCCTTTCTTATCGACGGTAACAGCTTCGTAATCGCCGACTATTTCGCAAGTGTTTTCAGATTCGTAACAATTTTGTCAAATAAAACTGAATTTTGGGGTACTTTGAGGGGTACCCCCCACCAGCCAAGAAGTTGCCAAACTTAAGAAAATACTTTTTGGAGACAGGGTAGGAATAGCTAGCTGTACCCCATTCAGCCATCAAAGCTTTTGTAACAATTTTGTCAAATAAATCTTGGTCTAATGGTCATGGGAAATATAATGTGAGCCGTTTTCCAAGCCTCAATGTAATTCGTCAATGGTGATGAAGCTCAATGGATCCTGGGTTTAAAAAACGGGCAGAGTCCGAACGCTGGGCGTGTCGTCTATTTGGGGCGCTCTTCATGTTGCATTCCATTTCGAGTTGTACTTCCGTGTTACTGCAGTTCGATGAAAATAGTGACTGAAAGTGCAAGGTTTTCTTATTTCAACTCGCATCGGCGGAAACTTTAACGGTGTTACCATCCAAACCGGAAACTTAAAAAATGTGAGCAAAAAATATTATTATCAGTCAATAGGAAAATGGGAAAGAATATGTTGCCGCCTGCATGCAAGTGACGCTGTTTTTTCATAGAAATCAATGTCATTGTCATGATAATGTCAATGACAATGCAGGCACAATGCCAAAATGCTGACAAAATAACAAGTGCTTATTGTCATTATACATAATTATCTGGACGGCACTTAACTAAGTATTAAATTCATTCATATTAAATACTTTTGACAGTACCCGGTATGAAGCTGTGGTTATTATCTGCACATTATGTGATGAAGTTGGCCCCGTACAACTCGTCGCAATTACTGGCCTCCCCTGCATCTACAGTAACACACCGATTGTGCTCGAATAATTGCGCCAAATAGCATTATATAAACAAAACTAAATTAAAAGGGATGACAGTTTGAAGAGGATGTGCGGTTTTAGTAAGAGTGTGATTTTTCCCTTCTTTCAAATTCGCGTACATCTAGAGCTCTGGCTTTGATCTAGTATTAATCAAATAATCTAAACACATTCTTATTCGTTTTCACAGACAAAACAAAATGGCGACTGGACCTGCAGTAAGTTCTGCTCTAGTAGAGACGATCAGCAGACATCTACTTGAGTGCTGCATTTGCCAGGAACGATATCAACAGCCAAAGATACTAGAATGCCTGCATAGTTTCTGCGAGCAATGTCTGCTGAAATACTGCAGCACGAAGCACCAGGGCTGTACGGAGATTCCTTGCCCCGTGTGTCAACAGGAGACGAAACTTCCAGAGGCAGGGGTGCCGGGTCTGAAAACCAACTTTCATCTAATCGGTCTGGTTGAGAAGATTGAACCTCAGGAGAAGGGTGATGCTGGTCTTTCCTGTGATATTTGTAAGAGGGAAAACGAGGCAACGCATCGATGTCTGGACTGCGACCAGAATGTGTGCTCAGCCTGTAGCAAAATGCATCTTCGATTTGTTTCCTCTTCAAACCACAAGGTAACTCCACTGAAGGACATTCGTGAGGGGAAGATTACACTGACAAAGAAACATCAGAAACAACATCCCAAATGTCCGATCCATGCGGGCGAAGCAGTAAGGTTCTTTTGTACCACGTGTGAAATACTCATCTGCCAAGACTGTATTGTCGTAAACCACCGTATGCCAGAACACTCGTACATTGAGATATACGAAGCAGCATCTACTTACAAGCAATCGTTGGTTGAACTGATGTCTCCACTTGAAAACTCAATGAAGGCAATCCAGGAATCACGAAAAAAAGTCTTAAGAATGAAAGAAGATTTAAATCTCACAATTCAGAAGGTCAAGACAGAAGTGCAAGACAGAGCAGCTAAGATACGAGCAGAGGTAACGGCTCAGGAAAATCGCATCATTGACGACATGAAACGCATTCAAGTGGATCGTGAGAAGAAACTGGAAGAATGAAAGAAAACCGCTAGCTTGGCTGTGGAGAGGATTCAGTTTTCACTAGATACAGCTAAAGAGGTGACAAGGACTGCATTAAATAGTGACTTCCTGTCACTCTATCCTACAAGAGATTAAAATGAGATGTAAATTGCCGATAGTGTACCTGATGAAATAACAACACAAAATGTTAATCTAATGGGCTACTTATTCGAGCCTCATCAGTATACGTGGTCGCGTATCAAAATTGAATGGTTCCTATCATTAAACAGGCTGCGCCAACGGAATGTAAAATAAATTTAAGTAGTTTTCTATGTCTTGGTCCAAATATAACAAACTTGGTAGATGTCATTGAAAAGATCTTCACAATAGAAAACCAATGATACTACCAATTGTCCAATTATAAATTTATATACAGTATGTTGAAGTCATGGTCCATTAAAGGGGTATATGTCCGGCCTTAGTTATTCCGCGGGCTTGGTGCAGAGTATTACTAAAAATAACAAATCAAAAGCAGCTCAAAATATTAGAGGAAGGGTGTTTAATGGGATCATATTTCCATAAATTAGTATTCTTAGGTCCTCTTTATGGTAATCCTTTCATAGCTGGTAATGTGTATATTTCCTCACTGTTATATTTCGGGTTGAACCAAGATGGGAATCCAGTGATCTGAAATAGAAATGCATAGAAATATTGCATTAAAAACCACCACACTGTGTGTTGAAAGTATTATATCGCCAAAACAAAAGCTTTTGAATTGTTGTGGAAAGCATAATATTTACCCCTAAGCCTAACCCTCCCAAATCTGTTAAAATCAACACACCCTAGGGAGTTGGGGTTAAAGTATGGAAGTTTTTGCTGATAAACAAAATTTATCTAATATGCAGGTTCCAGTGGAAACTGAATGAATTAATGTTTTTCTTTTCTTTATGCAGAGGTGTATTTTCAGGCAAAGCATAATGAAAATCAACAACTTGACATGCAAGTAAGTGCACTGAAAGATAGGACCTAATTTATATATTGATGTTTTAGGCAATAGCAACACATTATTATTTTTTATTTTTTTTAAATAGACATTGTATTAAGAGAACAAACAAGAATAGCCCTTATTTATCTATTGTAACAGTGTTTAATACTATCCATATTATTCAGGAAAAAATGTATGTACTAGCTGCCATAGAGAGCCAGCATGCTTTAAAGAAAGAAATAAAGATTGATGCTAACGATCATGAATAAAGATGGCTTAATAATTCATTGTGTTTCTACAACCCATGATGACACTGAAAACCACATTATTTCTTTTGGCAGAATTGCATTTAATAACGTATATTTTCCCAATAAAACAAACCACCAAAAGGTAATACCTCTGTTGGACGGACACCTTTTGGGAGGAAGTTAGTCATTTAATAGAACACTACATTTCGAACTGTATACATGTACATGTCATTTACAATCCCTCGTACATAAATATATCTATGTACATTTACGTTAAATATCGTTGTTCATAAAATATTTCTTTACATGGACAGTACTTAAAATATTTTCATCGGAGTAGGTACTAATATTAATCAAAGTTCGAAAAAATCATAATGTTCATAAAGTAAATAACTTGATGTTGTTCTTATTTGTATTTGTTTTTATAAATATAACTTTTTGGGCTGTATTCTTTCGAAATTGTCTTCAAATTGCATACGTCTTTCAGACCGTATTTGCTTCTTCTTGGTTTTGTTAATTTGTTTTATTTTTTAGGAGCTACCAAGAAGAACAGTCAAACCGATACTGAGGAATCCAAGCGCACATGTTACTAAGACGTTGTGTTGTGTTGTGTTTAATAGTCCTTCCCCCACCGAATTATATTTATTTGAAATGTTTTAACTTAAGTTACATTTTAGCAAATTTTAATAACAATGCAAGGTTAACCTTAGCAACTTCTTCCCCTAACTCATTTATTTTTACCCCTACTGATCCAGGGGAAATTATAAAAATGGTCACTAAGTTTCAAAACAAAAATAGTTCTGGATCAGATGAAGTTAGTAATTCCCTTTTAAATTAAGGAAGTTATTGACATAATTTCTGCTCCATTATCCAATATTTTTAATACTTCCATTGAACAAGGTACTTTTCCTAACTTGTACAAATTAGCTAAAGTTGTTCCTGTTTAAAAAAAAAAGGTAATTCCCAGGATCCAAGCAATTACCGGCCTATCTCACTTATTAATACCTGCTCCAAAGTTCTAGAAAAACTTATGCACAGTCGAATATTTTTTTTTCTCGATTCCACAAACTTACTTTCTTATAATCAATACGGATTTCGTGCAGGTAGATCCACTGTTCATGCCGTTTTAGATTTTTACAATAATCTGTCTGACTCTGTTAACAAAGTACCGTCCGATATTTCTTTTGCTGTTTTTTTAGATATTAAAAAAGCTTTTGATACTGTCAATCATCACATTATATTACGTAAAATGTATTATTACGGAATTCGTGGAATTGCACTTGACTGGTTTACAAGTTATTTAAATGATCGTAAGCAGTATGTGATTCTAGATGATGTAAAATGTAATATTTGTAATATCACTGGTGGAATACCCCAGGGGTCAACTCTTGGGCCATTATTGTTTTTGATTTACGTTAATGATATGCCCATGTGTTGCCCCTTGTTAAAACCGGTTCTTTTTGCTGATGATACAACACTTGTTGCCTCAGGACAGAATTTGCAGGTACTGGCTAATACTGTGAATGATGAATTGAGAGTACTGCAAGATTGGTTTAGAGCCAATAACTAGTTAAAAAGTCGTCCTGGTAAAACTCATTATATCTGTTATTCTTTGCAGCAGAGAGAAAGGTTTTTACCTGATGTATCACTTTGCCTAGAAAATGTTACTATTAAAAAGGTATCCTCCTGTACTTTTCTTGGCCTTATTACTGATAAGAATATGCTCTGCAAGGAGCAAATTAACCTTGTATATAATAAAGTTTCTAAAAGTAATTATATTATTAAAGGGATCGTATACGTTTGGTAATTACTCCAAAAATTAATGGCAATAAAAACTTACTTGGTAAGAAGTAGAGCAGCTTCCCGTACGCAGGATTTTTTATTTGGGGGGGGGGGGGGGGGTGCGAATTTGTACTGTTGGGACCAAAAATGAAACAATTTTGTGTGTGTGTCAGTACCGTTATTTCTACATCAAAACACCATTATTTACCCCGGAAAATGTGGACTTTTTGGTAATTTGGGGGCGGCGAATTTGTACTGATGGAACCATAAATAGGACCAAACTTGTTCGTGTGTCAGTACAGTAATTATTTCTACATCAAAATACCATTATTTACCCCGAAAGATGTGGACCTTTTGGTAATTTGGGGGGCGAATTTGTACTGATGTGACCAAAAATGGGACCAAATTTTTCGTGTCAATACAGTTATTTCTACATCAAAATACCATTATTTCCCCCGGAAAATGTGGACCTTTTGGTAATTTGGGGAGGGGGGGGGGGGGGGGGGGGGGGGGTGCGTACGCACCTGTCGCACCCCCCCCCCCCCCCCCCCTCCCCTGCGTACGGACATGGGATAGTATAATGCATTTTTAGAAACTTTTCACTTCGAAGTACTGCGGTTATGGAAAAAGATATCACTTTTTATCCCAAAAAAAAGGAATCTGAGAAGCGTTACTGCAGTGACGTTTCTCAGACTGTATTCCAATGCAGATTCTTCCTGCGTGGACATAACCGCTCCAGATTTTTGGCAATATCTCAAAATCGCTACCACCTTTTGAAATGAAATGTTTACAGGTTTTATGGTATATATCTATAACTATATAGGATTGAAACAAACGGTGGGTTCCAATTACCAAACGCATACGATCCCTTTAACAGAACTAAGAATACTTTGAGAGTTAAAGACAGTTTGGCCATTTATTAGAGTTTAGTTCATCCCTATTTAAATTATGGCCTCTTAGCTTGGGGTGGCATGATAAAGGTGTACCCCTCTTTGTACCAAAGACTTATTACTCTCCAAAATAAATGTATTCGTAATGCGTGTCATGTTCAGTACAGGGCACATACCACTCCTCTTTCTTTCAAATATAAACTTTTGAAGCTGTTTTTTATGGAATGCGCGCTATATAAATGTTATTATTATTATTATTATTATTATTATTAGTATTATTATTACAGTTTTCTTTGCACTAATTTATCATGTCCTTCATGTTCTAATGCAGCAGGACATTAATACCTCCTTTATCTTTAAAAAACACACTTTATTTTCTTATTTCTGTTTAATATGTATTTTAATTGGGTACATTTCTGATTTGCCCTGTCATTTACCCACGTAGTCGACCACGTAGGTTTCTGTCCGTGATGCAATGGAAACAGGTCAGCCCGTACGCGAGCCAGCCCGTACGCGAGCCAGCCCGTACGCGAGCCAGCCCGTACGCGAGCCAGCCCGTACGCGAGCCAGCCCGTACGCGAGCCAGCCCGTACGCGAGCCAGCCCGTACGCGAGCCAGCCCGTACGCGAGCCAGCCCGTACGCGAGCCAGCCCGTACGCGAGCCAGCCCGTACGCGAGCCAGCCCGTACGCGAGCCAGCCCGTACGCGAGCCAGCCCGTACGCGAGCCAGCCCGTACGCGAGCCAGCCCGTACGCGAGCCAGCCCGTACGCGAGCCAGCCCGTACGCGAGCCAGCCCGTACGCATTGGGGCATCCAAGGCGAATCTGTACGATTTTTGGCATTATTAACTTTTGGGGCATTATTAACCTTTAGCCTTGTACATTTTCGTCAACAATTTTAATTCCATCAAAGGTAGTATACACCATTGGTATTTTCTTGAATTATTATGAATGGGTAGATTTGGAGGGTTGTATTTTGAATACCTTTTAACTGACCTGTCTGAAGTTTGGCAGTCATTGATGCCGAGAAAAGCACGAAAAACAGCGTTTGTTTTTAACCTGCGTCAAGCAGTTATTCTTGTTTTTTTGCGATCAGAAGAATTACAGGATATCTAGCGCAATCATTTTGCTGGATTCCTAGAATCATTATTTACTTTTAAATGAGTAAGATAATTCTTAAGATAGTCCCATCCATCTCACACCCCATCCCATCCATCCCAGCCCCATTCCATCCCTGGCCATCCCCCGTCCCATCCATCCCACACCCCATTCCATCCCACCCCCATTCCATCTCATCCACCGGCCATCCCATCCATCCCACCTCTATCCTCTCCCCATCCCCTCCCCATCCGCCAGTACCCCATCCCCTCTCCTACCCATCTCCTGCATGCAATAAGCCACTTCGACATTCCAACTGCGCATGTGCACAACAAGATTCAACAATTGTTCTCTTGAGATAAACACGGCAGACAAATGCACACAAGGCTATGGGGGACGTGGTAACCGAATCCGCATTTTTTTACATTTTCTTGTGAAATCGAAAAAGAAAAAAAATATTTGTTCGAACAAAAGTTTGGCCACACAAAACACCTGAAA